>WNGS01034129.1:0-10526 GCA_020271785.1 Procambarus virginalis | reverse complement strand
AAAAAAACCAGCGTTGAATGTAATGAAACGCCATTTTCTGGGTGAGCCCCGGAGGCTCCCTGGAGCTTATCGGGCTAATGTATGTTATGTTAGACCGGGACACTAGCTATGGAGTTCAGACCTACCAGGGACCAGCGCCAGAACCTGGCCCCTTCAGAGAGGTTTCAGGGAGCAATGGCCCTGGAAAACCCCATATAGTTGGGGGTTTTCCTTATCTGCCATCGACCGGGGTTAGGCACCCAGAAAGGTAGGCGTAACAAAACAAACCCCACATGGTAGAAAACTACAACAAACCGAACAGAAAGGTAGAAAAACTCCCTACAATCACAAGGAAAACAATCAAACAATCACTTTACTGCCGCGCCGGTTGTCCGCGCAGCCCTCCCCTCCCCGGGAGGGGGAGGGGGGGGCCCCGGACCTCACCGCGCCGGCTGCCTTCAGTTCGGAAACTAGGCTTCAACCAACGCGAAAAATCCGCCGACCGGACGGGAGGGAGGGTAGCCAGGGAGCCTCCGGGGCTCACCCAGAAAATGGCGTTTCATTACATTCAACGCTGGTTTTCTGTGGGGAGCCCCTACGGCTCCCTGGAGCTAATTACCCAAAGAGAAGGAAAAAGAGGGACTTACCCGGGAGGCGGCGGCCACAAACTCCTCAACGCGAAGTCGAGACAACTGGCTGCAACCTGCGACCCAAAGCAACACAAGAACGCCGAGGAGCAGGGACGTTCACCAAATAACGGGCGGCCAGGACCCTGTTCGATTTCCAAAAACCACGCGCCCGAATATTTGCCCAAGACATATTACCAAACACAGCAGCCAAAGCCGCATACTTCCTAACGTCATGGGCGCGAGGATAGACCGCAGGCTGGCTAGATTTAATAACCCTGCGGACAACCTGGGAGACCCGAGCCCTGGAACAGGGAACGAGGGAAACTGGATCAACCCAAAGCGCATCCCCAGCCACACCGGCCGAAGCGCGCAAGTAACGGCGAAGCGCCGCAACAGGACACAACACATGATGCACCCCCGGCCGAACCAACCAAGCATCAATGACCCATGGACCCCTCCGGAAAGCAGCCGTCTCGTTCTTCGCCAGAAAAGAAGGAGAAGGCTGTAAACGGACAAACTTACCCCCAGGACCGAAAGAGCAGAAACCCCTGCGCCGGAGGAGAGCATGAAGCTCCCCTACCCGGCCCCCAGAGGCCAAAGCCAACAAAAACAAAGCCTTGGAAAAACAATCAGGAACCGAAGGGGCCACCACAAAACGAGAGGAGGAAAGATAGGAGAGCACCCGGTCCAAGGACCAGGACGGCTCAGGAGGCGCATGAGCAGGCCGGAGGTGAAACATAGCACGAGAAAGCTTGCGAAAAGGGGCGGAAGTGACATCCACCCCAAAAGCAAGCGCGAGCGGCTCCGCCAGCGCCGCACGATACGAGGCGACAGTATTAGGCATCAAATGACGGTCCTGAAAAAGCCAAGAAAGAAAGGACAAAACAACCCGATCCGAAAGAAAAGACAACCTACGAAGAGCCAGAAAGTGGCGAAAAGAACGCCAGGAAACCTCATACTGCCGCCTAGACGAAGCTCTCAGGTGGGACACCATCAATGAAGCCACCTGATCACCATAGAAATGGTGATACACCCGCGTCAAAAAGACCAGACGCGAAGAGCAGAGGAGAAGAGCGAACCAGCCCTGTACCGGACCGGACCGACCTTCTGAAAGAGGCGGAGCCGCGGGAAACGTCCCGGGTTCGGGCACCGAGCGAGGAGCACAGGAAACCAAGGCTGGGCTGGCCACCAAGGGGCCACAAGGACTACCCTCCCTGAGAAAGTCTCCAATTGGACCAGAACTCGAAGCAACAGCTGGACCGGAGGAAAGAGGTACAGGTAACCCCACCTCGACCAGTCCTGCTGAAAGGCATCCACCGCGAACGCCTCGCAGTCGGGGAAGGGAGTCACATAAATCGGGAGACGCCGAGACCACGCCGACGCGAAGAGGTCCACATCTGGGAGACCGTACGTCTGGCAGATCCAACGAAACGAGGCGTCGTCGACCGTCCACTCCGTGGAAAGGGGAATGAAGCGAGACAGACCGTCCGCCAGAACGTTGGACACTCCCCGGACGTGAACCGCACGGAGAGCCAAACCCCGAGAATCCAGGAGACGAGCCACTCGAAGGGACCAACCCCACAGAGGCAAGGACCGAAGAGAACCTCCGCGGTTCAGGCAATGAACCACCGGAGAGCAGTCCGAATGGAGGCGAATGGTCGAACCTTGAGCGACCCGAATCCTCCGAAGGGCGAGCCAGACAGCCGCGAACTCCCGAACCGTGCTGTGAGCCCGACGGAATGACGGACCCCACCGACCCTGGCCTGCCTGGTGAGCACTGGTCACAAAACCCCAGCCGAGGGACGACGCGTCCGTGAACACATCGAGCGAGGGCTCGGGGAGGCGCCAAGGCACCGAACCCCGAAAAACCCGAAGAGGAAGCCGGTGACGCAGCAACCGGCGTAAGAACCACGGAGGACGAACCCAACGATCGCGAGAGAGGCGGAAAGGACGTTCCCGAAGGAACCAAAACAGACGCCGAAGCCAAACCCGACCCGGCGGGTAGACTAGCATGGCGAAGTTGAGACTCCCGCACAACTGCTCGAGCAACCGCCGAGTGACCCGGTACCCCTTCAGAAACAGCAGACGGCGGTCCTGCAGCCGCTGCAGCGCCCCAGGAGGGAGAGACAAGGAAGCAGTCCGAGAATCCCAAAGAAGACCCAGCCAGGTCCGAACCCGGGAAGGAACCAGATGGGACTTCCTCCAGTTCACCAGGAACCCGAACCGGGCGAGCTGGGAAAGAACCACATCCCTGGCGAGCAGACACGCGGACCGACTGGGAGCCCACACCAGCCAGTCGTCGAGGTAGGCCAAAACCCGAATCCCTAGAAGACGCAGACGGGTCACCACAACCCGGGTCAGACGCGTGAAAACGCGAGGTGCCAGATTCAAGCCAAAAGGGAGGCACCGAAAACGGTAAGCCTGATGCCCCACCACGAAACCTAACCAGTCCCTGAACCCCGGATGAATAGGAACGTGCCAATACGCGTCCTTGAGGTCCAGGGACACCATCCAAGCACCCGGCTCCAACAGAAGCCGGACCTGAGACAGAGTAGTCATCCGAAAGGAGGGGCAAGGAATCCAGAGGTTCAGACGGGACAAGTCCAGAATGAACCTCAGATCCGCACAGTCCCGTTTCGGCACTGGAAACAGACGGGAAACCCATCTGAGGGACGTAGTCGTTTCGACCACGCCCAAGCGCACCCACTCCAAGATGACGTGACGAAGCGCAGGGGAAGAAACCTGCCCTGTTAACCCCGAGCCCCCCAAAGGAGGACGAGTCGCCCAACGCCACCGCAGGCCGGATGACACGACCGAAAAGGCCCACAAATCGTGGGACCAAGCGTGGGCAAACAGAGCGAGCCTCCCCCCCATCGCCCCGTCAACGGGGCAACCCGCGAAAGGGCCGACGCCCCTTACGAGAACCCAACCGTCGAACAGAGCGATCACCGCGCCGACCAGACGACGCAGGCCCCGAAGGGAACGACGGCTCAGAAACTGGCACCAATGGCCTACCCCGACCAGCGGACCCCGGAACCCTGGCACGACCTCTCCGAGACCGACGAGAAGTACCGCTCCGGAGAAGCAACAAGTCCGCCATAGGGCGACAACTAGACGAAGCCGCGTGCAGAAACTGAGAGACCGCAGACTCTGCAAACAGCAACGGACAAAACGGAGACGAAAACCTAAGAGCCAGGGCCCAAGCGGAATCCAAAGAGAGGGCGAGCACAGCCTGACGGCACGCGAGGCGAGAAGCATAGAACAGAGACACCGCTTCCTTCAGGATGGGCGCAAAAAGCTTCAACAGAGCAGCAGAAGCCCGAGCAGCCGAAGACAGCGCCCCGGACGAAGGCCCTTCACTCAACGCTCCCACATCCTCCTCAAGCCAAGCCGAAGACAGCTCGAGAAGGGAAAAGAAACGCAAGACCGAAGCCAAATGCCCACGGGAGCGCAAATCCTCCGCAACCAACGAAGCCGAAAGCTGAGGAACCTGCACATGAAGCTGGAAAAGACCAACATCCCGAGAAAGCACGGGAGCGAATAAACACGCATTAAGGTGCTCAAACTCGCCCCCCAAGTAAACCTGCAGAAAACTAGCAGTTTCTCGCCAATCAAGCGTGCGGGTCCGACAGAACCCGTGCCACGCCCCCAACGAAAAGAGAGGGCAGTCTGCTAGCCAGGAAGACTCCGGAACCTCCAAACGCACCCAAAAACGGGAAGAAGAACCGAACTCAAACGAGGACGGATCCATTGGGGAGGCATAATCCGGGTCTCGGCAGAGGTATGCAGCAAGAGCTTCCCGAGCCACCTTCGCGGAGAGCCGGGAAGTAGCAAACCCCTGAAAAGACGGATCCGAAGTACCCAAAGGCACCCGGAACCGAACCCGGGGAGGAGCCGAACCCAAATCATACTCATACAGGGAAGGGGGGTAAGAAAACCCCTCCCCCTGCAACAGTAAGCCCCGCGGGGAAGGCAAAAGCACCCAAGCAGGGTCACAAGGAGCCCAAGGCCCCCAGGTCGACTCCTCCCCAGCCCCAGGATCCCCCACATCGGGACCCGGGGCGGAGCCGTCCTCCAAACCCTCCACCCCTGAAGAAAAGGCAGAGTCCAAGGGAAAGGCTGACAAGAAGGGGGTCTGCTGGTGGGACCCAGAAGCCTCGGTAGGAGGTATCGGCTCAAATGCCTCCGTCCCCCACCCGGATGGGGCAGCCCCCGAAGCAGCCCGAGTCTCACCACCAATGAAACCCTGCGCCGATGCCGAAACCTTCCGACGCTTAGGAGCCGGACACAGGGGGGGAGGCTCAGGAAGAACCACAGGGGAAGGACCAGAGGGCGCGGCTGGAGTCAGAGCCATAGCGACCAACGCCCCCAGGTCAGGGTCCCGAAAACCAAAACGGGGCAGCCTCGGGGCATCCAGGTGGGAAACTAACCTAGCGCGTTGCAATAACCTAAACCTAACATGCAACGCTGATGCTGCCTGTACCCTGACGGGGACATCCTCAGAGTAAAACTGGAGCACAAGCAGAGAACACGACTCGCAAGACTCAGGGTCAAAGGTGTCATTGACCCAACAGGCAGCATGACGGAGGCAAAACAGGTGACTGTCACCCTGAGACAAGGGCACATCGCAACCTTCAAACCCGCACAAGGCAGGCTGGAACTCGGGAGACGCATCCATGGGTCCCCGAGCCCCGACAGGGGTTTCCAGGGCCCGTAGGTTAGCAACTACGGGAAGCCCGGGCAAGGTGTTGCGTAACCGGTGAAGAAACCCAAAAACAAGGGTAAAGATTAATACTGAAAACCCCTGGGACGTGTACAAGCACGGGGGCCTAGCAGAGGGCCACCAAAACAATACCAGGGGAACTATGGGCCCACAAGGCAGAGCCTCCACCAGGCAAAGTAAAACAAAACAAAAGAAAAACCCCGCAAAAGTACACCGTCCCCAGAGGCAACAGGCACCGGTCGCCGCGTAGGTGGCAGGCAGCGCAACACCTTGGCGCCCTAACCAGCACAACACCACTCCCTACCCAAGGCCAAACAAGAGCCCCAAGCCCCAGCTGGCCCCAAGGGCGAGGCAAATGCCGAGCAGCAAGAACCTCTACGGGAGCGGTTCCCGAACGCCCCAGAGAAGATAACCCTGACACGCAAGGGCAGTACTCACAGGGCGCCTAGGGAAGGAAACCCCTAGACGCATGCAGCCCCGGCACTGATGAAGTACTCCTGGCCACCGCAAACCACAAAAACAGCAGAGAACGCCACACGAGGCAAAAACCGCTAAGGAAATTGAGGCCAGAGAAGCGTGTATCCCGGTTGACACTAGCTTGCGAACTGAAGGCAGCCGGCGCGGTGAGGTCCGGGGCCCCCCCCTCCCCCTCCCGGGGAGGGGAGGGCTGCGCGGACAACCGGCGCGGCAGTAAAGTGATTGTTTGATTGTTTTCCTTGTGATTGTAGGGAGTTTTTCTACCTTTCTGTTCGGTTTGTTGTAGTTTTCTACCATGTGGGGTTTGTTTTGTTACGCCTACCTTTCTGGGTGCCTAACCCCGGTCGATGGCAGATAAGGAAAACCCCCAACTATATGGGGTTTTCCAGGGCCATTGCTCCCTGAAACCTCTCTGAAGGGGCCAGGTTCTGGCGCTGGTCCCTGGTAGGTCTGAACTCCATAGCTAGTGTCCCGGTCTAACATAACATACATTAGCCCGATAAGCTCCAGGGAGCCGTAGGGGCTCCCCACAGAAAAGGGGGTTGCAGAGCCTTCCCAGACGAGGTCTACTCCGCCGAGCTGTCAGACGGCAGTTCCACAAATATATATTTCCTAAATATTTCAATGTCTCTGATTTGCTTTTTTTCTTATTTTTTTGTCATAATATTATCCATCAGTGAATTGTGGTAATTTATATATTATGAATGTGGAACCTCGCTGTACTCAAAATAATGGTGTGCATAAAGTGATTCATTATTATGTTCATAAAACAATAAACAAATAGTTTTGCTGTTGTTACACTATATACACAGGTTATATATAAGTATCTGCATGTTTTGTTCACCATAACGATCTACTAAGTTGGTCTTGTGAGTCAAAAAGCAACGAGGAGTGACCGCCAAACACAGCGAGCCACCCACTGCCACTCCCTCCCTCAACACAACCTCACTCACCCTCATTTACCTCCCACAATACTGTTTTTTTGCATTTATTCACTATACACAGACGTTATATATATACGGATTTACATGTTTTGTTCACCATAACTGTACATCTAAGCTTGTATGGTGAGTAAAGGCACAAAGACGTAGCTACTCCACAGTCAGCTGATCGGCGGCCACCCTCAAGGCCAGACGCACTAATATTTCTCCTCCAACAATATTGGTTGTGGTGTTATTACGCTGTATACACACATTATATATAAGTATCTACCTGTTTTATTCACCATACCTGTACAAATAAGCTGGTAGGTGCCCAAAGACCATAGTGGCCACCAGTAAACACATGCCAAGTCATGCAGACGACGCTCCTCTCTCACCAAATGACGGCCTCAAACCTACTCCTCTCGCTGTTATTTCACACTATACAAATATATGTAAGTATCTACATTTGTGTTCACCATAGCGAACCACTAAGCTGGTATGGTGAGTGCAGTCAATAAATGGTGGCCACACACAGTCAGAAGACGACGCCACAACCCTCCCTCCACAACCGTACTCCTCCCTCATCGAGCACAGCGCTAAATATCTCACAATCAAGCTGTTATCAGAATCCTGGTCAGTTTTATCAAATTCAGGGGGCTCAGTAATACTATCACTGCTAAATAATAGCAGTATCACTTATATTTTGGCATTTGTAGGCGATGCTGTGGTCACAAGCTGAACAGCGGTGCTGTGAGCTCGTGCTGCGTGCGCCAGCCTTGGTGGCTGGCTCAATACTGACGCTCTCACACCCAAGAATGTTGGGCTGGATTTTTTTCTAGGTGGCATCTGGCAACTATCAGTCGTGGCTGTACTATAGCTGCCCCTATCCAGGCGGGGCGTTTAAATTATAGCACTAGACACAAATCATATATAAATGATGTGCGCGGTTTTGATTTTGTCACTGATCATTTATATATGATATGCGCGGTTTGAGGGTTAAACTCTTAAACCGAGGTACCACTGTACCATCTAAATGCAAAGTGCCAGTAGCACAGGCACTCAGTATAGTGTGGAGGAAGAGCTCGGACACGAGGGACATACCAGATGTGCTTAAAGTAGCAGACATAGCTCCTCTACACAAGGGAGGAAGAAAAGCATTGGCAAAGAATTATAGACCAGTTGCACTAACGTCCCACATAATAAAAGTATTTGAGAGTGATCAGGAGTCAGGTCACTAGTTTCATGGAAACCAATGACCTCCACAATCCAGGCCAACATGGATTTAGAGCAGAAAGATCATGCCTCTCACAGCTACTTGACCTTACGAAAAATCACTGAGGCATTAGAAGAAAAACAGAATGCAGATGAGGTATACACGAATTTTGCAAAGGCATTCGATAAACGTGACCATGGAGTGATAGCACACAAAATGAGGTCAGTGGGAATAACTGGTAAAGTAGGATGCTGGAAAATACTAGAGGAAGATGATTACTAAGAAGGACGTGGAAAATATTGAAGGGACAGGTCCCAAATTTGCACAGTAAAATAACAACATACGAGTGAACGAATGGAAGAAAATGCAGAATAGAACTAGTGAAGAGCAGGGGTGCCTTAGACACAACCAGAGAACACTGTATAAACATCAGAGGTCCACGGTTGTTCAACATCCTCCCACCCTGTAAAAAAAAAATCATCCCAGCGAGCACAAGAAATGTTGCCGGAACGACCGTGAACATCGTGAACAGGCGTGCCAGACCAACCGGGCTGTGGTGAGTATGTGGGCCTGCGGGCGCTCTAAGCAACAGCCTAGTGGACCAATCTCCCAAAAGTCAAGCCTGGCTACGGGCTGGGCTTGGGAGTAGAAGAACTCCCAGAACCCCATCAAGCAGGTATGCCACATGGACCCGGTGTCAAGACATCAAACTAGAGAATAATTCATGTATTAAAGAATTAATAGAATAATCAATCGTGGTTAACGCTAACGCGCGTGGTGCACGCGCACCGCAGACTATGGCGTCTGCTCCTGACGGTTCGGGCGAGCATGCTGTGACACCGAAATGTGTATACTCGTTTCAGTTTTCCCACCTTAATTCTCATGTTACGTCGTTCGTTTTGGTATCATTGTGTTTGCAATAGAATTCTCTACAGGGGTATATGCATATAGGTCCAAAAGCCCACAGCAAAGACTAAAGTCAGCAAAGTTACCTGTGAGCGCGCAAAATCAGTAAATTGTGTATACTCGTTTCAGTTTTCTCACCTTTATTTTCGTGCTATGTCGTTTGTTTTAGTATCGTTGTGTTCACAATAAAATTCTCTACAGGGGTACATGTATATAAGGTCTACAAGCCCGGCATGACTCCCACAACAAAGCCTAATTTCAGCCAAGTTACACGTGAACGAGCACCAATTGGCAAACCTGCAGACTAATGTATATACTCATTCAGTTTGATAACATAAATTTTCGTGTTACATGTTCATTTTGATATCAAATGTTCGCAAAAAAAGGTGCGTATTTTAAATCTAGTCCATAATAATAGAACAATAAATGCAATTTTAGCAAGTATTTTAAAATTTGGACCACAAAAGTATTTATTATCTTTCCAGTGTTCTGGCACTGACACTGGATAAATTTTTGCATCACATTTTTCATTCAGTATCAATTGTTCACAAATAAAGGCACGTATTTTAAATCTATTCCCATAATAATAGAACAATAAATGGAATTTTAACAAATATTTTAACTTTTGGACGCTCATCACACAAAAAATATTTATATCTTTCCAATGTTCTGACATCAGTTTTCATGTTACGTCTTTTATTTTGGTATCAAATTGTGTGCAATCTAAAGGCGCTCATTTTGAAACCACTCCCAGATAGATCGGATAAAATTTAAATTTTTAACAAATATTTTAATGACTAGAGACCAAGTCACCCAGATGACTCAAGAGAAAAATGAGTGACTACGAGGGGAGGCAAGGGAGTGCGATAGTGTTAAGTACTTATGTTAAAATTAATGTTAACTGAGAATACGGAATAAGCCTCGTATGTTTCAAAGAAGCATTTGACTTCAGTAAGAATATGTATCTCGTTATTTGGAAAATATATACCTAGCAGCTTGCTTGTTAATCATGTAAATTGGTGAAATGCAAGTGCTATTGAATATTGTAATTAACCTGGCTCAAGTATCTAGATAGTTTCCCAATTGTTTGAAATAATAAGTCACCTTCAGTGATGAATATAGGTTTTAGTTAGTAATCATCTTCGAAGATTAATTGGCAACAACTAAGATAAGATCATCCTCACAGAGGTCAGTAGGGAATTGGATCAGTGTGGGATGAGACATCTTGGAGGTCAACACCACCTTTCCAGTGGCAAGGCTGCACAAATGGCCTGGTTGTGGTATTTAAGGTACATGATCTGTGTCTGATGTAAGGGCAGTTATAGACTCCACATTATTTTTGTAGCTATTGCCTCTATTTTAGGAAGAATTTTAGTTAGATTATATTTAGTTTAGGAAGTGTTCAGATAGGGCGTTTTTTTTTATTTTCATTGATAATCTTTGTTTAATAAATCTTGTTTAGAATTTATGGTGTTTAGTGGAATTCCCCCCAACGCTTATTTTTCATTCTGTTCTTGGTCTCAAGACTCTATGCTTTAGATTAGGCACCCTCTGCAAGCCAGCAAGCATTTATTTAATACCACAGATAATCCCTTTGTACTTTGATTTAATCCACACTTAACGTAAATCTTATCCTCCTTTTCGGATAACGGGGATCCATTTTCGGGGATTATGCC
>WNGS01034128.1:0-11941 GCA_020271785.1 Procambarus virginalis | reverse complement strand
TTACCCAAGTCTTTCCTAATAAGAAAGTGATAAGTATCACTGCCCAATAAAATTGGTCTTCAAGGCATAATTACTATTTAGTCAAAAGAACACACGAAGGCAGTTAACTTAATTGTTTCATCCTCACAATACTTGGTCAACATCAAACATGTTTCAATCTCTAAGACAAACAGCGGCGCACACAAGCAGTGTACACATGAGCCACGATCAGACTCTTCCCGCTGCCAAAATAACCTCCCTAGATTTCAACACAGACGTCTCATATCAAGAATGATGTCACGTGCCAGTTGCTTGTGACAGCGAAGCATGCGAGGTGCTGTAATTCACCAGCAGCACCTCGCTGTAACCGGATGGTACAGCTGTACCTCGTCAACATCTCGTTGTAACGTATTTATTCACTATATACAAGTAGGTACAGTGGGTTGTGAAAGTATACATTCGTGACTGAGTGGTACATTCTTGCAACGCCACTAATACACACAGCCTGTACCTCGCCACCATCTGGCTGTAACTGGACGGTACAGAATTACCGTCTGCACGACATGAAAGCCCCAGGACTTTCATGTCGTGCAGACTCAAGATGTTACGTGGACTCAAGATGTCTTAAGTCGCCGTAACTGTTTTAAAACCATTATTGCTGCTGTTGTTGTTTCTATGACGACAATAATAAAATATAACTTTTATCTTGGAGACGATGTTGGCAAGTTAATGATGGCCAAATAGACAAAAACTTGCTCTCTCACGTGCCTCAAAAAACTTGAGGCACGTGAGGATCAAACACTTGCTTTGTATAAAGAAGCAAGACAAGTTGACAGAAGTTGACAGAACAAGTTGCGATGACAAAAACAAAGTTGACAGAAAATTACACTGGTAAGAATATGTCTTAAGTACTAAAAGAACTGATATACAAGCCATCAGTAACTATTAGGATATTTATTTACTCTTATTAGGAGTGATTATTATTTATACTTTTTTTCTATATTGTTATAACAACCATTCATTTTACTAGTATCAATTTGATTATTAACAGAGGCCACCTTTCACCTCAGTTGGGGATGGAGACGCAACTGAATGACTGGCTCAATTATATCATGACAATATATCATGACGCAATGTCAATTGCGTAAATTGGGGCAAGAAAACCACAAATATATACAGTATTATATATATATATATATATATATATATATATATATATATACATATATATATATATATATATATATATATATATATATATATATATAAGCAAGTGTTAAATAATCAGATTTATAGTGTACAAACTTATCAAGGTATCACATCACTGTACAGCTTCAAGACATCGCATCACTGTACAACGTCAAGATATCGCATCACAGTGCAGTTTCACCAGGACATCACATCACCGTGCACAGCTTCGTCAAGACATCACATCACCGTGCACAGCTTCGTCAAGACATCACGTCCTTGTATACAGCCTCATCAAGATATATATCATAGTGTACAGCTTCATCAAGACATCACATCAAGGTGCAAAAGCCTCATCAAGACATCACATCAAGGTGCAAAAGCCTCATCAAGACATCACATTAAGGTACAAAAGCCTCATCAAGACATCACATCAAGGTGCAAAAGCCTCATCAAGACACATTAAGGTACAAAAGCCTCATCAAGACATCACATCAAGGTGCAAAAGCCTCATCAAGATATTCCATCATAATGTACAGCCTCATCAAGACATCACATAAATGAAAAACAAGTTAGCCTTGTAGTATTGCTCACGTTTCTTGAAACGGTCCAAAACCAAACACAAATGGAGACTGTTCAATGCAGGGTGTAGAAAATGATGTCGGAACAAAACAAACCCAATCAGAATGCACGGATTACGGACATGGGCACATCTGGTCCAGAACTAATAATCTAAGAGCCAACTCGAAACGATGGATTGTTTCACGCGAAGATTAGACATACTGTACATCTGAATGAGTTTGGTTTTGTACAAATGATCACTTAAATAATACATAAAATAATGTTGAACCCTCATCACGGCCCTTGTGTATTTGTTCAGTTGAAATATTCATTGTACATCAAACGTTGTTTGCCCATCTTTGCCCAGATGGGGAGTAATTTAAAACTAAAAAAAACTTGTAACCCTAAAACGGTCACATAGTTGTCACAAAGATGCTCAAAATCTTTATTATATTAAAATATATTTTATTTGTTACTGCATAAACCTTTATAAGGATGCTAATGACAAATCTGGGCATACGTCAACGTTGATGTAGCAATGATTCACTGTTCAGAGTAATGAGCTTACGTTGATGTTTATAATGCGGAAGCCATCAATTCAAGCAGTGCTCGATTAAAATACATGTACAGAAGAACTTTATCCCTGTTAATGCTGTTATTTGCCTAGATGGCTTGTAATAAGTTACAACGACTGAGTTACTTCAGGTAAGCTTGGCAAGAATCTAATAAATGTGAACACACGACTTATATTATTAGACTAATACAAACTATTGTACAATTGAGCATGAGTGTGAACTGACAGACAGCCTAACGCACGGGCAGTGGTGGGGAAGTATAGGATGGTAAGACACCTGTCAGGAAACTTAGATATTGGCTAAAAATAAAGGGTGATATGTGGTAGCTTGGAGCTCCCACCCGCCCTCCACCTGGTGGGTGCTGCTTGCATTCCTGCGACAACCTTTTTGCATTATTCCTAGTGCAAACTTTACTAAGTTAATGAACCAGGTAGGCTCCGGTTCTCAATATAAGCAAACTAAATGCCTTAATTCGAAAACAGGAAACAAACATCAGTAGTAAGAAATATACAATTAAATTATATTTTAATTAATATTTAGGTTCATATGTATCAGCATGATGTTCGTCAGTGTAATAAAACTTAGTTTTAAAAGTTTACTGGGCGCTACCGCACATCAAAGTTCTCGAATAGAGAACTGTGCAAACACTCCATACAAATAAAAGGACCCAGTCTTTATAACTCACTCCCTGGCGAATTAAAAAAAAATTGTCCAACCCATGCCCTATTTAAAAGTAAAATCCAAAGGTACCTACAGTAATCTCATCCTCATAGTTTCCTACCTTGTGCTTCAAACGCACACTGTATCTTCTACTACCCACTTCCCCAATATTAGTACTTATATTTTAATTTTTAATTATTAGTACAGTAGACATATATGTTAATATTAGATTAAGAACCTGCCCGAAACGTTATGCATGTTAGTGGCTTGGCAAGACTGTACAGTACAAATGCCAATCTTATGTAATCTCACCAACCAATTGGACCTTCTTGTGAATAAATTATTATTATTATCTTTAATATTATTATTTTTAAATTCAATGCAATTGATCTCCGTTACTTTAACGATTTATGAGCTCCCTCTAATGTAAATAAACTTGAAGTAATACAGCATTACCTTTTTTTAAGGTATTATTTATTTAAATTTACCAGTCATCTTCAGTGACTGCGATGGGGACAGGAAGACAGCAGCATGTCAAAGGTCCCTCCTCCCATTATTCCCGAGGATTTTTCCAGTTCAGCGGGTAGGCGGTTCCGTGGGTTTATAACCTTATGGGTGAAAAAGCATGTCATTTTTTGTCCTACATTGTGGTCTGTTGAGCTTAAGTTGCTGCCTTATCCTGAACTTAACCTAATATAAGCTTTTGAGATTACATGAACTTCTAATCATATTCACGTAAGCTTACTGCATGATTGTAGCTTAAAATAACTTCCTAACCCACTTGTTTTTCCTTGCCAATTTTGTCCAGTGAAGGGCGAGGTTGTTCATGTAGACACCCATCCACTAACTGTCCTTACCCACAATTATTTATGCTTAATGTAATATAAGATGTTGCGTTAAGATGATGGAGGCTTGTCTTAGACATCCCGTGACACAGCTTGTGACAACAGGAACCACACCTACGGTGCGTTTGGGGACAGGTGACCTGCATGGTAGTCGACATGCAGGCGAGGCTACCTGAAGACTAGGCTTTACGGGCTATTCATGCCCGTGCCACCTCTTGATTGATGATTGATTGATAAAGAATAAGCCACCCAAGAGGTGGCACGGGTATGAATAGCCCGTAAGTGGTGGCCCTCTTGAGCCATTACCAGTATCAATAGATGATACTGGAGATCTGTGGAGGTGCGACTGCACCCTGCGTGACGGGAGATGTCTCCCGTCCACCTCTTGGGTGGCTTAATCTTTATCAATCAATCAATCAAGACCAGGCTATACCTGCATTGGGTAGACTACCTGCATGGGATAGGCGGCACGGTAGGTTACCTAAATGGATAGGCCTACCTTTATGGGGAGGCGAGAATATGTGTCGTGTTAGGTATCTGGAAAACTACAACGAATTTTGCAACAAATAGGCTTACAAATTAATATCAATAATGTATGAATTTTTAATTATGAGTTGATATAATCATATGCCGAGATATGTACCCCTCATTCTCGATAATATATATATATATATATATATATATATATATATATATATATATATATATATATATATATATATATATATATATATATATATATATCGAGAATGAGGGTTTTATATTTATAGATTGGACTATGTTCAGGATTAAAGTACAGTATATAACAAACTATTCTCAGTCCTCCGGAGACTAATAGGCCTAAAAGCCCAACACAAAACCAAAGGAAAATGCAATTATAGCCTAACTTGAATCCAGAACTTTCAAGTGCTTGTAATTTGTTGTAAACTTGGGCCAGCTGTGTGCAGCCACACAATAGTTAGTTTAGTTTATTTATTATGCACCCCATACCCATCTTGTGGGCGGTAGTGGAAAGGGTTACAGAGGCACATAATGGGCTCAGGGACTGAACCCCACAATTCATTTAGCTAAGCAAGTTACAATCCATACTGACCTGATTTAACGACCGACACGGCTTCCTCAGCGGTCTTCCAAGCTGGAGCCCGTTTTAAGGGGTGAAACGGCTCATGGGAGTAAGTATAGTAGGTCCTTACTGTTGCACGACCGCCCCATGATTTCCTCATCATCTGCGTCGATAACCAAGTGATGATGTGCCCGGACGCTGAAGCCATCGTGTTCTGCACTCCAGCTATACTTAAATGCAACCAGAAAAAAATGGACGGATAGCACCGGCCACGAGGGAGCAGGAGCACAAGTCAGCAGCGCAGCGCACCCTGTGCTCTCTGCGGCGCTACTGCCGCTGATCTCCACGGTCGATGGACAGGTTACCGGGTGCATCCCTGCCAACCGTACAACGCTCTCCTTCATCATAATACAATTAATGAAATGGAGTTTGAATAGACTTTTCAAAAAAGGAATACTGGTGTTAGTTTTTTTAAGGGGGGAATGACGACATAGCCGGAGGCGGATATATCGGAAGAGTGGTGTGCGCGCGCACCTTCTGATCTTCCCCCACGAAGGTCACCTCTGGCAGGTGACGTACATGTCAAATCAAATCAAATGTTTATTCAGGTAAAATACATACATAAAAGGTGAGATACACACATTGATGGATTTATAGATAGAGCTAGTACATACAATGCCTAAAGCCACTATTATGCAAAGGGGTTCGGGCAGCAAGAAATAAATCGAATTGGGCAGCATTGGTGAAATTGTCTTCCCCGTAGAATGACCTAGTATGACCTAGTTAAATAGGGTCGCCTATACTGTAGTAACATTCGCTAAATAAGCATGTGTGTACTGGATACTAAAATGTCATTAAACGTAGCTATTTCAAATCTACATCATTAATGAATTAAATATTTTCCAATCTTAACTAAGTATTCCAAGGTTAAATACTGTAGGTATTACACATATACTGTCTAAGATTGCGCTCATTACCATGTAACTTTAACGGCAGTTTTGTAATTAAACTGTTGATAATATAACCTGTTTATTTAATGAGCTCGGTATGTGCCGTACGTTCTGGAATCCATTATGTGACCCTGATCCCTCTTAAACAATAGTTCCGGAACTTATTACGTGTTTCTGAACCTCCCAATAGTTCACCTTTCCGAAAGATGTTCATGAGAAACTAACTCATTATCGCCTATATAAAATGACACTGTGCTTGTATTCATGTTATGATACATGTATAATGGGATAAAAATATAGATGTGAGTAAACAGGAATTGAAATGAGGCATAATATTCTATATTTCGCGAATATATTTACACTGAGATAAAACCATGTAGTGTGAGGTATGACTACATTCTTGCGGGGGTTGAGCTCTGGCTCTTTGGTCCCGCCTCTCAACTGTCAATCAACTGGTTCCTGAGCCTATTAGGCTCTGTCATATCTACATTTGAAACTGTGTATAGAGTCAGCCTCCACCACATCACTGCCTTATGTATTCCATCTGTTAATTATTCTGACACTGAAAAAGTTTTTTCTAACGTCACTGACTGACGTCCCTTGTGTTAATCATACTAAAATCCACCGGATATGACTGATTACCGGGCTGGATACCCGTCCTCACACTAGGCTGTTTAAAGCAGCGGCCGTCCTCCCCAGACGCATTCATCAGTTTTTAACATACTGTGTATTAAACATTGGTTTGTTCTCATATATAAATTAATATTATTATACATAAAAATTATATGTATAGTTAGGCTTAGGTTAGGTGTTTAGGTTCTGTTGGCGATTATTTGTATTTAAAGTATTTGGGTGAAGCATTTGTAAACCGCTTTTCATTCATAAACAGGGGGTTTGGCGGCTGGAATAACTAGCTTGGATCTTTGCATGTGAGGACGGGCTGGTTTATGCAGCCCGTCCTCCAAACAAAGATCCAAAAGTGATTCCATCCACCCGCCAAACCCCAGCTGTTTATGAATGAAAAACGGTTTACACACGACTCACAACTGATTTCGTTCGAACACTTCCGGAACAAGTGCTTCACTGACGAGTTTCGTTCGAACCACATCGCTATAAATGCTTCACCCACGTACTACAAATGCAAATAATCGGCAACCGAACCTAAACACCTAACCTAACCTAACCTATGTCTATATGTGCACAATATGCTAATATATTATAATATCAATTTATATTTGAGAAAATTCTTGTTTTTAATGAACAGCATGTTAAAATTTATGAATGCGTCTGTGGGGGCGACGGCTGGATGTAATGGACTTGAGTCGAGGACGGGTTGGTTTATGAATGTAAAACGGTTTAAACACGACTTACAACTGATGACGTCCGAACACTTCCGAAACAAGTATTTTGCTCACGTCCTCTGTTCAAATCACAATTCTATAAATGTTTCACCCACGAACTTCAAATACAAACAATCCAACCCGTCCTCTAAAACACCTAGTGCGAGAACGGGCTGCATAAACAGGGGGTTTGGCGGCTGGATTATCGAGCTTGGATCTTTGTATGTGAGGACCGGCTGGCTCACACACACGACTTGCTAACGGTCCAGGACAGACCGAAACATCGTTGTTTCTCTATATTCTGATATGTGGTTTGGCCCCTCATACCTTCAGTCACGTTATTGTGAATCATCGTCTGCTGCATATATACCGCGCACATATGAGAATGTGTAAGTAGAGAACTGAATTGTAAAGTAGTATTTCACTTTTATTATGAAAGTGTAACTTATCATTGTATTCTGTCGTCAAGGTATAAACCTCTTTTTTTTTAAGACAACAAATAATTTGGTTTGCTAACTGTAGGTAGTAACTAAGTGATTGTAACCTATCCACCGCTGCCCACTGGATGGGGGGCTGTGTGCAGGACAAACATATCAATTGTGACACTAGCTCTCCACATATGTCAGTTGCTTAATTTTGAAACTGTACTTGTGGTCGGTCTCGAACCCATTGTTGATGTGACGATGTGCATTTACTTTTGTAACTAGCTCATCAAGATTGTAACTTGCTTAGCTAAATGAATTGTGGGGTTCAGTCCCTGAGCCCATCATGTGCCTCTGTAACTCTTTTCACTACCGCCCATAAGATGGGTATGGGGGTGCACTACCGCCCACAAGATGGGTATGGGGTTCACTACCACCCACGGAATTGGTATGGGGTGTCATACTGCCCACAAGATGGGTATGGGGGTGCACTACCGCCCACAGGATGGGTATGGAGTACACTGCTGCCAACGGGAAGGGTATGGGGTAGACTACTGCCCACAAGATAGGTATTGGGTGCACTACCACCCACAGGATGGGTATGGGGCGTGCACTACTGTCCACAGGATGGGTATGGGGTCCACTACCACCCGCAGGATGGGTATGGGGGTACACTACCACCCACAGGATGGGTATGGGGTCCACTACCGCCCACGGCATGGGTATGGGATCCACTACCACCCACAGGATGGGTATGAGGGGTAGAGTACCACCCACAGGATGGGTATGGGGTCCACTACCGCCCACAGGATGGGTACGGGGTGTATAATAAATAGACTAACTGGTAGCCTACATGTCTTCAGGTGCTGTGATGTCTGGAAGTTGTGACTTCCCTATACACTGCTCAATGGCAGCAAAACCTTGACACTTTTCCTAAAATTAATATATTTCTCCTCCATTAGTACCCAAAATGGCGTGATTTGACAACTAATGTGTTTTACTCCTGAATGGTGGGTACAGTGAGCTGATTAGTATGGCGTTGCTGTAATGGCTGGAGGGTAATATGAGCATAATTATCGAGTAGGTCCTTGACCTTGCCCTGACGACCCTGACCTAATTTCTCGTCACCAAAAGAAAGAAGTGATGGTTCATCCCGATAAACATTTGATCTGATCTCGTACTGGCCTCTTGAGTGATGTCCAGTATCTGTTGAATACCTGTTTTGCAACACACACGTTGCTAAATAATCTTCCCGGGCTTGTTGCCTTCTGTTGATAGCAATGCGTGGCAATATTTGTCCCGGTAGTAAGTGATGTTTTATGGCTTTCCCGAAACACTGTATTAGTGGCTTTAGGTATTGTATGTTCTATCTCTATCTTTAAATCCAATATTATGTTTGTAACTCATCATCTATGTACTTTTACCTGAATAAACATTTGAATTTTAATGATTGCTTCCCGCTAAACACTCGACGAAACTGCGACGTTCCTTTAACGTTTGAACAAGTTTTAACACCTAACAAGTTGTAACAACGTTCAAATACGTCATTAAAACGTTATAACAAGATGTAATAACTTTATTACAAGTGCAACAAGCGGGAAAACGGACAGTTACGGTTTATGTTTACAGTGTAATTATGCCTCAAAAGTAGAGACAATGGATATTATTCCTCTCAAATTTTGCTTTGACTTTGGCTTAAGGACAACTTAGGGAAGACGTCCTGGAGGTCCCCCAGGGGCCAGATTCACGAAGCAGTTACTTAAGCACTTTCAAACGTGCGTACATCTTTCCTCAATCTTTGACGGCTTTGGTTACATTTATTAAACAGTTTACAAGCATGAAAACTTGCCAATCAACTGTTGGTATTGTTATAAACAGCCTCCTGGTGCTTCGGAGCTCATTAACTGTTAATAATTGTAAACAAAGCCGACAAATATTGAGAAAAGATGTACAGGTTCGTAAGGACAAACATATAAATTTTGACACTAGCTCTCCACATATGTCAGTTGCTTAATTTAGAACCTGTACTTGTGGTCGATCTCGAACCCATTGTTGATGTGACGACTTATATTGAATTTTGTAACTAGCTCATCAAGATTGTAACTTGCTTAGCTAAATGAATTGTGGGGTTCAGTCCCTGAGCCCATTATGTGCCTCTGTAACCCTTTCCACTACCGCCCACAAGATGGGTATGGGGTGCATAATAAATGAACTAAACTAAACTAGGTTCGTAAGTGCTCGCGGAACTGCTTCGTGAATCTGGCCCCAGGCTGGCGACTTATGACACAGCTCTAGATAAGGAGTCGCCAGCCTTGAGGCACCTTTTGTCTCAGACAAAGGTGTAAGCACAGTGTGAGGGGAAAACCATAGCCACTTTCTATACTCTGGAGGCGTAAGCGATCAGAAAATAGCACTTACTACTCTGGACAAAAATATTGTCTGCTAGCAGCCTTAGTTCTCGACTTACAATCGGGGAACGCGTGTTCGATTTCCGGGCGAGACTGAAATGATTGGGCACGTTTCCTTTCACCTAATGCCTTTGTTCACCTAGTAGTAAATAGGTACCGGGAGTTAGGCATTATCCTGGGGAGGGTCAGTACTTTGACCTTGGGGGGAACCTCTATACCATCCTAAAGTATATATATATATATATATATATATATATATATATATATATATATATATATATATAAGAAAATAGAAAGAAGAAAATATCAAAGTGTTCAGTGAGGATCCACAAGGTCTTCTCTGAGTCCTCTTATTTTCTTCTCCGAGGCTATGGGTCCCTACACTTGCACCAGAGGTGGTACCCCTTCTAGGTTTAAAAAAAAAAAAATATATATATATATATATATATATATATATATATATATATATATATATATATATATATATATATAGATGAAGATGAAGATACTTTTTTAGATGAAGATACTTTTTCACCCACAGGGTTGTAAACCCGTGGAACCGCCTACCCGCCGAAGCCGTAAATGCCAAAAAACTGCTGGGTTTTAAAATACAGCTAGAAAAGATCAAGACAAATGGGGGGGGGACCTTTGACAAGCCGACGGCTTCCTATCCCCGTCGAGGCCACTAGTATCAGTGGCCCTCAGGTAAATTCATATATATATAACGAGGCTTCCAGTCCTCGACAAAACGAATTAGCTCATTGAACGGCTTTTGTTGGTTTGGTTAGGCTTTAGGCTCGCAGCCTATGGCGGGCCATACCTTTCTGCCCAGCCAGCAATTATGCTTTAATCCTAAACATAGTCCAGAACTAAAGTCAACCCTAGGTATACATATACACCAAGCACAGGTGTTTGTGGATATCCCTTGTGGGGTTTGTGTATACTGTGACTTCTGTGTGGTTCTAAATATCAGAATCTGTAGCAATATTCGTAACAAATTATTACATTTTTGGTTGGACTTTGCCTATAAGCACATCCGTTTTGATATAGAGTGAATAAAATTAAGCTTACATGAGTGTAGAGAGAGAGAGATACACTATCTGTTATTTTGAGTTGAGTTTTTTGACAGAGGGAAAGAGAGACAGAGAAAAAGAGAGAGTGAGACAAAAAGAGAGAGAGAAACAATATCACCTGAATGATGTGAGTGACTGCCACCAGGACCTGGCCGCCTCACCACCACCATGAAGGGAATATTAATGTCTTGTGAGAACACTTGAGTATTCCCAGACCAGCTGCTCCTCTATCACTGTCACAACGTCACAAACATGATCAACTAATTTGCCCGAACCTAACCTATCCGACGACCCACAAGGAGAAAACGGGATAGCCTGTTAATTTTGCAAGCCTTCATCCCTGTAATCTTAGTGAGAATGGTGTCTTTTATTTAGCGAAATTGCAAATTGGCACTATTTTTCAATTCATGCGAAGGGCTCGACCAGCCTATGACCATCCCTGGACAAAGACCAGTCACCCTGCAAAGTTGGTGAGACTACCCCAATGCGTCTGGCCCACAACGTCGAACAGACAGACAGGCACAGAGTGACACTATCTCTTATAGATACAGACCCGCGCAATATTTACATATCTGTGCTATTGACATAAAAAAAACACATTTTCAGTTAATTTCTACCTCTCATTTACCCAAGTTTTGTACTCACTTTCTCTCGTGGGTTCCCAAGTGATCATTATTCTCAACATTTCTTCTATATTTACGGTGTCAATTCCTCCGTGAATTCTAATCATTGTTATTAACTCGCTCAGAACTCTTTTACCCAGCGAGGTGAGGTCTAGTCCCCTTAACCTGATATGTTATGTAGACCATCATATGATGACCATCATATCTGATGATATGATGAACAAACATAAGAACATAAGAACAAAGGTAACTGC
>WNGS01034112.1:0-21730 GCA_020271785.1 Procambarus virginalis | reverse complement strand
CCTTAATGAACAGGCACATGCAAATGACCTGCTAGGATGTGCGACAGGTTTGCCTTAAACCACAGCAAATAGTAGAACAACCAGGAAGGAGAACACGCTGGACCTCATTTTCACTAATAATGATGAATTGATCAGGAACATAATGATTACAAATACCTGTTACTCAGATCACAACTTAATTGAAGTTATGACAACCATGGGAATAGACCTTCAAAACCAGTCCAGATTCCCGTGGAGGAGATTTCAGCAAATTCAACTTCAATAATAAACAGATAAACTGGGAGCAAATAAACCAGGACTTCACAGAAATAAACTGGGAAGACAGCTAGGAAATGCGAACCTGAACCAGTGCCTGGAAAAATAAGCTCAGTAGCACTAGAAATATGTACAAACCGCATCCCCCTAAGAAAAAAGAGGAAGAGATGCAGATTGGAACGAGAACGTCGTTCCCTATATAGGCGAAGAAAACGAATCGCGGTACAACTTGAGAGTCGCACCCTATCTCAGGAACGGCGAAGAAGGTTAGGTAGCGAAATAGGAAAAATTGAACTCAAGCTACAAGAATCATACAAAACGCAGGAGAGGGAAAGAGAGCAAAGGCCATCAGTGAAATAGAGAGAAACCCGAAATATTTTTCTCCTATGCAAAATCAAGATCAAAAACCACATCTAGTATCGGGCCCCTGCGAAAGGAAGATGGAACTTTCACCGATGACAACAAAGAAATGAGCGAGCTACTGAGGAAGCAATACGACTCTGTCTTCAGCGAGCCATTAAACGCACTAAAGATCGATAACCCAATGAATTTTTCATGGATATGATACCAACATCAAATCATATATCAGACGTCACCCTATCCCCACTGGATTTTGAAGAAGCCATAAACAGTATGCCTATGCACTCCGCACCAGGCCCGGATTCTTGGAACTCCATATTCATCAAGAACTGTAAAAAACCACTATCGCAGGCCCTTCACATTCTGTGGAGACAAAGCCTAGATACTGGCGTTATTCCTGATATACTAAAAACAGCAGAGATAGCACCACTTCATAAAGGAGGAAATAAGGCAGAGGCAAAAAATTACAGACCGATAGCACTAACATCGCACATCATAAAAATTTTGAGAGAGTGCTAAGAAGTAAGATCACAAAATACATGGAATCACAGCATCTCCATAACCCCGGACAACATGGTTTCAGAACAGGGCGCTCTTGCCTGTCGCAGTTGCTGGACCACTATGATATGGCATTAGATGCTATGGAAGACAAACAAAACGCTGATGTAATTTACACAGATTTCGCAAAAGCTTTTGATAAATGTGACCATGGTGTTATTGCCCATAAAATGCGCTCAAAAGGAATTACCGGAAAAGTAGGCAGATGGATCTACAATTTCCTGACCAACAGAACCCAATGTGTAATAGTCAACAAAATAAAATCCAACCCGTCAACCGTTAAGAGCTCAGTCCCCCAGGGTACTGTGCTTGCTCCAGTACTTTTTCTCATCCTCATATCGGACATAGAGAAGAACACAACCTATAGCACTGTATCATCCTTTGCAGATGACACTAGGATCTTCATGAGAGTAGGCAACATAGAGGACACGGCGAACCTCCAGTCAGATGTAGATCAGGTCTTTCTATGGGCTACAGAAAATAATATGGTGTTTAACGAAGACAAGTTCCAGCTCATGCGCTATGGAAAAAATGAAAATATAAAAACGGAAACCACGTACAAAACTCAGGCAAATCATAACATAGAACGAAAAGGCAATGTAAAGGATCTGGGGTGTACTCATGTCGGAAGACCTTACCTTTAAAGAACACAATAAAGTAGCCGTCACAACTGCAAGAAAAATGACAGGTTGGATAACAAGAACTTTTCACACTAGAGATGCTATACCGATGATGACACTTTTCAAAACGCTTGTGCTCTCTAGAGTGGAGTACTGCTGCACAATGACAGCCCCTTTCACTGCTGGTGAAATTGCTGACCTGGAGAGCGTGCAGAGGTCCTTTACTGCTAGAATCCACTCGGTAAAACATCTAAACTATTGGGACCGACTTAAGAGCCTAAATCTGTATTCCCTTGAGCGCAGGCGGGAGAGATACATAATAATTTACACGTGGAAAATATTAGAGGGGCTGGTCCCAAACCTGCACACAGAAAAAACATCACATGAGACCAGAAGACATGGCAGGATGTGCAGAATACCCCCGTTGAAAAGCAGAGGTGCAACTGGTACTCTGAGAGAGAACTCTATCAACATCAGAGGCCCGAGACTGTTCAACACGCTTCCACTACACATAAGGGACATAACTGGCAAACCCCTCACAGTGTTCAAGAGAGAACTGGATAAGCACCTCCAAAGGATACCTGATCAACCAGGCTGTGACTCATACGTCAGGCTGCGAGCAGCCGCGTCCAACAGCCTGGTTGATCAGTCCAGCAACCAGGAGGCCTGGTCGATGACCGGGCCGCGGGGACGATAAGCCCCGGAAGCACCTCAAGGTATCCTCAAGGTAAGGTGTGAGAAATGAGACCATGGACAAAAGTTTCCCAGTCTGTCTGCCTCAGCTCCACCATACGATCCCTGGCCTCAGCCAGAGCCGTTTGAAAGAGCCGAAGCATTTCAGCAGTGCGGGTCCTTCTATAAGCTAGTCCAATTATTCTGGCAGTGCGTTTTAGTGCATGCAATTTAGAATCATTATAATAAGCATAAGTGCTATGACCAGTGTAATTTGGGTTACGTGGCCTGGACGATGGATCAAGTGATTCTATAAACTGGTCGATAGTATCTGTGAGCTCATTGTTAAAATCTTCAACTGATGAAGGCTCAGATAAACTGTACCATTCTGGCACATGAACAACAAAATTGTCTCGTTGATCGATGGGCAGAGCCAGCCTCTTCCGCTTGAACATTCCGCCGGGGAGGATAGAGCTGCCAATGCTTACAGTGGCTAATATGGCCAGATGATCAGATGCCATATCTGGCACTATTGACGAGGCGCACACGGTGTGGGAGACGTTGACTCCGAGACATAGATAAAAAATACCTTCGTAGATATGCGTCGGTTCAAGGTCACCCACAATCTGTGCATCATCGTGACTACCTAATAGTGACAACAGTTGGTTGCCGTTACGATTATTGAACTACGAATTATCAATATTCCTATGCCTAGCGTTATAATCACCTATAATAATGGTAGGCACAGTCTGAATACAGATAGGAAGGTCAGCATAATTAAAGTTACAATTGTTGTTGTTGTTAGAGATTCGCTACCTGGAACAAGAAGTTCCAAGTAGCACGGGCTATGGTGAGCCCGTGTAAAGTTACAAGGAGTTGATTATTTAGTACATAGTTGTTTTTCTCTTAAATTGGATGATAGAGGGGGAGTCTTTAACGTGATTGGGAATACATACATACACACATATATACATACATACATACATACATACATACATACATACATACATACATACATACATACATACATACATACATACATACATACATACATACATACATACTACGTACTACATACATACATACATACATACATACATACATACATACATACATACATACATACATACATACATACATACATACATACATACATACATACATACATACATACATACATACATACATACATACATACATACATACATACATACATACATACATACACATACATACATACATATATACATACATACATATACATACATACATATATACATACATGCATACATACATGCATACATACATGCATACATACATACATACATACATACATACATACATACATACATACATACATACATACATACATACACATACATACATACATACATACATACATACATACATACACATACATACATACACATACATACATACATACATACATACATACATACATACATACATACATACATACATACATACATACACGTCCAGTCAGCATATAGCTATTTCGGGACAAAATCCAATACAGTTTATATTGGTGAGACGCCACTGTGATGAGTTTAAATATTACTGGAACTGTAGGTTAATGTGTGACATAGGTGAGGTTAGATGAAGCATCTACAAGCATCAGCTGATGGAGTGTTGTGGAGGCTGGTGGTATTATGCCCAGATGTTGGAGGGTGGATTTGACCCCCCCCCCCACATTGACCGCAGAACGTCTAACGTTACTTTCCACTCTCGCTTACCAAGGGTATAACCCCCCCCCCAACACACACATGCATCAGATTCTCTAACTTACAATATTTATGATTTACCAATTTATGTTACTACACTGACTCTCAGTTTCACAATATTGTATAAACTTTGATGAATCGCTCGTCTATGGGTCATCCAATAATGTTAGCAGACTTCTAGATTACCAACGTAGATTCTAGATTAATCAACGTAGATTACGCAGACTTCTAGATTACCAAAAGAGTACCAACGATGCAATTATTAGTCTCCTTGATATAATTTACTCAGCCCTTGACAAAAATGAGTTTCCGATTGGACTCTTCATTGACCTGAGAAAGGCCTTTGATACTGTTAATCACAATTACCTCTTATGTAAACTCCATCATTATGGAATCCGAGGCCATGCACTGGACTATATCCAATCCTATCTTAGTGACAGACACCAATGTGTAGCCATCAATAATATAACCTCTCTCACTCTACCAATAACCGTTGGAGTGCCACAGGGCAGTATCTTGGGACCTTTTCTATTTCTTATATACATCAATGATCTGCCTAATGTCTCTAACATTCTGAAACCTATTTTGTTTGCTGATGATACTACCCTCATCTACTCTAACCCCAACCCACATACACTAAATAATGTTGTTAATAATGAACTAAAAAAAGTCCACTTATGGATGTCAACCAACAAACTAACACTTAACATAGAAAAGACCTACTACATCTTATTTGGACGCAAATCTACAAATGCAATTCAGCTTCAGATAGACAATGTAAACATTAGCAATAAAAATGATGGAAAATTTCTTGGCCTATTCCTAGACAAGAGACTCAACTTCAGTACCCACATACAACACATAACTAGGAAAGTGTCTAAAACAGTTGGTATACTCTCCAAAATCAGATATTATGTACCTAACTCTGCTCTCATCTCTCTATATTATGCACTAATCTATCCCTATCTCAACTATGGTATCTGTGCATGGGGTTCAACCACTGCAAACCATCTCAAGTCCATCATCACCCAGCAAAAATCTGCTATCAGAATAATATCAAATTCTGCTTTCAGACAACACTCAGCCCCCTTGTTTAACTCCCTAAACATGCTAAACACAATCTCACTCCATAAATTCTCTTGTGTCAACTACATTTACAAAACCCTGTTCTTAAATGCAAATCCTGCTCTGAAACTCTTCCTGGACAGATGTAATAGGACCCATTATCACCACACCAGAAATAAATATCTCTTTGATATCCCCAGAGTTAAACTTAATCTGTGTAAACACTCTATGCAAATAAAGGGACCCAGTTTAAAGAACTCGCTCCCTATTGAATTGAAAAGCTGTCCAACTTTTACATCA
The DNA here is from genome assembly GCA_020271785.1 of Procambarus virginalis. NCBI lineage: Eukaryota > Metazoa > Arthropoda > Malacostraca > Decapoda > Cambaridae > Procambarus > Procambarus virginalis. The sequence continues at coordinate 16,158 of WNGS01034112.1, read as the reverse complement.
TTCAAAATCAATACTAAAAAGTACCTAATTTCATCTTCATAGTTTTTCACCTTTTGCCTTAAAATTGCACTGTATCTATTGCTACCCAATCTCCCAACCTTTATGTTCCCAATTTGAACATCTTTACCATTGTTGTCTTCTTATATGTGCTGCTAATCTGTTGTATGGTGTTTATTATTCTTGTTTATCTGTATCTATTGCTACCCAGTCTCCCAATCTTTATGTACCCAATCTGAACATCTTTACCATTGTGTTCATTGCTGCCTTATATGTGCTGGCAATCTGCTGTATGGTGTCTATTAATCTTGTTAATTACCAATCAAGCTGTTCAATCTAATCAATTAGAGCTTTAATATAACAATGTGCTTTAATATACTTACTAAGCTCTCTCATCTCATTTTTCTCTTGTAATGTATTTGTTATTTATCAATTATGATAGAAATTACCTACTTAAAATTATCTGTTAAATTAAGGACCTGCCCGAAACGCTACGTGTACTAGTGGCTTTACAAGATTGGAAATACTGTCCTATTCAATGTATTCTCACAAACCCAATGTACCTTCTTGTATATATAAATAAATAAATAAATAAATAAATAAATAAATAAATAAATAAATAAATAAATAAAAAAATAAATAAATAAGATGTTACCACTATTAGGCTTAGGCTCGGCTACAAGTACCTCTGGGAATTTGTAACATCTGATGATGTAGATTTGACTAAATGTAAACTCTGTCAGCAGAACTATTCGCATTCTTTGCGTCATTATATAATGGAATGTGAAAAAATCGAGGAATTTAAAGATAACAACATCAATAGTGTCCATGAAATGTGTATAAGTACTTCATTCATAATGATGTGCTGCTCGAAATCTTAGCGAAGTATCCAAAATTTGCTTACTGTAGGTAATGCATGCACATGACTGTAAAGCTGCCGCCCAGTTGGGTGGGTGTGGAGCACATGACTGTAAAGCTGCCGCCCAGTTGGGTGGGTGTGGAGCACATGACTGTAAAGCTGCCGCCCAGTTGGGTGGGTGTGGAGCATATGACTGTAAAGCTGCTGCCCAGTTGGGTGGGTGTGGAGCACATGACTGTAAAGCTGCCGCCCAGTTGGGTGGGTGTGGAGCACATGACTGAAGCTGCCGCCCAGTTGGGTAAGTGTGCAGCACATGACTGTAAAGCTGCTGCCCAGTTGGGTGGGTGTGGAGCACATGACTGTAAAGCTGCTGCCCAGTTGGGTAAGTGTGCAGCACATGACTGTAAATTAAGCTGCCGCCCAGTTGGGTGGGTGTGGAGCACATGACTGTAAAGCTGCCGCCCAGTTGGGTGGGTGTGGAGCAAGACTGGTAACTGTGCGACTCCTCATAGATGTACAGTGCCTTGTATAGTGACTGTTGTGAGCCTCTTGTTGAATCACTTGTGACACAAAAGATTACTGATGTGTGTATTTGTGGGGTGATTAAATATGTGTGTGTATATATATATATGTATACGTATGTATATGTACATGTATGCATAAGTATGTGTACATTAATAATTTTGTAATTAGCGTCAAAAGATTGTTATTTGCTTAGCTAAACGAACTAAAGGGTTCAGTTCCTGAACCGATTATGTGCCTCTGTAATCCTTTACACCACCGCCCACGGGATGGGTATTATGGGGTGCATAATAAAGAAAGAAAATGAATGGAGCGAACCCCACAATTCATTTAGCTAAGCAAGTTACAATATTGATGAGCTAGTTACAAAATTCACTATAAGTCGTCACATCATAATTGGGTTCGAGATCGACCACAAGTAGTGCATTACATAATTTATCAGTATTGTGCAGCCTGTGATTCCCGCCTGGCTGGATACTGATACCTAGGTAGTTTTCATGTGTCCGGACACCGGCGATAGGGTGGTATTATATATTTAACTTAAGAGATATTTATTTTTAAATGTTGTCACATTAACGGCTACATCTTCCTTTCTTCTGACATATAGATTTTTAAGATTAATTAAAATATATGGAAACTAATTATACAATTTATTGGCTGGTGTGCAGGGCTTCACACTCTCAGAGCTAGCCATCAAGTAACTATCAAAACGCATATATCTTCGTTTTCACTTCAGTTATATTTATGACAAAGGATTTTAAATGTAGCCTATATTTCTACCTTTGTGATGACATAAATACTTTCGTTAATTACAATATCTAGATCAAACTAACATTGATTTTCAAAAGGTTGTATATTTTCCATCAATGGAGAGCATCAGCCAAGAAGCCTTCTTTAAAATATGAATATCTTTCCTCACCCAATAAGATCTAATCTCTGAATAAAACGCAAAAAACGACTTGATTGTAACCTATCCACCGCTGCCCATTGGATGGGGGGAGAGGGGGTTATGTGCTGGATAAACATATCAATTGTGACACTATAGCCCTCCATATATGCCAGTTGCTTAAATTATAAACTGTACTTGTGGTCGGTCTCGAGCCCATTGTTGATGTGACAATGTGCATTGACTTTTGTAACTAGCTTATCAAGATTATAACTTGCTTGGCTATATGAATTGTGGGGCTCATTCCCTGAGCCCATTATGTGCCTCTGTAACACTCCACTATCGCCCATAGGATGGGTATGGGGTGCATAATAAATGAACTAAACTAAGCTCTGCCTTTTTGATAACATATACAATTATAAGCTTTATTTGTGAATCTTAATTAATTAAACAATATATCACAGAGCCTGTAGGGTTCGGTGAGATGAGCGAAGAGACATGGGAGATTTTACATAAGTACAGTACATGGTAGTTTAAGTAGCGAACGCATGTTAACGAATAACGAGTATTGTAACACTGTAAAGGTGTTTGGTTTAATTTTATTTAATACATACATGGAGATATATGAGTCACAGACAAGGATTTGACAGACGCCAACTTGTCTGGCCTGGATCTCACACCTCTAAGTGTTAATTGACAACCAAGTGACCTGAGGTCAGCCAGGCGAATCTCACCTGGCTCTCGCTAATCTTATAATTGAGCCGGGTAGCCTTCAATCATGCCGACGTTTAAGGAGTGGCTTGGTAGAGTGCCGGAGGCTATCTAACTTGTGGGCGGAGTTAGCCACTAGGTTTCCCAATATATACTCGGAGAGATATCGATTCAGGAGAGGAGAAGGACAGCAGAAGCAGAGCAATAGACAGAAGAAAAGACAGCAGCGGCCAGCCGTCCAGACAGGCGGTCTGCCGGCGGGGGCGGGACAGTCTCTGTCAACTACAGACCCCCCCCTTCCTCTATTCCACGGAGACTCTTAAGACTCGGAGACACTTGGTGGGAGCGAGGAGAGAGGCGCGCACACCCAGGAGAGGGAGACGGCTGCCTTTGTACCACACTCAGGGGCTTATCACCACCACGACGACCTGCCCCTTACCTGGAGGTCATTGCTCCACCACCACCATCACCCCGGGGGACCCCAAAGATGCAGCCCTCTCGGTCGGTTAAAATGGTCTACCCAGTGGACCCCAGGACGGACGGACCCCAGTGGACCCCCAGTACGGACGGACCCCCAGTGGTCCCCAGGTCGTTCTGCAGACGACCCCAGACGACCCAGTAAAAATGGAAGGCGAGCAACAACGACTCCAGTCTGTCCCACCAACATCGGTCTACCTAGGATGGACCCCAGGACGGACAGACCCCAAATGGACCCCAGGTCGCTTGTCTAAGACCCAAGAGAGAAGAAAGAAGAAAGAAGAGTAGAAGATAAGACCAAGCTGAGTGAGACACGATGCCTAGTGTCCCTTGCTGATGTCAGCATCATTGCATGGAGCGTAATTGCAAGACAGGATCGTTTGCCTTAACTGGCCGCCCCTCCTGCAAGCATGTTGCTCTGTTGAGTGATTCCTCCTGTGTCGTGCGGACTTGATGTGGCTGTCAGAAGTGGCTCTCTGAAGGAGGCGTACTGGAGCAACTGGGAGGGAAGAAGTAGAATGGGATTTCTACGGTGCCAACTATATGGAGGTCTCGAAACTTGTAGTCCCTATAGCTGTGAAGAACCCCAATATACGTCTCTCATGGTGACTGACGTAGGGCCAATTACAGATCAGCTGGGACAACCGAATTCCACGGTCCTGTGCGCAGTTCAAGTAGTAACGGCTTCCTGGTTGGCAAGAGTTGTTGTGCGTTGCGACGGAGAAGCGACGGACGCAGTTGTGTTGAAGAAATATGGTACAGGACTATCTACAGGACCAAGCAGTGACGTCGCCCAGCCAGAGACAATGGACGTCTGTCTACATATTTCATTTTTAGAGTAGGATGATGTATATTTGTTAGCTAGGATGTAATTTTTTCCGTTAATAAAGTTGTCGCACACAGCTAGCTTGCTTTAGCAGTGTTGCAAAAACTTTATTTTCGGGGAGAAGGGGAGATGTAACACTGTAAAGGTGTTTGGTTTAATTTTATTTAATACATACATGGAGATATATGAGTCACAGACAAGGATTTGACAGACGCCAACTTGTCTGGCCTGGATCTCACACCTCTAAGTGTTAATTGACAACCAAGTGACCTGAGGTCAGCCAGGCGAATCTCACCTGGCTCTCGCTAATCTTATAATTGAGCCGGGTAGCCTTCAATCATGCCGACGTTTAAGGAGTGGCTTGGTAGAGTGCCGGAGGCTATCTAACTTGTGGGCGGAGTTAGCCACTAGGTTTCCCAATATATACTCGGAGAGATATCGATTCAGGAGAGGAGAAGGACAGCAGAAGCAGAGCAATAGACAGAAGAACAGCCAGCAGGGGCCAGGCGTCCACACAGGCGGTCCGCCGGCGGGGCGGGACAGTCTGTCAACTACAGACCCCCCCCCCTCTCGCTATTCCACGGAGACTCAGACACTTGGTGAGTTGAACATTGAGGGACTTTGTCGTGTTCACTAAACAGGTGTTGTGTGACGATCAGGGGCAGTCGAGTTGTAGGGTTCTCGAATTCTTGGATGATGACTCACTTTGAATATTACCATTTTAGTTGAATTGCTTAAATTGATACTTAGTATGTGAAATATAATTGAAAGTTATTATTGAAAGTGTGTTTAACTTTGTTCCCTAGAATTTTGAATGAGTACATGATACAGAGGGAGCATACCTCTTGAAACATCTTTGAGGGTATTATGTTGATACAGACAAGTTCCATTCCTTGTCTTGTATGTAATGACCTAGAATGGATGGTGGCAGCAATCTTCTATTTTCTATTTCTTCTACTATCTACTTTACTATCACTCTTCTACTTCTACTATCTACTTTCCTACTTCTACCTATCTACCCTCTACTTCTACTCACTTCCTACTTACTCGATAAACATTTCTTCCCCCCCCCCCGTTACAGTATATGTAACAAACTATTGTCCTATGAAGTCGATTTAACTTCCAAACATATATTTTTTAATAAATGTTAAATGTTTTCTGGATAGTTATGTTAGATTTTATTAAAAATACGTATTCTACTTGTTAACATTATAATTTAAATTTGTGATAATTTGTGCAGAGAAGTGCGACAACTGGATATGCAACAAACACTTTCCAAACAACGATATATCTTGGATAAGTCGCTTCTTAACATTGACGCTTGGACCGTCGACTTCCTTTGATGCTACTTATTTACTTATTTCATAATGAAATTATATTGGTTTGGAGTAAATATGTTTTCTCATGTTCGGCATTCAGCACCCACATTATAGTGAGTAAATATACCATATTACTTCATTACTTAAATAATGCTTGGAGGGTTTGAGTAGCTTTGGGTCTTTAGTGGACAGAATCTCCAATATATATATATATTTTTTTTATTTTTTTTTTACATACAAAGCATGCAATTTAAATACAATAAAAAACAAATTAAGAACATAGAAAAAGTACAAAACAAGGAAAAAAAAGAAAATCACCAGCCAGAAGTGCCGACAGTACATTACAACAAAGTACAAAACTCGAGAAATGCATTGAAATGACAGTACAAAGGTAAAACAAATGCAAACAACAAAACACAGGAGCATGTCAAAACAGAACAGCATAAAACAAAATCAAGATGGATAACATGCAATCAAAAAAAATAAACATAGTTACATACACAACAACAAAACAAAACACCGGCCTGAAGGACCGAGAACAAAACACAACAGAATGAACAAAAGGAAGTATTATAAAAAACGCAATAAGAATAGACAGCACACAATAAGCCACACAAATACAAAGCAAAGACTAATACAACACGCAAGCATATAATAAAAACACATAGGGCACGTTAACAACATGAAATGAAAGACATGAAGGCCAAACACACACACACCAAAAACACCCGCCTCGCCACAAACAAAGGGAGAGGCACGGGCACAAACTACCAGAAGGCAAACAAAACTGCCAGAAGGGCACACAGCACAAAAGTATACAATCACCCTTCGTATTTGCGCGGAAACGCGTCCCGAGGGAATCGGATATGGAATGCCTCCCATCGTAACCACTGCCAAGGGTCCTGACTATCCACCGGGGACGCCATCTTATCTGGGACGTTGGCCACAAACACCCGCAAACATGGCACCCAAACCGTATCACACCGGTACCGAGTGACCGGTACATGTTCCCACACCTCATCGCCGAAAGGTAGCTCAGCAATCCGCGAGCAGTGACCCAACGGCATCACAGACTTCGGGAACACGGCCCCCAAGTGCCCCATGGTCAACCTCCGAGGAGGGAGCCTGGCAGAAGGCACCACCACAGGGGCACCAGCGCCCACGGGCACACCACCGGACGACCACGGGGAAACCAAACTGCGCACATCTTTCCTCAAGGTCACCACCAGGCCACGCCCAGACCCATCAACCTCACCATCCCTGGCAGCGGAGGCCACCACTCCCCATCGCGGAGAGGCCCCCGGCGGAGAAGGAACAGCAGGCACACCCGAGACACGGACACCAATGTCAGCAGGCGCGTGGACTTCCGCCACCACTAACTGCGGAGCCAGCGACGTATCCGGAACCACTCCATCCACACCCGAGGACTCACAGTCACTAAATTCCCCAACATCGGCCCAGGTAGACGACGAATGCCGGGAGCGTTTGGGCACCGGCCTGAGGTCGTCAGAGCCGGAAGCCGACCCAGAAACACGGGCACCACTAGCCGGACGCACTGACGCCCGCCGCAAAACGGCAGCAGCCTCGACCACAGAGGTAACCGACCACACACAACAGGAGGCCCCACAGCCACCCCAGCACCCAGCACAGCCGGGACTTGAGGCGAGTATGCAGGGCCAGGCGCAGCAGCTGAAGACGGGTGAGCAGACGGCGAGGAGGGAGCATCAGGAAGGCCCACGGGAGCAGCAGGGACAGGAGCAGGAGTATCCACCAATGGCATCGCAACATCCTGAGGAGGGTCGGCAACATCCAGGGGAACGTCCACCACAAGGGGGGCATCAGGCGACACAAGGGGCAGATCCGCGGCCGGAGAGGCATCCATAGCCACAGAAACCTCCTCCACAGGAAGCGGTGGAAAATCCTCCTCACTGAAGAGGTTCACAGGCGCAGAGGCTGGCGCAGAACATTCAGCCGCCTGATGGCCCAACAGGCCACAACGATAACATGTCCGAGGCTGGCGGGCGTAAAACACACGAACTGTGTACCCCATCAGACGCACAGAGGACGGAATATCCTCCCGAAGCCTCATGCCCAGGGTGCGAATGTTCGTCCTCACGCCCTTAAGCGGGCTCGAAGATACTACGTTCACCCGCACACTAACCACTGCGCCAAAACGGCCGAAGTACCGCCGGAGCAGATCCTCCGGAAACTCCAATGGAGCCCCATGCACACTGACGTAGGTGAGGTCACCACTCCGATCAGAGATTGAAACAGTGCCCTCACCATCTGGCAGAGGTAATGTCCGCCCCTCGTATCGATGGAGAAAGTCGCGGTAAGCCAACCCCTCCGTGAATTTAATGATACTCGACGGGCCGTCACCAGTTCGACGCCGTAAATGTCGATCACAGGAAGGTCCAGCTTCTCACAAACCCGCACGATCTCCGGGTATCCAGCCCTGCTGGAAAATTCCAAGCCCACAGACTGAGCCCTCAGTATTGGTGGGAGGGGGACCCCCATCGTAAAGTCCACGTCAACACAGGCGGCAGAGACACACCCGCCCCCAAACGGCCAAACTGGTAACCATGCACCAAATGCCGGAGCACTGAAGCACACGTCTGCCCCCGACCAAGGCTAGGGCAGTCATCCAATATATGGGGAGAGAGTCGCCCCATCTCTCTCGCCCGAGCAAGAGTCGAAACTTAATTTAAAATTGATATATCTTTGTCCTCGAACATGATATATTTTATTTGGTGCAATCATAATAATGTTCATATCTCGGTCTTTCTGGAGGCATATAAGACTTTAGGCTTTATTAGCGTATCTTTGGTAATTATACAATATATCGGCAAGTGCGTAGGCGTCTGTACTCCATGCCCGACAAGCTACTGAGCGCTACTATAAAAACATATGTATCTTCACTTGAGCTATAAATATGTCTATTGTAATGTATATAAAATGAAGCTCATATTTCTATCTTGCTTAAGACATGTATAACATTTGTGTTTATTAACGAATTTACGTGAAATAAACATTGATCTGAGAGAGAGTTGCTCTGTCGTTCAGTCTGTATGTGGGGTTTTTCTTTTTTTTGCTGTCACGACTGCGATGCGTACGTCGCCAATGTACATGAGGCAGACGCTTCACGAAGCTGTCGGAATTAGCAGAATAGAAAATACGAGAGCAACCGTACAGGGCCTGGGAGCAAGGTCGAGTTAGAGTCCTTGTGGGTCTCTTCTCAGACTAGCCTCACCTGGTCCTGCTCCACGTTGGTCGTTGGAATCTCCTCAATGATGTAACACTTTAAGGGACTCCTAGGGTCCTCATCAAATTTATAGTTTAGTGACTTACAGGCAACTCGGTGTTGAAGACACTTAGAGCTGAAGGCTTGAGTAATATTGACAGTATTCAGAAGTGGTTCAACGGAAACACCGCATAAAGCTTAACAGTAGTTTATTTACTAACTTAACCACTAATACACAGGGTGCTTGATTTACTTTCGATTGGCGTCAGCAAAGCTATGGTTGCATTAGCGAGACTCTTGACGTCTGGCTAATCGACTCGTATCCACTCGTGGAGAAACACCTAACTTAACACAGTTGACAGCCAATCACTAACACGGCAACCTAACTGCCGGTATGCAAAGGGATCACAAGAGTTCCAACCGGATACTCGGTAATGATGCTATGCAATAAATCAACAAATACACTGTCAATGGGACAGGCATAACATGCACAATAATAATCACACAATAACTAAATGTGTGGTGTATGTGAAGCTCACATTCACAGACGAATGAAATGCAGTGATACCACACAGATAAACACGCATTCACCGTCGATTCACCTATAACCTGCGACAGGTATAAGAAGGTGAGAACTGTGGTTGATCCCTCAGATCAACACAGACACAATAAACAATGACAAGATCTTGTACTTACAGATAAGGTACCTTTCCTTACGCACTCACTCAGACTCGTTTATACAAGCACTCGTAGGTGGCCTGATAGCTGGTTTCGCTCGTAGACACGGAGGGTACTCGCAGTATCTTGAGATGATTTCGTGAGTAGGGCGTGCTGTATGCTTAACAGACAGACACACGCGCACACACTGGCACTGACGGTGCGTGAGGTGGTGACGTCACGTAGGAGTGAGGGCGGCGGCGGGCGCTCGAGGTACACGCTCAGGATGAGTGGCGGTACCATGCACTACACTGTACACTGTGGTAATGTCACACACAGATTACTTAGGCGGCGGCACTGCCTTAGTTCACTCTAGGTCACTCACGACGATCTTTGTCACCAGGGGTTACCTGATACCAGTCTGTTTCGCTCTGGAGATTTGTCACTTTAGGCTTCTAAACAATATATTCCCACTCGTGATTCTGGCGAGTGTGTGGTATATCGCAAAGACGCTGAGTTAACTTGACGGTGAGGGATAGACGGTGATCAGTCTATTGGCCGGTAGAACAGAACACGTCCTCTTCGTATGGTCTCTCTCACGTGAATGAGTTTGCAAGGGTGCCGGGCATCTCGTGGCACACACACAAAAGGAGTTACAATTTGACCAATAGCATTGCAGCAAATGAGCGGGAACCAATCATATTAGCTCGTTCGATGAGCAGTAGCAGGAGTGACGTCATGAACACGTCATAGCTGTTATTCCGCATCGCGCCGGTTGACCCCAGAGGTCAGACGCTGCTGGCGCCTTCCCCTCTGTCTCAGCGGGCACCAGCCATGTACTCACTGACCCTTTGGTAGCAAGTATACTTAGCTCCCTGTATCTACTTCCTGCCTAGACATACGGCGGCCTACGTATTTTAACAGTGTTCCTGGTTAAGTGGGCATTCTGGAGATACCCAACATGCTAGGTCACTATCCAGGATTAGAGAGATAGGCTTTGTGCACGAAGATCTGTGCACTGCAATGCCATTCAAGTCAGCTGTGGGAGCATCTTGGGAGACATACTCCCACATCACCCCCCAACAAAGATCGAGCTCCACATGTGGTGCTCGTTCAACTCACACCGCTGATGACCTGTGCACAAATGTGTGCACTTTGCGCGGCCGGGTCCAGCGGACCCCGTTTTCTATACAGCTAGGCGAGGCGGGGCCTCGTCTAGACTATTCTCTTCTGGTAAGTGAGGAATTTCTTCAGTCACCGGATCACATGTGGCTATCTGTTCAGGTCTTGAGCAGGCACTGTGGTTGGACGTAGCTCCAGGTCTGGGTCGGCTCAACGCCTCGAAACCCTGAGTGGCGCTGGTCTGTCCACTGCCTCTCTCCACCTGTGTCATGCCTGAAACATCAGACACACACTGGGAACCAGTGTCCGGTGATGCGCGTTGCGTTTCCTCGCTCATGTCGCCCTCGTTCGACGTCTCGTTAATCACCCCTGACCTACTCAACCAGTCAGCACCTACGGCTGAGAGCAGTGGGTTGTCGATCAGCTCTGTCGATGTCGAGGCCCGTGGTCCTCTCCTGTTTTTTCGTCTTACATGCTTCTTCGGCTTTGTTGATACATCTACAGGAGGGTCCTCGTAGCGTTTGAGCATGTTGACGTGGTACTTCTTCCTGGCACCATCGACGTCGAGCACGTAGTTTAACGAGTGCGAGCACTCCACTACCGTGAATGGGCCCTTCCACTGCAGCAAGAGCTTGTTCCTGCTGGTGGGAAGTAACAAAAGTACCTTGTCACCTACACTGAACTTGCGTTCTTTTGCTTTTTTGTCGTATGTTTGCTTCTGGTACTCCTTTGCTTTTGCTAGCTGTTCTCGGGCCAGCTGACAGGTGTTCTCCAGCCGTTCCCGTAGATCGATGACGTACTCGTACGTCGTCTTGGTTTCAGGGGTACAGTCATCGCCTTCCCACAGGTTCCTCAGTACCTGCAGAGGGCCTTTAACTGTGCGACCGTACAAAAGCTCGAAGGGTGAGAACCCTGTGCTAGCCTGTGGCACCTCCCTGTAGGCAAACAACAAAGGGTTGATATACCTGGGCCACTCCCGAGGCTGTTCGATGCACATTCTCTTCAACATCTTCTTGAGAGTGCCATTGAAGCGTTCTACCAAACCGTTTCCCATAGCATGATAAGGCGTGGTGAGGGATGCTCTCGCTGTGAGCAGACGTCTGACTTGGTCCATCATCTCGCTGGTAAACTGTGTCCCTCGGTCGCTATGGATCCACTCAGGTATACCAAGGCGACTAAAAAACCTACCAAGGCTTCCGCTACCGTTGACGTCTCGATGTTCTTCAGGGCAGCTGCTTCTGGGTACCTTGTTGCGTGATCGACCATGGTCAGGATGTACTTACTGCCGTCCGTTGCACTCGGTATGATCGGACCAACCAGATCAATGCTGACCAGCTTGAACGGCTGATCAATGATGGGGAAGGGCTGAAGCTTCCCGGGCTTCACCCGTCCTCGATCAGTGGTGCGCTGACAGGTGTCACACGAGCGAGTGTAACGCTGTATTTCCCCAGTAATTCCTGGCCAGTAGAACACAGCTTGTATCCTCGCACTGGTCTTTGCGTGACCCATATGACCTCCCATCAGAGCTTCATGACCTAAGCGAAACACAGCCAGTCTATGCTCCTGTGGAACAACGAGTTGATCCCAAGTATCGTGGGGCGTCTCAACTCTGCGCACGAGTTTCCCATTATGGTGCAAGTACCAGTACTTGCGTTCCTGGTGTTGGAAAACCCTTTTCTCCTCAGCATACTTACGTATCTGGGCTAGTGTTGGGTCGCTCCCTTGGGCATCAATAAACTCCTTTGCAGACACTCCCTGAATGTCTCGTAATTTCAAAGGTTTTTCTGGGCGAGTCGGCTTGTTGCTCTGTGACCTCGTAGTGACAGCTGCCACGAGCGAGTTACCTGTTAATGGAGTTGCTGTTTCTTCAACCAGAGGTTTTGCTTCTTTCTCCATAACTTCACAGCTTACCTTCTCTCCCCTTACTCTTCAGCTGGGTGAGGGTGTGGGCACTCCCTGTGACGTCATCCCCGGGCGTCGCCCTTGGGATCAGCTCCGACGGTGGCTGCGCGCCTTACTCTCCCCCGTTTTCTTTGAGGGGACTTGGGCAATCAGAGACTCCCGGAACATTTCCCAATAAAAGTCCATATACAGCACGTTCCTGTTGAACGGCACGGATTTTACCTTTGATGTAAGGTGTGTCGACCCACACATACACCTCCACCATCTCTTTAGTATAGCCATTTGGAATTTGACATAGATATGTCTACCTGTCTCAGATCCTGGGTACTAGGCTCTTTCTTACCATGTGAGTAGTGGCGCCTTTGTCACGGAAGATTTTCGCCGATTTTCCGTTAACATTTCCGTCCACCACCTCAAGGGTCCAAGCTAGTGGATCCTTTCCACGTGGGATGTTTCTTACCACTTGAGCTCACACCTGCTATGTAACCTGATTTCGGTTTTACCTTGCAATCAGCTGCACGATGACCTGGCTTACCACAGGTGTAGCACTTGTGCACCTGCTTGTTGGAGGAGTTTCCCTGCTCCCCCGACACACCATCTTACAGCTTAGCTCTATCGCCAATACCTGTAGCATGATGCTTCTCGTGCGGCTTCACCCCTTTCACCTGTCTCCTGGCCCCAGCCCACAGATCAGCTTGCTTGGCCATAGACAGATTTGACACAATTTCTTGCTCTTTGAGCTTGACACGCAGAGACGATTCGCATGCTTCTAAGAACTGTTCACGAATCATCAGTTGATAGAACTCCATGCTCCCAGGAGCAGTCTCCATGAGTTCACAGTAACGGTTTAGACTCGATTCTAACCGCTGTAACATGAGCACATATGTCTCACCTTTTTGCAATTGAGCCCTACGGAAATTCTCTAGCATCCGGTCTGCAGTTATGCCAAAACCGTTCAGCAGCGCTGTTGTCAATGCCTCGTAATCTCCGCGCTGGTGCGGACCCAGACTGTGGTAGATAGTTAATGCCCTACCCTTTAACAATGCACTAAGAGCGAGTGCCCACTTTGATCTTTCCCACCCGCAATCAGCGGCGTGACCTTCGAAACGCTTGATGTATGCATCCATCGAGTCGTCCCTCTCATCAAAGTTAGCTAGTTTAGGTAGTTTGACAGTCTTACCTTGTTCAACGTTAGTCTCCGTTGAACGACCACTTGTCTGGTCATCCTGCCTTGCTTGCAACTGCATGCGAGCTATGCGTTCAGTACTTTCTCGTTCTGCTGATCAGTCCAGCGTTTGTTTTCTCTCTCTTGCTGATCAGTCCACAGTTTCTTTCTCTGTCCTGCTGATCAGTCCAGAGTTTCATAGCTTGCTCTGCTACTTTATTCCCTTCGAATCCCAACTCCCTAACTTGGTTACGGTATTCCTCTAAGGTGAATAATTGCGAGCCTGTAATACCTACTCTTTGAGTTGGTGTCGTCCACAAGGACCTTTGGGCCGAGATTCTTCCCCATAGAATCCCCCCAACGGAGTATTGCAAGGGTTAGATTCCCGCGTGACTCCGTTTTCTTCCGCAGCGCGCGTGATTCTAGTGACATCATTCTCGGTGACGTCACCCACAGGGGTCTCTACCTCCAAGTTCTCTCTCACTGGGGTCTCTCCCACTGTGTTATCTCTCACTGGGTCTCACCACCGATAGCTTCATCCAGTGTGATGAGACTCGTGCACGCCACCTCAGCACTACCCTGCATGTGTGCTTGTAGCATCACCTCTTCCACGGCCCTCATGTGCTGTTCCACTCGTTCCTTACACTCTTGTTCAGTAAGAGTGTCGTAGTCGTCAGGTCTACGAGCGGTCAAGGCCAAGTGAAGATGCAGGTAGCGCTGTTTGTACATTCCACACTCAGACATACTGGTGGTGTGTGTACCTAACAGGGTGTTAAACATCCTCTGAATACTGCTCGTCACTTTTGAATTTTCAGGGAAAATTTAAGTGCGAAATTTTACTGTATAACCTAGCTCATAGGTTCCAACTAAGCCCCACGTTGGGCGCAGATGTGGGTGTTTTTCTTTTTTTTGCTGTCACGACTGCAATGCGTACGTCGCCAATGTACATGTGGCAGACGCTTCACGAAGCTGTCGGAATTAGCAAAATAGAAAATACGAGAGCAACCGTACAGGGCCTGGGAGCAAGGTCGAGTTAGAGTCCTTGTGGTCTCTTCTCAGACTAGCCTCACCTGGTCCTGCTCCACGTTGGTCGTTGGAATCTCCTCATGATGTAACACTTTAAGGGACTCCTAGGGTCCTCATCAAATTTATAGTTTAGTGACTTACAGGCAACTCGGTGTTGAAGACACTTAGAGCTGAAGGCTTGAGTAATATGGCAGTATTCAGAAGTGGTTCAACGGAAACACCGCATAAAGCTTAACAGTAGTTTATTTACTAAACTTAACCACTAATACACAGGTGCTTGATTTACTTTCTTTCGATTGGCGTCAGCAAAGCTATGGTTGCATTAGCGAGACTCTTGACGTCTGGCTAATCGACTCGTATCCACTCGTGGAGAAACACCTAACTTAACACAGTTGACAGCCAATCACTAACACGGCAACCTAACTGCCGGTGCAAAGGGACACAAGAGTTCCAACCGGATACTCGGTAATGATGATATGCAATAAACACAATAATAATCACACAATAATAATCACACATACTAAATGTGTGGTGTATGAAGCTCACATTCACAGACGAATGAAATGCAGTGATACCACACAGATAAACACGCATTCACCGTCGATTCACCTATAACCTGCGACAGGTAAAGAAGGTGAGAACTGTGGTTGATCCCTCATCAACACAGACACAATAAACAATGACAAGATCTTGTACTTACAGATAAGGTACCTTTCCTTACGCACTCACTCAGACTCGTTTATACAAGCACTCGTAGGTGGCCTGATAGCTGGTTTCGCTCGTAGACACGGAGGGTACTCGCAGTATCTTGAGATGATTTCGTGAGTAGGGCGTGCTGTATGCTTAACAGACAGACACACGCGCACACACTGGCACTGACGGTGCGTGAGGTGGTGACGTCACGTAGGAGTGAGGGCGGCGGCGGCCGCTCGAGGTACACGCTCAGATGAGTGGCGGTACCATGCACTACACTGTACACTGTGGTAATGTCACACCCAGATTACTTAGGCGGCGGCACTGCCTTAGTTCACTCTAGGTCACTCACGACGATCTTTGTCACCAGGGTTACCTGATACCAGTCTGTTTCGCTCTGGAGATTTGTCACTTTAGGCTTCTAAACAATATATTCCCACTCGTGATTCTGGCGAGTGTGTGGTATATCGCAAAGACGCTGAGTTAACTTGACGGTGAGGGATAGACGGTGATCAGTCTATTGGCCGGTAGAACAGAACACGTCCCTTCGTATGGTCTCCTCACGTGAATGAGTTTGCAAGGGTGCCGGCATCTCGTGGCACACAACAAAAGGATTACAATTGACCATAGCATTGCAGCAAATGGCGGGACCAATCATATTAGCTCGTTCGATGAGCAGTAGCAGGATGACGTCATGAACACGTCATGCTGTTATTCCGCATCCGCGACGGTTGACCCCAGAGTCAGACGCTGCA
>WNGS01034108.1:0-19045 GCA_020271785.1 Procambarus virginalis | reverse complement strand
GGAGAGATGGGATGCGAGAGGGAGAGATGGGATGCTAGAGACAGAGAGATGGGATGCGAGAGGGAGAGATGGGATGCGAGAGGAGAGATGGATGCGGGAGAGAGATGGGATGCTAGAGAGAGAGATGGGATGCGAGGGAGAGATAGGATGCGAGAGGGAGAGATGGGATGCGGAGAGAGAGATGGGATGCTAGAGAGAGAGATGGGATGCGAGAGGGAGAGATGGGATGAGAGAGGGAGAGATGGGATGGCGAGAGGGAGAGATGGGATGCGAGAGAGAGATGGGATGCGAGAGGGAGAGATGGGATGCTAGAGAGATGGGATGCTAGAGAGGAATGGGATGCTAGAGAAGATGGGATGAGAGAGAGAGAGAGATGGGATGCTAGAGAGAGAGATGGGATGCGAGAGAGATGGGATGCGAGAGGGAGAGATGGATGCTAGAGAGAGAGATGGGATGCTAGAGAGAGAGATGGGATGAGAGAGAGATGGGATGCTAGAGGGAGAGATGGGATGCTAGAGACAGAGAGATGGGATGCGAGAGGGAGAGATGGGATGCGAGAGAGAGATGGGATGCTAGAGAGATGGGATGCAAGAGAGGGAGAGATGGGATGCGAGAGGGAGAGATGGGATGCTAGAGACAGAGAGATGGGATGTGAGAGGGAGAGAGAGACTCAACCCTCATTACATTCAGAGTTAACATCCTGAGAACAGGAAGAACAAGAGAGATAGAAGAAGAACTATATATATCTTCCTGATGAGTGCTGACAAGACCTGAAAAAAGAAAGAGTCAAGAAAGAGTGAAACCAAAAAAAAGTCACAAGATTCTTTAAAATGAGGAATCCAAACCTGCCATTTAACCAGGAAATGGTCGTTGTCTTCTCACACCGTTTATTGTCTCCGTCTTAGGCAACTGAAAGTTGGAGAATATTTAGAGAAGCTGTTAGAGTGGTTAACTACCTCTCCTTCCTCCTCCTTCCCCCCCTCCCCCTCTCACACACACACATGACACACCTACTCCTAACTTTCTAACACACCCACTCTCTGCATGACCTCAAGAAACGTTAATTAAAATATATAATTCAGCAAAGAGAAGGATTTGGAAGTTACATATATTTATATATTTTAATCAAATATATGCACTATATTGACTCATGGACCTTTTTTGTTTAGCTTTTAAATGTGTGTTTTTTTCAGGGAGGATGATCGGGCGTAGGAATGCAAGGGGGTCGAATATATAAATATATTTATATATATATGTATATATGAATTTATATGATACCAGTTGCACTCCTGTATCAGACCATACTCCTTAAGAATAGGTTGGAGGAGGCGGGGGGGGGGGGGTACACCCCCTGGGATACACCCCCTGGGATACACCCCTGGGGTACATAGTCCACCAATCAGGATGCAGTACGCTGGTGAAGTGGTAATCCAATCCTGATGGCCAGCGATTGGCCATCAGGATTGGCCAGCCATCCCTCCAACAGTCTTGGAGATTATTAACTAAGCGCCTGTTCACCTGTCAGTGCAACAACGTTGCGATGCTTGTTGAGGATGGCCAATAACTGAGATTGGGCATCAGGGAAGTCAGTGGCACTAAGATGCACAGGTGAGATCGCGATCTGATCTGGATTTGTTGTGTGAGAGAGTGCATGTACCATTTCGTCAGTAGAGACCTCATCCACTACTCGCACCGGTAACGAATAATGGGCAAAGTCAACAATGTGTGTGCCTGATGCAAGGTGAATGTTGGCATTGGTGACGTTGGCAACATAAACAGCAGTAGTGTTATTCTGCACCTGATGTAAGGACGGTTCTATGAAGGTACCATTGATTTGACATGTGTCACTGTCAGCTATTATGTGTTCTAGGTCAGATACACCAGGTATTTTGACAATAACCTTTGTTAGTGCATGAGAATGTAGTACTGTGTCTTGGTGTAAGATACCTCTGACCTGACTGATGTTAGACTCCAGGCAAGTAAGGTAATGAACAATCGCTGGGGCCCCTTGCAAAGATTCATTGACCTCACCGACCTGCGAGACTGTGGAAACGTGCGTTGGTCTGGTGTCAGTAAGTGGGTGAGTGACGGGTTTGTTGGGCGTGACTGGTTAAGTGTACCCTGGTCTTCCCTGGTTTGTATGTACCTGACATAGTCCCAATGGTTGTTGGTGAACTCATGTCCATAGTGTACACACTGCAAAGAGGTACCACTGTATCACCAATTGTTGCTTCCCAACGGTAAGCATCGATAGTAACTCGATAGTCTCTCATGGTATTTAATCCTAGTAAAATATCTCCAGGGAATCGTACTGCACCGGCTATCACACATGGCACGGTGAGTGATCTGTCATTAACTATTAACTCTATGTCTGCTTCACCTAACGTTGGAGTCATTCCTCCAGTAAGTCCACCAAGGTTGGAAACAGACGACTGTCGTATATCGAGTCGGTCGCATAGGCCATGAAGGGCGTCTTGTTTAATGATGTTGACTCGAGCTCCTGTGTCTAGGAAAATCTTAACATGTCGACCCTTCAGAGTGGCTGAAATCAGAGGACCTTCTGTGTCCTTGATAGGCACCTGTTAAACATGTAATTACGAGACTGACACGGTCGATGTGGTGTCTGGAGTACATGTACATGAGTACTGTTAGTGTGTAGTTCGTCCATGTTATCCTCCTCTGTTAAGGTACCGTACCTGTTACGGGTAGGCACTGAGTATACAGGGAGGTCGTCTCGCTTCCCTACGTCATACCGTTTACCCAGGCTGCTATACCTTCCCCCGACTGAGAGTCATAGGGCTGATCTGTGTGTTCGTAGGTCATGTCTGCATTATCCCTGTCGGTCGTGGCGCCGTTTGTCACGCGCGAGTCACGGTGTCCATCTGTGTCGTGACTGTCAGTGGTTGCATACCTAACATGGGCAGTCGGTCGGGTTGCAGGGCTACGTGTAGGGCTCGGTCGGCGCTGGTTAGTTGTTGCAGCCTGCGGTTGCTTACGGGAAGGAGGAGTAGGACTAGAACGGTTAGTCTGGTTAGTACCGCGGCGGGCTCTACAGTCAGCAGTGTCATGTCCAGGTCGGCGGTGATATGTGCAATAAGAACGGGTGTGATCACGTGATCGGCCTGTGTAGTTATGTCTAGCATGCTGTTGGTAACGAGTGTTAGTTGATGTACACTCTGCTTTACGGTGTCCTGGTTTGCCACAGTTAAAACATTCTGGCGTTCGAGGTCGCTGAGGGTATTGAGGGGAACCTGTCCTGGAGTATGACCTGGGGCCATACGAAGGCGGAGGAGACCTAGCACGAGTCTGAACATGTCTAGGGGTAGAACGCGTGACAACGTTCACTGTGGTATGGGAACTGTTTGCACGAAAAACGGCAGAAAGCTGAGCAGAATCCCGGGACTTTAACCTGTCTGTGGACTCTACCATGACGTCCATTAAGTCCCATAGTGTGGGTAGGACCAAAATTCCTATCCTCGATGTCTTTCAGTATGGCCTCGGGGGCATGACTCTGCATGGCACCGAACGCCAATAGTTTACCCACATTCTGTATAGTGAGGCTTCCACTAGCATCCCATCTAGAACCCATCAAGGCTTTCTCCAGTGAGTCCTGTAGCGTAGCTAGACGCGTGGCAAAAGCATTGCGTGTTTCATCAGGACGCATTACTGCAGTAGCTAAATGGCGAGCAATGCCAAAGGGATCACGATCAACTACCGATATATATCTCCTACGAAAGAATTTCTTAAATTCATCCCAGTTTACAATTTTCTTTAAGTCAGGTGTTCCTGCTACGAGATACGCATCTCCAGATTTATAGTCAAGTGTGGACGTCGCCATACTGATATAGTCTGCGTCTGTGACAGCAGTACCCTTGCTCTTCGCTCTAGCCTCTACACTAGCGAACCATGTCTCCAAGAGGGTTGGATCCTTTCCACTAAACGGGCGAATGTCAACAGACTGTGTAAGAACTGTAACGGTGTTCGAGTTAGAACCCGCAGTATTCAGGGCTTGAGTCATGATTACTGAGTCGCTGCTGGTTGTAGAGGTTAATGAGGATAAGCTACTGAGAGCTGAGGTTGGGAGTTCACTGGCTAAGGATAGTGACGAGCGAGGCCTGAGCGAGTATCGGTTATCCATAAAGTAAGTTTACATTGTGCCCACGAAAGTCTACAGTTTACTCTACTACACAAATAACAAAGGGTACTTAACTAGAGCTGAAGGCTGCTGGGGCTGCAATCCGTTCAACGGGGCAGAGATGATCTGGTCGTCACAGGTCCGGCGTCGTGCTGTGGCGTCGTCGGCGTCGGGAGGCGGCAGAAGTCGTCAGGCCAGACAGCGAGAGGTGGTAAGGTGACGTCAGGCAGGCACCAAGGCTCGTAGAGTCACGTGAGTCACGGCGAGTCAGCTGGTGGCGCGCGGTGAGTCAAGGACGGGCGCGCGCTGGGTGAGTGAGTCAGGGGCGCGCGCTGGGTGAACGAGTCCGGGCGGGCGCTGGGTGAGTCAGCCACGCTGAACTGTTGTGATGCTGGCTGCTGTGTGCTGTGCTCTGCTGTGAGTTGCTGTGCGCTGCTGTTTGCTGCTGCGCTGCTGTGTTGCTGCTGCACTGCTGTGTTGCTGTGAGCTGCTGCTGTGAGCTGCTGTGTTGCTTGCTGTGCACTGCTGTGCGCTGCTGTGCTGCTGGAGGACAGGGGTGAATCCCACTATGCTGTCACCAGTGTTTCATCTGTATGCGATGTAGTTGTAGAATGATTAGTTGTGGGCAGGAATTGGAGTATGAAACATCCGCTGCTTTTCCTTAGTTTTATTATAAAAATATATTTGTCTGTACACCGGGCCAGGGGCTAGCTAGGGTGTGAAGGGGAGCGCGTGTGCTCCCTCCGATGCCCAGGCTGCGTCTGACCGTCTGAGCGCTGTGGGTCTGAGCGCTGTGGCGTAGGGCAGATTGCATTAAATCTGCTGACAACGTTGTTTATACTTATCAAGTTGTTTAGCTTAAGAGGGTATAGGTCACCCTATGTGTGAGGGTGAACTGGCGTCCAACACCAGACCGATCACAAGATCTTCCCTACCCACTGTACACTGTCTTTTCCCCTCCAAGCGACGACTTCGGCCGGATTCTGTGACGACCGCTGTCTTAGATGGAGCCGGAGGTGCAGCAGCTGAGTAGTTAATTAAGCCACCCCGGCGCCCTATACACAAGCGGCCACAATGTGCATAGGAGCGTCTTGACAGGGTGATGGCTCCTCCAGAATGACGCTCACACCGTCGATTCCCGCGTATTCCTCGTAATAACCAATGAGAGGAAGGCATACTGGGGCCTACCCCTCTCCTCCAATCAGCGACGGTGTAGCATAGCCCTAGGGCAACTCCAAGATGGCCGACCAACATGGCGGCTCAGATGTTTACTAAGATGGCGTCTGTTTCCATGGCGACGCCTCAAGTGGCTAGCGAGCGGGTGGCCCGCAGCTACCCACGCCAGGCCTAACTGTTTTCCCGTGCAAACTAGTCTCGCCCAAGCCATTACAATGAGAGATGCTATCGGCTCTATCTCTGTCCACAGACATGCTACCACGGCCACGGCAACATTTCTGGACTGCTGATGACTGGGGCTCTCACACGAGCTCAAACACTAGATGATTCGGTTGCTGGTTACCAAAGTTAAGTCCGCACACTTAACAAGTGCACTTAACAAGTGTACTGGCCTCCCACAGGCATAAGAGCACTATTGTAAGTGAGCTGGTGAACAACCCCACTCACACCTCCACCAAACCACCTTGGAAAAGGGGTAGGGGAGAGTGTAGTCCAGTTACCACATCTGGCTCTTCAGACTTGAGATCAAAATCAAATTTCATTTATCAGCAAAGAACTGATCCTACGTTGACTGACTTGCATAATAAGGCAGTAACTGAACTAGAAGCAGAATCGGAGGCTATGACTTATTACTACACTAAAGAGGTGTTGATGCGGAAGTGGAGACCTAGGAGCTCACCTGTGTCACACACTTGGAGGTAGTTAATCAAGTGGTCCTACCGAGGGGTTAGAGAAAAAGTGCCAAGTGTAGCCCATGATTCACCAATAGGCGGTCATCAGGGTATTGCAAAAACATAATAAAATAAGCAAGTACTTTACCTGGCCTGGATTAAAGGTGTCATCCAGTATTGTAATGATATCCAGTATGTGTAAAAACTGGCAAACCAAACCAGGTAGTACCAAAAGCCCTTTTACAGCCAATTGTGGTGGCCGAGGAACCCTTTACCCATATTATTGTTGATGTAGTAGGCCTATTGCCTAGAACCAAGAGTGGTAATATGTATATCATCACCATGATGTGTCAGACTACACGCTTTCCTGAGGCATTCCCTATGAGAAATGCTACAACGAAAGTTGTGGTGAGGCAAAATGAAATTTTGTACTATTTTTGGTTTACCAAGAGTAATACAGACAATGGGGCTAATTTCACTTCCAAAGGTTTTCAGCAGTTTTGTGGGGAGTTTGGCATCCTCCATAAGACATCCACTACTTACCATCCTGAGAGCCAAGGTGCTTTGGAAAGGATGCACCAAACCCTTAAGCAAATGCTGAGAACCAGTTGCATGGAAACTGGCAGAGACTGGGATGATGGTCTTCCACTGATGCTCATGGCACTTAGGGATACTTATCAGAGAGTCCCTGGGGTGTTCACCCAACTCATTAGTTTTTGGCCATGAGGTGAGGAGAAGTCCACTAACCATCTTAAGAGATAAGTTGGTCGGAAATCCAAAGAGTGTTGTGCAGGTAAACTATATTCATGACTTACAAGATAAGTTAAACAAAAACAGGGCTAAAGCCTTAATTCATCTTAAAGAAGCTCAAGGAAAAATGAAGGCACCGTACGATAAAAAGACAAAGCAACGACATTTTGAGGCAGGTGATAAAGTGGTGGTACTAATGGCACGACAGGGACCAACATTGTTGCATAGGTTCCAAGGTCCTTATACAGTGATAAAGAAACTCAGTCCCACCAATTATGTAATCCAAACACCTGATCTCAAGAGAAAGGAAATAGTAGTGCATGTGAATAAGATGAAACTAACACAGAAGGGAACTACCAGTACCAACCAGGTGCTTAGTGTAGCCCATGTAGATGAGAATAATGGGGAATGTGATTTTAATGGTGTACCTAATGCTCATGTACCTTATTTTAGCAATGGGGAGTGGTTGGCTAATGTCCAGAAAATGGTGGAACATTTGTCGTCAGAGCAGAAGCAGGACTTGGAGCAGTTGCTGACTTCTCATGCAGACATCTTAGGCGATATGCCCACCCAGACTACAGTTATTCACCACGACATCGAGGTGACAGACAACCAACCAGTCAAGTCACACCCATATAGTCAAAAACCCTACCAAATTGAATCTCATCCGGAAAGAAATCGACTACATGCTTCAGCATGGATTGGTGAGACCTAGCAGCAGCAGTTGGAGTATTCCTTGTATTTTGGTTCCAAAAAAGAATGGAACTTACAGGTTGGTCATTGACTACCGTAAGCTAAATGTAATGACTGTTGATAACTTTCCAATACCTAGATTAGATGAGTGCATAGACAGTGTTGGTAAAGCCAAGTTTGTAACCAAACTAGATTTGTCAAAAGGGTACTGGCAAATTCCTTTAACACAAAGAGCTCGGGAGATGAGTGCATTTATAACTGCAGATGGGTTGTATGAATTCACTGTATGCTTAATGCCTTTTGGGCTGAAAAATGCCCCAGCAACTTTCCAGCATCTTATGAACTTAGTGTTAAAAGACATACAACAATGTAGAACTTACTTGGATGATATTGTAATTTTTCACAATTGGGAGGACCATATGAAAGGTTTGGCTAAACTATTAAAATGCTTAAAGGAGGCTAATTTAACTGTAAACTTACATTAATGTACTTTTGCTAGAGCTAGTATTTCTTACTTAGGATATGAAGTGGGAAAGTGTTACCACTCAAAAATAAAATAAATGATATATTAGAGTATCCAGTGTTGACTAGCAAGAAGGAGGTGCAAAGATATCTAGGAATGTGTGCTTATTATAGGAAATTCTGTAAAAAAAATTCAGCAATTGCAGCTCCTTTGACAAACTTGCTATGCAAAAATGTAAAGTTTAGATGGTCTCAGAAATGTCAGGATGCATTTACTAAATTAAAAGGAATGTCATCTGGTCCAGTGTTAGCTACTCCTGACAACTCTAAGCCATTCAAACTATATTTAGATGCTTCGGACTGGGGTGCTGGTTTTGTGCTAATGCAAGATGATGAGGGTATTAATCATTCAATACATTACTATTCTAAAAAATTTACTAAATGTCAACAGAATTACTCCACAGTGGAGAAGGAGGCTTTATCATTATTACTAGCTGTTAAAAAAATTGACATTTATTTATCAGCCAATAATGTTGAAGTGTTTACTGACCATAACCCCTTAACATTTATTGCTAGCATGAAGAATTCCAACCAAAGAATATTAAGGTGGTCTTTATTGTTGCAAGAGTACAATTTGGTCACCAAACATATTCCAGGAAATTTAAATATAGTAGCAGATGCACTTTCTAGATTGCCAAAACCTGGGGTGACTTAGGGTTGTACTACTGCTCAGAGATTTATATATTATTGTGTATCTAGTGCTTATTATATATCATTTACTGTTTCTTTACAATTATTATGAAATCTGTTTGAGGTGTTAATTGTGAAAAAAAAGTGAAATTCCTATATGAATTTCTTTTTTTTCTCTCCACGGCTGGTCGAGCCGAGCAGACAGCACACTGGACTTTTGATCCTGTGGTCCCGGGTTCGATCCCGGGCGCCGGCGAGAAATAATGGGCAGAGTTTCTTTCACCCTATGCCCCTGTTACCTAGCAGTAAAATAGGTACCTGGGTGTTAGTCAGCTGTCACGGGCTGCTTCCTGGGGGTGGAGGTCTGGTCGAGGACAGGGCCGCAAGGACACAAAAGCCCCGAAATCATCTCAAGATGGCTTAGGAGGGGTGTTACGAACCTTACCTCCTGTGGAGGTTGGTTTCGGTTGTAAAATGTTGGTAGACTCCTCCTCTTCTTGAGAATAGGTGCAGTTTGCATGAAGGGTTTACCCTCCCAATGACTGCACCAGGACAAATGTAGGGAAATGCGTAGACGTTAAGGAGGAGAAGAAAGTCAAGTGTTGGATGTGGCGGGCCATAGAGAGAGGAGTGGCGACGGAAACAAAGGTGAACGTTAGAGGGAGACTCCCCGCAGCATAGGGCGGGGTGTCGAATGCACGGCGGCAGCTGAACCACGCACGGTGGATCGGTGCGCGCAAGACGTCAACTAATATTTCTCCGGGAACTTGTATATCGGAAAGCGCAAGCAGTACGCTTCCCAAATCACCCACAAGTCATCGGGCAGCCGGCCACCAGGCGGTGCCCTCGGCTGAGACATCTTATCCGGCACCCTGTAAACAAACTCCTTCACCCGCGACACCCAGACAGTGGACGAGCACCACGGGATCGGAAGCACCCGGGCATCCCGATAAGGGCCCAACACCGGAATCCCACAGGGCACGACCCCAGCAGTCGGGAAGAGTCTACCCCCAGACCGGGGCAATGAAGGAGGGGGAACCGCAGGGGATGCAGGAGCGGCATCGACCCCACCACAGGGCACAGGAGCCGAGGCCCTCAAGCGCACAACTTTCCGCAACACCACGACGAGGTCCCGATCATCAGGGGCAACCCCCCACTGCAGAGATCCAACAGCAGGCGACGCAGGAGGTGGGGGCACAGGTAGCAACTTCGGAGCCCCTCACAGCACCATCATCCACGGCAGGGGATGCCAGAGCACCATACTCCCTCACCTCCTCCGAAAGGCACACCACGAAAGGGGGGAAGACACTCCGAGCCCGCCGAGAACGTTTCGAGACAGGCCCACCACACCACTCCCAGCAGGCCCCACTGCAGGCACAGCCACCATCTTTACATCCACACAGGTCACACCAGCACCGTCCGAAGAGTCCACAGAGGCCACATCACCCACCCTGTCCACATTATCCAGGGAAACAGCCTCAGAGCACCGACGCGCACGCTTCTGCAAAGGGACGGAAAGAGCAGAACTACAGTCGCCAACACACAGGCACGGCAGGCACCTCTCCCTGCTGAAGCCCCCCCTCCAATACAGCAGAACCTGCGTCCCCGGGAGCCGGTATCACATCCACAGGCGGGGGCGGGACATGAACCTCCACCGGGACATCCTGCACTACATGCAGCTTGGGCGACGGCCCAACCCCCACACACACCGGCTCAACAACCCCAGGGGCCACAACAACCCCAGGGGCCACAGCAGCCACCAGACATGCCGCACTGGCTGTAGAACTCGCCTCAACAGGGGGAGCAGTAGACAGGCAATCAGGCGCCTCAGGCTCGGCACCCACTCCGTCCTCAGAACCGGCCGAACGCAACAGGGGCGGAAAATCCTCTGCACGAAAAACATGCACCCGACCAGTCGCTCCCACGTCGCACGCTGCAGCCAGATGACCCTGGTGACCACATTGATAACAGGTGCGCGGTTGACCCTGATACAGGCAATGGAGCATGCAACCCAACAAGGACATCGACGACGGTACACAACACTTCAGCGACATCGTCAGGGTGCGGGAGCCGTCAAGCATAGCAACACAGTGCCCGGCAACGACTTTGTTCCACCGAATACTTAACACCGTCCCAAATCATTCAAAACATGAGGTTAAAAAGTCGTCCTGAAATTCAAAGGGGCACCATGAAGCGTCACAGACATCAAGGTAACACCGAGATACACCACCATAACAGAACCAGCAGTATCAGGGAGAGGGTAAACACGCCCCTCACACCGCCCGAGAAACGCCTGAAATGCAGCCTGGAGGCGGAACTTGACCACAGCATGGTTGTCCTGAAGCAGCTGGATGCCCACCAGGTCCGACAGCTGCACATGTAGCACGTCCACCAGGGCGACACCAACCAACGGATGGTCCATAGGCACCGTAAATGCCAGACCAGCCGACAATGTCCTCTGCACTTGGGGGCGAGAAGACCCCATGGCTAAGGCAAACGTCACCCTGTCAGTGGCAAACCACCACTAGCAGGGCAAACCAGCAATCACCCAACGTAAACACTAGTCAGGAGCGGAGAGACCTCAGGAACGTCCGACCTGGCCGGTGGCCACCACGCAACTCTGGTGGACTTGGTGGAGAGAGTTTATTAGAATAAATCCACAGCTGAGATCAGAGAGGCCGCGAGTTACCAGTTATACTCCGCCCAGTAAAGTAGTGCTTTCTCAGCTGGAGGTTGTCAGAAATAATGTGAACTGGAATAGCCTAACTATGTAAGGGAAAAATGGACTATCAAAAAGTATGCATGGGAAATATGGTAAGTAAGTAATTATCAAAAGAAGGCACCAAACCGGAAAGGCTATATAGCACGATCAAACGTGTGGAATAATCGGAGGGCGCTAAATATCACCAAGGATGCCAATACGAGAACAAAGACGCATAAGGCGAACGATATCAAAAGTATCCGAGTCACCAAGAATTCTATTGAGGGACAAGTGACTGCGAGGGGCGGTTGGAAAGCAAGACATACGCTCGTCCCGGAAGTCAGGACATTCAAGAAGGACATGCACGACTGTAAGAGGGACAATGCAATTAGGACAATAAGGAGCAGGGCGGCGCTCCATCAAGTGACCATGGGTTAAGCGAGTATGGCCAATACGCAACCTCGCCAGAGCAGTTTCCCACCGCCGGTTACGGTGGTAGGAGGATGGCCACGAGGAAACAACATTTAAGAGTACG
Organism: Procambarus virginalis; assembly: GCA_020271785.1. Lineage (NCBI taxonomy): Eukaryota > Metazoa > Arthropoda > Malacostraca > Decapoda > Cambaridae > Procambarus > Procambarus virginalis. The sequence continues at coordinate 7,232 of WNGS01034108.1, read as the reverse complement.
GAGTTTGTTACCAGTAACAGACGACCAAGAAGCCTGCCAACGGGTAAGGATGGAGGAATGGATAACCGGGTAAAAGTCGGAATAAGGAATACCTTTACGAGAGATGGGACAAGAGTGGACAGCTTCCTTGGCGGCAGCATCCGCACGCTCATTTAAAGACACACCAATATGGCTGGGAACCCAACAAAACTCAACCGACTTAAACTTACTGTGAACAAGAAACAGCCAATGCTGGATCGACAACTACTGGATGAACCGGATTAAAGGACCCGAGAGCCATGAGGGCACTACGAGAGTCAACAACAACCACAAAAGAAGACTGACAACGAGAAAGCAGGGGACGAAGAGCATAGTGAATAGCATAAAGCTCCGCTGTAAAGATGCTAGTCTCCGGAGGTAAGCGACACATAAGTGCGATCAGGAAAAACAACTGAGTAGCCAACACCGTCCGCAGACTTAGACCCATCGGTGAAAACAGAAACGGAGCGGAGTGGGAAGAAAAGTGCTCAAGGAGGGAAATATGGTAAATAAAATCCATAAGGAGTTAGATTGAATATGTAAAGGATAGAGTATTAAGGGGCGAAGATGCGAGAGGTGGACGCCATCTTGACTGGAGGGGGTGGTGTATCGCTGCCGATCGATCCTGCTATTTGAGGGGTTTTCTCCGGCCGCACAGTCAGATAAGCCTATCCTTGTATATAACCAGGGTTGCAAGATTGGGTAGAGTAGTATTACAGAAGTTGGAGAGGTTTCATAAGAGTCCAGGTTTCCTAGAGGCTTAAATGTGTGTCATTGGATGATAGGGGTGGTGGCTGGGTGCAAGGTACCAGGTATGGGACGGTGAGCCATGGGGCAGCCATTGCCACTTGAGGTTATAAGACTAATACAGTGATTTTATGTTGTGAGGAAATCGCCTTGTTGAATGTATTCATGTGTGACTTACAAGTATAAATTTGTGACTTTGTACTAGGTGGTTTTCCTTGCTCCATGTTTTACCCCTCGACAACATTTTAAGGTCCACCACCACCAAATTCTTGATAGGTCTCTATGACAACAAAATCGTATCACTACTGATAACAAAAGTAAGACACAGGCCGTGATAGTATGCATCAGATTATTGCGATTTGTGTGTAATGAGGTAAGGGCGAAGAGGGAGGACGGCCTATTGACATAGCTCGAGTGCATTGGGAGTTGTGTAAAACCCTGGTTTGTGCCTCGGAGAGGTTGCAGGATCCAGTAAGTTCAGTAGAACTTCGGTTTCAACTCTTTACCATGTCGTAGCTCAGTCGATTAACGCAGCGTCTGGGATGCTCTCGGACGCAGGTTCGAATCCTCGTCACGGCCCTTGTGGATTTGTTTATATTATTATTTGAGAAAATTTCCGTTTTGAATGAACAGCATATGTAAACATTTATGAATGCATCTGTGGGGTCGACCGCTGGATCTAATGGACTTGAGTCTAGGACGGGTTGTGAATTCCTCATGATGAGATCAGGGCAAGTGTCACACAGGTATAATGCATTTTTTGCAACCGCCCAGGAAGATACAATGCAGAGCCTGCTGACCGCAGTAGTCAGGGCAGGTATATTCCCATTAAATTGGGAATATACGATAATACATATATTATATATATGTATACATATACATACATAAGCGCGAACAAGCCTGAACGGTCTCCAGGCATATAGTATATACATACATATATATATTATATATAATATATATAGACGCCATTGAGGACATACGTGTGGAGGTGGTGCTGTTGCTTTCTCAGCCATTACCCAAATACATCTTGGCCTCACCGTACCAAGACAACCCTATTCACCGTGAAAATACCAAGCAGGTGTGGGAGTGGCCAAAAGTGCCTAAGATGTACCATCTCTGCGAACGCTTATCAAAATAGGCGAGTCGGCATTGTGACGTCATCGAGGCTGGAGTGAGGGGCCAAGATGGCCCCTGCAGGTCTCCCATAGTGAGGGAAGGTGGGGGTGAGTGAGGGGTGTTGTGTGGTCAGGAGAGAGGTGGGAGTTACTCGTGTTACAACCAATGTTTTTTTTCTATTTTTAAAATCTCGTTGAACAAGTTACGTTGTTATCGATAATTGGGGTAACACAGCTATCATATTTTGTGTACATCACACGTTCATTGAGTCAGTTTACAATTGTATGATATATACATTATTGTGCAGTGATATATATGGGGAAATTATACCAGTTTTTGGTGTCACCCTGAACCCCCCCCCCCCAACCCCGCGGCCGGGAAGTACCCACTCTCCCCCCTCCTGCCCAACCCCATCCACGTCGTCTCCCCACCCATGAGGCCACCTTGCCACCGCACCACACATCCATTGCTTGGTGGGTGTATACTCTCCCATTGTATTGGTGGGTAACGGAACACCAATCTGTTTCCCCAGGCTTCCAGACGTGGCTCAGGTCATAGCAGATACCCAGACTCCACTCATCTGAGTGGCCAGCTGACCATCTCTCCAACCTCCACCCATTTTGGCTTGGCTTGGCTTTTCCAAGCCAAGATGAGCCATATAGCACAGGTAAACAAGGCCGTTGTCAGGTGTGGGACAGGGTATGCTATATCCGGTCGAGTGACGGTAATGTGCACAATCATTACCTCAACCAAACCCGGTGTTTGGGTGTTCTGTGCCCTCCCATGGAGAACATCAGTCAACAGCCCACACCATCCGCCAGGCAAAACACCTCCCAGAGCTTCACTTCGACAGATAACCTATCAGAAGCTATCAAAACAGTGGCTTAATCCTTATCAATCAATTAACATTGGCCAGAACCTTACAACACATCACTAAAGCAGCCCCCCCCCCATGAAGATTCCAAACTATCCGCCCTCCTGAGGGAGGTTAACGACCCTCCTGGAACGGCCCGATTGACTGATGAAGATTAAGCCACCCAAGAGCTGGCACAGGCATGAATAGCTCGTAAGTGGAACAACCCAAGCATGGAACAACCCAAGCATGGAACAACCTCCTACTGTCTGACAATATATGTCAAGCCACCTCTGCAAGGAGACAAAACCTTAGTTGCCTCAAGTCATCAAAACCATAAATGATCTTCCCAGAGAGGGCAACCAGGTGCGCCTTTCCCACTCGTGCAAGAAACACCCACTGTAGCGAAAAGCAACAGTGGCGTATCCGAGATATCGAAAATCAGAGTAACAGTCACCAAAAAAAATAGTAGAAACACTGTTAGCAATCGAGTCCTCGTTGGTGACGACTTATTGCGCCTATAGAGATGCCACAACAACTCAAGTCCTACGGAACAAACACCTATGCAGGGCTCCACGTAAGGATGACATTCTACCAGTTGGGGTTACTGGATCAGAACCTCTCTAGGTGGCCAAATCTGTGGTCCATAAAGCAGCCTTGTTCGTCCGAACAGGGGCAGCAGGTGGGTTCACAGGACTAAACCCCAACCTCATCAAACAAATGCTCAACCCTGTACTGGGTGACATTGCATACAGTCTCTTGGTGGAACTAACCAGATTCACCAGCACATGTCTTGCTGCCAACATGCCAGAGACCATAATCTAATCTTATTTTGGAGCATCTCTGTGCTCTAAAGAAAAATGGAGGGGATCAGACCAATTGCTCTGGGCAATTCCCTCCGTCGTCACATCGCAAAGACTGCTGCGAGAACAGCTAGCCAGGCAGCGGCCAACATACTAAAGTCAAAACATCTCGGGTTCGGCATTCTACAAGGGTGAGAGACAGCAGCTCATGCAGTTCAAGCTTTCATTGCTAACATCACAGACGAAAAGGCCCCTGATCAAGCTGGATTTCAAAAATGCCTTCAATTTGGTGCAGAGGGATGCTGTACTCTGTGCAGTTCATCGTCATTTCCCTTCCCTCTACCCTTTTGTACAGTCATGCTACTCTATGGATCTAGAGCTACTTTTTGGCGAATTGAAATTGACTCGCGAGAAAGTGTCAAACAGGGTGACTCCTTTGCTCCTATCTTTTTTGGCTTAGTCATCAAACAAGTCACAGAAGCCCTGTCCAGTGAGGTTAACATCTGGTTCTTGGATAATGGTACCCTAGCTGGTTCCCAAGACACCCTCCTGGAGGACATGAGAAAAATCCAGTAGCCAGTTGCTATTTTAGGCCTCACTCGAAACTAAGTGCGAAATAATGTTCTAAATAGGGCATTTGAGAGAGAATAGAGGGTGTTCTGCCAAATATCCATATAACTAAACCTGAATACAGAGCACTCCTAGGAGCCTCCCTGGAATTGAAAGCCATTAATGAGGTCCTTGGTAAGAATATTGCAGACCTTAAGAGGATGGATGGGAGGATAGAGGATATTTATGCTCATGATGCACTTGACCTCATCACCAGTTGCCTGTACCTCCCCAGGTTAGGTTAACCTCCTTTCTGAGGTGTTCACTATCCTACAGTAGCCAAAAGCTAGGTGATATGACCTTTTACTGAAATCAATGTTAGAAAAAGGCCTCAACCCCTCTCTATGACCTACAGTGGAAACCGCCTCTGTTTTTGTAAGACTTGTGGGCCTCAGAGTTCGAACAGCAATGCAAATCACTGTACCAGACTTCCTGTCCTCCTCAACATCCGACAACCTTGAACAAAATTCTACCTTCCTACTTCGATCAGCTGGCAGGCGTACATTATCCATGTGCCACCGAGTGGGCCTCTCTTGCAGGCCAATCACGTCAACCACCATCATCAAAAGCCTACAGGCAATCCTGCTGGGATGGCCCCATTGTTGGTCAAGCTGCTAAAGAGTGCCTGGGTGCTGCAACAACAACAACAACATCAGAAAACGACATTGCTTTCCTCACAGCAGTAGCTGCCCCACATGCAGGGGACTTCCTGTTAGAAAGCACACACTCGGCAACTGGCACAGGTCTCACACTACACGCCCTCCGTATTGCTGCCCCAATCCCCACATATACATATTGGTGAATTTGCAGTTAGGTTATGGCCGAGAGGTACGACCACCTTGGCCCAGTCCGTAGAATTACACAAAGCCACCCAAAGCCTGCTAGCATTATGTAGGTGATGAAGAAATATTGTATATTTACTCACTATAATGTTAGTTCTGAATGCAGAAAATCATCAAACCCATTTTTGCTCTGAAATTATCAAATTTCATAATGATATTATAAGTAAATATTTGGCAGGTAACGCCATAGAAAAGTCGAGTGTCCAAGCGACAATGTTGTGGAGCGACTTGTCCAAGACATTGTTGCCTGGCGAGTATTTGCGGCATATCAGCCTCCTGTACACAGTGATCCAGTTGTTGCACTTCTCTGCTCAACTTGTCCAAAATTTAATTGGTGATATAATTATACATACGCAGTCTCCTTGGTAATATCATTCATAAATAGCAACAAAACATTTAATATTTATTTAAAAACCGTGTCTGGAAGTTAAATGAACTCCACAGGACAACAATTTTGTTATATAGATAATACCGTTATTCGTTGGTAAGCTTTCGTAATTTAAGCTAATGTCTTTTTTGCTCATAGAGTACCGAACCATACACGCTCTCTGGTATATTGCTTAATTAAAAGATTCACATAAAAGCTAATATTTGTATATCTTATCAGAAAGGCAGAGATAATAATAGTTTTTGTGAATCCATCTCAGAGAATATACCTTATTAGAGGAAAGATATTTATATTTTAAACAAGGTTTCTTGGCCGACGCTCTCCTTATCAATGGGAACTACGACCTTTCGAAGATGAATGATAATTTAATCTGGATACTGTAATAAACGAAGTTTTCCATATCATAAAGACAAATATAAGCTGCATGTTAATACTTTGGCATAAATATAACTGAAGTGAAAGTTAAGATATATGATTTTTTATAGTTAGTTGATGGCTAGCTCCAGGAGTGTGAAGGCCTGCACACAAGCCAATCAATTGTGTAATTAATTTGCATATATACTAATTAACTTTAAAGGTTTATATGTCAGAATAAAGACAGATGTAGACAATATTGTGACTACAAGAAAGTAGTCAAGAAATATATCTTAAATGAATGCCAAGATATGGTTAAATAATACCACACCATCGCCAGTGTCTGGACACATGAAAACTTTCTACGCATCAGTGTCCAGCCAGGCGGGGAATACAGGCTTCCCAATTCTGATAATTTATGTAATTCACAGAGATGAGTGATAAACGTTAATGTTTTATTGAAAATAGATGGATATAAATCTTTTCTTTTCAAAGCCATTTAGGTCATTATACACTAGTTCCTAATTAGTACGAGTCACCCATATCATAGTTTAGGAGGTTTTAACAAGTTTCTATACCAAGTGTACAAACTGGATTACCTGTAAATAGTAGTCCCTAACTTTACGTTGACACCATTTTACATTACAAATTAACCACTAGTATAGAAAAATTGAGTCTAGTAGATCTAATAAGCACAAAAACAGCCTCCAGTAGGAGACCCCTATGACATATGTGGTAATTATGATGATTGAGCTCGTTGATTGATGTCAAGCTGAATTATGGTGCCGGAAGGGAGAAGATCACGATTACTAATACATCGTGAGGTGCACTGCCACAAGTCAGTAAGTTACTTATCAGAGAGTAGGTACGCCAAGGGACAGCTGGAACTGTCAGCTACAACAAGAGGAGCTCTGTAATCCCAATTCTATAGTAACCTGTATTCCCTGGTGGTATTATGCCAGGCTGCCCTAATCCAACTTATCAATAGCCACCTCTCCAGAATAACCATTGATGCCCGACTACTATGTAATAACTATAAGTTTTATCGTGGTCCTATGGTCAGCCCTTGTCCATAGTCTGTATACCTAAAAGCTTTGCTGAAGAGTCAAGGTACACCGACATCACATGTACACAATGCACTTACCACTATCAACTGTCCCTCCACTATGCCTGGAATACAACATGAAAGCAATAGCACAATTTGTTACAGACGCTTGCAACGGACCATTTAGCTTAAGAAACCATGTTGAGAGAGCTCATTAATGTAGTGTTGGGTTTCTTCAAGAGGGAAATAATATCGATCACCGTAACCTTTCCACATAGACGTAGCATCTAATGTGGCAAATTATCGATTTGCCGCACAGTATCACACTCATGGTACGCTAAGAACAGGAAAGTGTCCCACAGATGCGAGACCCGGTTACGTTGCTAATTGGGCCCGAGTAGGTTCATTGGAACATCAGTGACCTACTCTGTCTTATAACCAATTGGTCACCGTGCTC
>WNGS01034107.1:7500-14372 GCA_020271785.1 Procambarus virginalis | reverse complement strand
CTCTTTCAAAGTCTTCCGAGTTGTGGTTGTGGTAATATCCGTTATATTATCTGCAGCTGGAATGTCATTCATAAAGAAGCTGTCTGGGTCTCAACTTGCATGTCGTTAATTGGTGTGCTACAAGCATAGCCTCATACTGGCCTTCTTAAATTCACTAATCTCTTTGTTGTCCTCTGTGTACGTACCTTCATTTGTAATTAACGGTCCAATACTGGTCGAGGTTTTGGATTTTGATTCTAGCGTATGTGAAAAAATATTTCAATTTTTCCTTATCTCTGTTAGCTCTCTGTCTCCAATTCCATTTCCTCAGACATCATATGATCGCTTCAACGTATGTTCAATTTCTTCGATCTCCCTGCTTAGGCTATTTCCTGCTTGTGATAGTTGTGTTGCCGACGCATTTCCGTTATTTTTTCCTTCTCCTGTATCGTCGTCTGCGTTCTCTTTCTAGAGTGTTCCTCTTTCTGCCCCCCTCAACGCACGTGCTTCAAGCAGACCTTGTAAGCTTCAGCTGTCAGTTGAGCTATTCCCTGTGTGGGAGTTTTTGTCGCTTAAGACCGTCTCCCATTGAATGGTTGAAAGGTCTACATTTATTTTTTCCCAGTCCAATCTCTTATTGTGAAATTGAATTGATTTGATATTCCTTCTCGCTTTTGTTGGGTCTCTTAGTAGATCTACTACCGTTATTTATGCTAGTTCGCACATCAATGAGGCTTATGGTCTGAGTATGAAGTATCTGAGATTGTTATGTCTCTGATTATTTCATCATTGTTTGTGAATAACAAGTCTAATGTGTTTTTCGTTTCCAAGTTGGTTCTGTAATCTGTTGATTGAGCGAGAATTTGTCACAGAATCGCAAAAGTTCTCTGAACCTGTGGCTGGTTATTTCCCGGTCATTCCTGCTATGATATTTGTGTTTGCCATTCTAATCTTAGACTCGGTAAATTAAATTGACATATGCCCATGCACTCAGCCCCTGGGCCTGACTCATGGCAATTCATATTCATAAAGAATTTTTGTTAAAGTACCGTCCGATAGCACTCAGCCGAATATGGAGAAGAGCCTGGATACAGGGGAGATCCCAGCACACTTAATCTGCAGATATAGCTCCGTTGCACAAGGGGGGAGTAAAGCCTTGGCAAAAATTATAGGCCAGTTGCACTAACATCACACATAATAAAAGTGTTTGAAGAGTGATTAGAATCAAATTTCTAGTTTTATGGAAAACAATGATTGCACAATCCAGGACAACATGGATTTAGAGCGGGAAGATCCTGTCTGTCACAGTTACTCAACCACTATGACAAAATCACAGAAGCCCTAGAAGAAAAGCAAATGCAGATGTTGTATACACAGACTTTGCAAAGGCTTTCGACAAATGTGACCATGGGGTGATAGCTCACAAAATGAGGTCAATGGAATAACTGGAAAAGTAGGACGCTGGATACTCATTTCCTGTCGAACAGAACACAAAGAGTAACAGTCAATCAGATAAAATCGAGTCCAAAGCGATGTTAAAAGCTCTGTACCTCAAGGTACAGTCCTTGCACCGCTACTGTTCCTTATTCTCATATCTGATAGACAAAAATACACGTCACAGCTTCGTGTCATCCTTCGCAGATGACACAAAATCAGCATGAAAATTACCTCTGCTGAAGACATTGAAAAACTACAAACAAGATGTCAACAAGTTTTCGATTGGGCAGCAGAAAATAATTGATGTTTAACAGTGATAAATTTCAGGTACTCAGGTACGGCAAAAATGAGGATCTGAAACATAATAGAGGGTACAAAACCCAATCAAATCTTCCCATAGTAGAAAAACAGCATGTCAAGGATTTGGGAATAATGATGTCCGACGATCTAACGTTTAGGGAGCATACCAAGCAATATCGCATCAGCCAGAAAAATGATCGGATGGATTACGAGAACTTTCAAATCCAGGGATCCCATCACAATGGTTGTACTCTTCAAGTCACTTGTGTTGTCCCGTCTCGAATACTGCTCAGTACTCACTTCCCCCTTCAGAGCAGGAGAGATGCTGAAATAGAGGGAATACAGAGAACATATACGGCACGCATAGACGAGATAAAACACCTAAATTATTGGGATCGTCTCAAAGCTCTCCAAATGTACTCTCTAGAAAGGAGACGAGAGAGATACCAATAATATACACGTGGAAAATACTGGAGGGCCAGGTCCCAAATCTACACAGTAAAATAACACGTACTGAGTGAACGATATGGAAGAAAATGCAAGATTGATCCAGTGAAGAGCAGAGGTGCCATAGGCACAATCAGAGAACACTGTATAAACATCAGAGGTCCGCGGTTGTTCAACGTCCTCCCAGCGACTATAAGAAATATTGCCGGAACAACCGTGGACATCTTCAAGAGAAAACTGGACTGTTCCTAAGAGAAGTCCCGGATCAGCCGGGCTGTGGTGGGTATGTGGCTCTGCGGGCCGCTCCAAGCAACAGCCTGGTGGATCAAACTCTCACAAGTCGAGCCTGGCCTCGGGCCGGGCTTGGGGAGTAGAAGAACTCCAGAACCCCATCAACCAGGTATCACCAGGTATCACTCCAGGTGCTGTGTGTACCACTCTAGGTGCTGTGTGTACCACTCTAGGTGCTGTGTGTACCACTCTAGGTACTGTGTGTACCAACAGCTCGTCCTCAGACCAGGACCATTCCATTCAGCGGTCGAACCCAAAGACACATTCATCAATGTTAACATTCTGTTCATTCAAAAACAGAACTTTTCTCAAATATAAATTAATATTATTATATATTAGCATATTTGTGGATATTTAGGCACAGGTTAGGTCAGGTGTTTAGGTTCTGTTGGCGATTATTTGTATTTGTAGTACGAGGGTGAAGCATTTACAGCGTTGTGGTTCGAACACCAGTCGTCAGTGAAGCCCTTGTTCCGGAAGTGTTCGAACGAAAACCGTTTTAATTCATAAACCAACCCGTCCTCGCAAATTCGTATAGTCAATATTGACTTATTAAATAAGTGCATAGGTGACAAACTTAACATAATAGTTTCCCTTGAAAAGCTTCATAGAAAACACCGACCTTACCTAACCTTGTTAGTATGTTAAGATAAGCATCTTATAGCTTCGTAATTACAATTGTTGCTTAACCTATTATAGGTATAGGTTAGGTAATAATTGTAATTACGAAGCAATAAGATGCTTATCTTAACATACTAAGTAGGTTAGGTAAGGTCGGTGTTTTCTATGAAGCTTTTCAAGGGAAACTATTATGTTAAGTTTGTCACCTATGCACTTATTTAATAAGTCAATATTGACTATACGAATTTGCGAGGACGGGTTGGTTTATGAATTAAAACGGTTTTCGTTCGAACACTTCCGGAACAAGGGCTTCACTGACGACTGGTGTTCGAACCACAACGCTGTAAATGCTTCACCCTCGAATACAAATAATCGCCAACAGAACCTAAACACCTAACCTAACCTCCCGCCAAACACACACCGAAATTACGACGTTGGTACAACGTTCGAACCAGTTTTAACACCTAACCAGTTATGACAACCAATATAGCAAGTTGTAACAACGTTCTAATACGTCCTAAACACGTTAAGCCAAGATGTAACAACGTTATTACAAGTTGTAACAAGCGGAAAATAGAGACAGTTTCGGTTTGTGTTTCCAGGGCAGTTGCCTATATATACACAATATTAATTTATATTTGAGGAAATTCCCGTTTTGAATGAACAACATATTAACATTTATGAATGCGTCTGTGGGGTCGACCGCTGGATGGAATGGACTTGAGTCGAGGATGGGTTGCTCTAACTTTTGTTCAATCTCTTGTGATACACTTGACGAGATCTTCCGCCGTGGCCCACAGCTTACTATCTGGTTTTGTGTAGAAACCAAGTCATCTTTAATGCCGCTTTGATGTTTATGCAGTGTCAAGTGCCGCGAAAGAGAGATACTGCGGTCTTGCCTATATATTGAGCACGTTGGGACTGACCAGTTTCCAAGTGGACATGTAAAGGCATATATACAACACTCCTCTCTCTGTTCCAGGTGTTCTGTTGGGTATCGGGAGAGTTCTTCATGAACAAGTTGCCGGTCTCCTTACTCTCGTAGTACACAGTACAGTTATCTTGAGATGATTTCGGGGCTTTAGTGTCCCCGCGGCCCGGTCCTCGACCAGGCCTTCACCCCCAGGAAGCAGCCCGTGACAGCTGACTAACACCCAGGTACCTATTTTACTGCTAGGTAACAGGGGCATAGGGTGAAAGAAACTCTGCCCATTGTTTCTCGCCGGCGCCTGGGATCGAACCCAGGACCACAGGATCACAAGTCCAGTGAGCTGTCCGCTCGGCCGACCGGCACCATTTCTTCCTGCTTGATGCTTCACCTGCTTCTTCAGTGTTGGGAAGAGTCTTGTTGTTATCTATTACCTCTTTCAGGACTTGTGAGGTATTGAAGATAACTTTGAGGGGTTCAGCAGCTTTGGTCTTTTTGTCAGTGGAAGTGTGTGTGTGTGTGTGTGTGTGTGTGTGTGTGTGTGTGTGTGTGTGTGTGTGTGTGTGTGTGTGTGGGTTTCACCTTCCTGTCCATGACCTCTTCTATATAGTGTTGACGTTATGTACTGTTGACGCAGGCCTGCCTTTATGGGGTTCTGCGTCAACCTGCTTGCTGCTGGTGTTGTGTTTATACACACAGTGACGCAGGCCTTACCAACGGTGACGCAGGTATTAAAGGTGACGCAGGCATTAACAACGTACACCCAGGCATTACACACAGTGACGCAGGCACTAAAGGTGACGCAGGCATTAACAACGTACACCCAGGCATTACACACAGTGACGCAGGCATTAAAGGTGACGCAGGCATTAACAACGTACACGCAGGCACTAACAATGAAGACGCAGGCATTACCAACACTACGCTTGTGCCGGAGAGAGCACCAATACTACCATTAAGACCCATTCCATTGTTAGCATAAAGTGTGTGAAAGCCACCATTCCCCTCCGACCGCCATACCCAGGAGAGACACCTCACCCTACATCACATAAGTGAAACTAAGCACGGACATGCAACCTCGCAAGATTGGTCAAGTTGCAGCAGTTGCAGTACCTGAGTGAAGATGTCAACAACACACGGGTAGTTGATGAGGTCAGGTGTTAGCTCCTGGTCTCCCACCATTCTCACCAACGTTTCTCGTATAAAAACTGTAAGCAAGACCTGACAGCTGAGTGGACAGCGTTTGGGATTCGCAGTCCTGAGGTTCCGGGTTCGATCCCCGGTGGAGGCGGAAACAAATGGGCAGAGTTTCTTTCACCCCTGATGCGCCTGTTCACCTAGCGGTAAACAGTCTCAAAGCTCTCCAAATGTACTCACTAGAAAGGAGACGAGAGAGATACCAAATAATATACACATGGAAAATACTGGAGGGCCAGGTCCCAAATCTACACAGTAAAATAACAACGTACTGGAGTGAACGACATGGAAGAAAATGCAGAATAGAACCAGTGAAGAGCAGAGGTGCCATAGGCACAATCAGAGAACACTGTATAAACATCAGAGGTCCGCGGCTGTTCAACGTCCTCCCAGCGACTATAAGAAATATTGCCGGAACAACCGTGGACATCTTCAAGAGAAAATTAGATAGTCTTCTCCAAGGAGTGCCGGATCAACCGGGCTGTGGTGGGTATGTGGGCCTGCGGGCCGCTCCAAGCAACAGCCTGGTGGACCAAACTCTCACACGTCAAGCCTGGCCTCGGGCCGGGCTTGGGGAGTAGAAGAACTCCCAGAACCCCATCAACCAGGTACATACCTAGCAGTTAGACAGCTGCTACGGGCTGCTTCTTGGGGATGTGTAACAAAAAGGAGGCCTGGTCGAGGACCGGGCCGCGGGGACGTTAAGCCCCGAAATCATCTCACGACAACCTCAAGATAAGACGCAATGAGAGGAACCTATAATGACATTATCTCCTTGATTATGCACGAGAACATCCGGTCTCAGGTGATTCTACCATCACAAAGAACCCCACAACGTCCCTACGAAAATGTAGAAGCCTGACGGCCTCCATGTTGGATTGAAATTGAAATAAGTTTATTGAGGTAAAATACACACAAAGGGATGAGGTAGCTCAAGCTATTCTCACCCCGTTCAGTACATCGTGTTAATACATACATACCTGGTTGATACCTGGTTGATGGGGTTCTGGGAGTTCTTCTACTCCCCAAGCCCGGCCCGAGGCCAGGCTTGACTTGTGAGAGCTTGGTCCACCAGGCTGTTGCTTGGAGCGGCCCGCAGGCCCACATACCCACCACAGCCCGGCCCAAGGCCAGGCTTGACTTGTGAGAGTTTGGTCCACCAGGCTGTTGCTTGGAGCGACCCGCAGGCCCACATACCCACCACAGCCATTATGGTGACACGCCATAACGTTGTTGTTTTAAATTTAGCTACTCGGAACGAAGTGGCCATGTAGCACGGGGCTATGGTGAGCCCGTAATTTCGCGCCATAAACTTAGGGTCAGCTTAATACTTCAAGGAAGGTGTGAATAGTTGTGGAGAGAGTACTCAACCCCCAGGACCACACCCCCTCACTTGTTCAGCCAATCCATCTTCCTAAGGTCTGCCAACGTCCAGAAACTGTGGTACTATACTGCTCTCTCCTAGTCTACCAGAACACCCAAAACAGAGAACGGAATACATACATCACTGGCCCGAAACAGCCTATGGAGAAACAGGCCGTCAAAATAGGCCCAATTTACAAAAGTGGCAAAAAAAAATTGAGAAAAAAAAATATAGACTAACAGCATTAACATTAAATATTAAAGGCGTATGAGAGAGTGTGTCTTCGTAGCCCAAACAGCCATCACAGCT
>WNGS01034107.1:0-2500 GCA_020271785.1 Procambarus virginalis | reverse complement strand
GCCACCAGACGAGGTTCGGAGTCGTGTTCGTCAAGAATCCCCATGGTTTACTGGGAGTGAGACGAGAGAATAGTAAGAACTGTGTTCTATCCACCGGAATGTTGAGAGTTTCTTAATTATTTAGTTGCCGCCTGTACCCCACTCCGGTCCGTCCTCCTCTCCCTCCCTTCTCTCTGGTTGGACTTAAAGATGATGACACACTATAACATGCTGCGTGTTGTGGAGGGAGTGTGGGAGGGAGAGTCAGATTCAGAGCATTAAGAACTTGTACAGTATAAACATCAGAGGTCCACGGTGTTCAACGTCCTCCCAGCGGACTATAAGAAATATTGCCGGAACACGCGTGGACATCTTCAAGAGAAACTGGACTGTTTCTAAGAGAAGTGCCGGACCAGCCGGGCTGTGGTGGGTATGTGGGCCTGCGGGCCGCTCCAAGCAACAGCCTGGTGGACCAACTCTCACAAGTCGAGCTGGCCTCGGGCCGGGCTTGGGGAGTAGAAGAACTCCCAGAACCCAATCAAGCAGGTCATCAGCAGGTAGCTGCAGGTAGGCCTATTGGCCCATACGAGGGCAGCTCCTATTACACACAGAAAACCACAATAGCGTGGTGTATCAAATGAACAAATCCACAAGGGCCGTGACGAGGATTCGAAACCTGCGTCCGAGAGCATTCCAAATGCTCCTATTTATAACCACCCAAGCCCAAGCCCACTCATATACATGTCAACCCTCGCTTGAAACAATCACGGGACCCCACTTCCACCACGTTACGCGGTGATTTGTTCCACAAATCAACAACCCTGTTACCGAACCAGTATTTACCCAGGTCTTTCCTAAATCTAAACATATCCAATTTTATACCCATTGTTTCGTGTTCTGTCTTGTGGTGACATTAGATAGAGTAGCTTTCTTAGTTGTGGGACCATTCCGTCCTCGTCCCTATCCCAAATCCTTATCCTGACCCTTCCATACTATATAGTCGTAATGACTTGCCGCTTTCCCCCTGATAGTTCCCTTCCCTTAGGCTATTTCTACCCTCCATCCTTCTCAACACAAACAGACTTTAAGAGAGAGGAATTCCCTTCACATTCTCCTTCAAGACTCGGAACATAAGGAGTTATCCGTTGTTGTGTTTGATTTAGCTACTCGGAACGATGGTCCAAGTAGCACGGCTATGGCGAGCCCGTAAAAGGAGGGTTGCCCCTCGCAGAGTTCAAGCGGGTGAAAGGCACTGACAGCGGGGTTACAATCTCTTCACTGTAACAAAGGCCACTTCTCATAAATCTGGGCCATAAATTAGATCAATTTCGCGCGCGTGCATGGACTCTGGGATGGGGGGGGGGGTGGGGGGTGCATTTTATACACCTACCTCCCCCTTGATAATAACGAATAATTCATTTATATTTTAAAACTTACGAACTTTTGGGTGGTGTGTGTGTGTGTGTGTGTGTGTGTGTGTGTGTGTGTTGTGTGTGTGTGTGTGTGGTGTGTGTGTGTGTGTGTGTGTGTGTGTGTGTGATACATGGTTGATTCTGGTTGATGGGGTTCTGGGAGGTCTCTTCTACTCCCCAAGCCGGCCCGAGGCCAGGCTCGATTGTGAGAGTTTGATCCACCAGGTTGTTACTTGGAGCGGCCCGCAGAGCCACATACCCACCACAGCCCGGCTGATCCGGGACTTCTCTTAGGAAACTTTCCAGTTTTCTCTTGAAGATGTCCACGCGTGTTCCGGCAATATTTCTTATAGTCGCTGGGAGGACGTTGAACAACCGCGGACCTCTGATGTTTATACAGTGTTCTCTGATTGTGCCTATGGCACCTCTGCTCTTCACTGGTCAATCTTGCATTTTCTTCCATATCGTTCACTCCAGTACGTTGTTATTTTACTGTGTAGATTTGGGACCTGGCCCTCCAGTATTTTCCACGTGTATATTATTTGGTATCTCTCTCGTCTCCTTTCTAGAGAGAGTACATTTGGAGAGCTTGAGACGATCCCAATAATTTAGGTGTTTTTATCTCGTCTATGCGTGCCGTATATGTTCTCTGTATTCCCTCTATTTCAGCAATCTCTCCTGCTCTGAAGGGGGAAGTGAGTACTGAGCAGTATTCGAGACGGGACAACACAAGTGACTTGAAGAGTACAACCATTGTGATGGATCCCTGGATTTGAAAGTTCTCGTAATCCATCCGATCATTTTTCTGGCTGATGCGATATTTGCTTGGTTATGCTCCCTAAACGTTAGATATCGTCGGACATCATTATTCCCAAATCCTTTGACATGCTGTTTTTCCTACTATGGGTAATGATTGATTGTGGTTTGTACCCTCTATTAGTGTTTCACGATCCTCATTTTTGCCGTACCTGAGTACCTGAAATGTATCACTGTTAAACATCATATATTTTCTGCTGCCCAATCGAAAACTCTGTTGACATCGTTTGTAGTTTTTTCAATGTCTTCAGCAGAGGTATTTTCATGCTGATTTTTGTGTGTCATCTGCGAAG
>WNGS01034096.1:10000-11013 GCA_020271785.1 Procambarus virginalis | reverse complement strand
GTGTGTGTGTGTGTGGGTGTGGTGTGTGGGTGTGTGTGTGGTACTCACTAGTTGTGCTTGCGGGGGTTGAGTCTGGCTCTTTGGTCCGCCTCTCAACCGTCAATCAACAGGTGTACAGTTTCCTGAGCCTAAGGGCTCTATCATATCTACACTTGAAACGTGTATGGAGTCAGCTCACCACATCGCTTCCTAATGCATTCCATTTGTCAACCACTCTGACACTAAAAAAGTTCTTTCTAAATCTCTGTGGCTCATTTGGGCACTCAGTTTCCACCTGTGTCCCTAGTGGTGTGCCCCTTGGGTTAAACAGCCTGTCTATAACCCTGTCGATTCCCTGAGAATCTTGAATGTTGGTGATCATGTCCCCCCTAACTCTCTGTCTTCCAACGAAGTGAGGTTTAATTCTGCAGTCGCTCCTCGTAGCTCATACCTCTCAGCTCGGGTACTAGTCTGGTGGCAACTTTGAACCTTTTCCAGTTTAGTCTTATGCTTGACTAGATAGGGACTACTGCTGGAGCCGCATACTCAGGATTGGTCTGACATATGTGGTATATAATTGTTCTGAAAGATTCCTTACACAAGTTTCTAAAGGCCGTTCTTATGTTAGCCAACCTGGCATATGCTGCTGATGTTATCCTCTTGATATGAGCTCAGGGGGACAGGTCTGGCGTGATATCAACCCCCAGGTCTTCTCTCTCTCTCTGACTCTGAAGTATTTCATCTCCAAATGATACCTTGTATCTGGTCTCCTGCTTCCTACCCCTATCTTCATTACATTACATTTGCTTGGGTTAAACTCTAACAGCCATTTGTTCGACCATTCCTGCAGCCTTGTCCGTCTTCTTGAAGTCTCAAGCTGTCCTCCTCTGTCTTAATCCTTCTCATAATTTTGGCGTCGTCAGCAAACATGATGAGAATGAAGTCGATAACCCTTGGGAGATCATTTCGTATATCAGAAAACAGGATAGGTCCAATACAGAGCCCGGGGGACTCCACTGGTGACTTCACGCCAG
>WNGS01034096.1:0-7500 GCA_020271785.1 Procambarus virginalis | reverse complement strand
GTTGTTACAACATTCCAACAAATAATAATTTTTAAAACAAAAGTGATTACATTGTTAGGAATGAATGTTCTAAGAGAAATGGGGTGAAGAGTGGAGAAGGGGGGTGTGGGGCGGGAGGGTAGGGGGTGTAGTGGCTCTCTCCTACAAACATCCCCCCCCTTCACAGTAGGAGGGGAGGAAGGAGAAAGGTGGAGAGAGAAGGAGATAGAAGAGGACAGAAGTGGGAAAAGGTGAAGAGACGGAGGAGCAAGACCCCAGGTACTGCCTGGTCCCTCATCAGGTATATGTAAAAGAAATGTCATGTCTGTCCAAGATTATAGGCCAGACGTTTGGGGCTAGCCTCTCCTAACTTTGCAGGATGACTGGTGAGGGTTTTCTGACCATCATAAGCTGGTCGGGGTCATCCCATCCCCCCCACTGGTCATTAAAAATGGGTCGCCGGCCATAACGACCCCCCATTGAAATCGGTGGAGATAAAAAGTGGATAGCGAGTCCTTAGAATTGTATAATTTTAATCCATCTTGGCTTATTCACTCTTATGTTCATTATGATATCTATACTCTTAATGCACCCAGAGTTTGCCAGTGCAGACCTCTGATCACAGCTTCAATACGGCTAACCATCCTGTGTGATGGGGCTTTTTAGGGTTACGTAGCTAGTTGTTTGACTCGCTTTGTACTTCCTTCATATAGTCTAGGATAGCTACACAAATGCATATATACCAAAATGTGTTAACAAATAAATAAATAAAAATTCTGAAAAGGTACACACACACATGATATGATAGAGCTATAGAACCATATCTATGGCTTTAGATATGATAGAGCCCAATAGGCTCAGGAACCTGTACATCAGTTGATTGACAGTTGAGAGGTGGGATCATAGAGCCAGAGCTCAATCCCCGCAAGCATAAATAGGTGAGTACACACACACACACACACACACACACACACACACACACACACACACACACACACACACACACACACACACACACACACACACACTAGAGCAAGGACTGTCACAGGCGGGTCAGGATCGGCCCAGTCACTGGGTTATGACTCGCACAACCTGAGTGTTGTAACCTTTTGGGCACTTTAAATGTACTGACAGATATAAGAATTTTCACCATGGTGCTATGTAGTGTGCGCATTTTATATTTACCTGCTCTTCCTGGCAATTCTTGTGTCGTGACCTCGAACGTATCTGGAAAATAATTGTAAATAGCGATTGCGGCAATAACGACTTCGAGGAAATTGTTAGTAAGTAGCTACGTAGCCACTACACTGAAAATAATTGACCCCGTAGAAAAGAATATTGTAGTGCACTATAAAAAATAGATTTACCCCAGGCCTATAAGTGAGAATGAAAGGACGATACGGGATATAATTAGCATTAATTGTAAGTCTTGCAGTAAAAAACACTTGCTGCCAGAATTCAGTGTGGAAGGAAGGAATTATCAAGGGAAAGCGCCAAGCCATTACGACTATATAGCATTGGGAAGGGGTCAGGATAAGGATTTGGGATGGGACGGGGGAAAGGTATAGTACCCCAACCACTTGGACGGGCGGGGATTGAAACGCCGATCTGCATGAAGCGAGACCGTCGCTCTACCGTCCAGCCCAAGTGGTTGGGCAATTCAGTGTGGAAAAGTGAACACAGTTGCTGCCTTTTCCTCCACTGAGGACTAGCGAGCCGACAATACTACGAAATGGAACGAAACATAACAACTCTTATCAGACGTGGTGTCACTACGAGGATCAGCAGATATTTGCACGTTATCTGTCCTACATATGGGAGAAGGTGTCTTAGTTATCTGAGTGTTTAAGGGGAGAAAGTATCTTAGTTTAATCAGACTCGTTACGTCAACGCGACCACAAACAACTGAGGAAGACTGTATATGTCTCTGTTCACTTAATAATGCAACAAAACAGCTGACTTAGAGAGTGTCTTGTCAAGGTGTAAATTTAGTACCATCAGGCAGTGTTATGATATAAATTAACTCGTGATCCGGTTAAGCCACACACACACACACACACAAAATAAAGTTTTCGGCGAGTGAAATTAAATTAAGTAGTTTACGAACGCGCCTTGATTAACACTGCTATTAGTTTATATTCCATGTAGTGAATTACGGTATGGAAATATCTCCTGCAATTTAATTAATTAAAATTTATTAACTTTTAATTATGTTGTCTTTTGGGCGTTTTACATAGCATGAGCATAGACGCTTACAAAGCATCCTTTAAGTAAGGATTTTCCACAGACACTGTTGTGGAAAACCTGCTGTGATTGATATAAAGAGGAGACTGCCAGGGACTTGTACTGAACTAGATTAAAAAATTACTGTATGCAAATTAATTCAACTAAAATCTCTAGCTAGGGTCGTAATCCTAGCTCCTCTTTTCCTAATGACAGATAAGGGCTGTAAGGGACAGGTGGGTGTGAATAGTTGATAGGTTGATTGCAGTTCCACGTCCACTGCCAACAGGTATCTCACATCAGCTTGTATTTTATACAAGGATAAGATTTTATAATTCAGTTATATAACTGAACACTGGCTCTGTTTAAATCAGAGATTTAAACATACACAGTCTAGCCTAGCACCTTAGCAATTAACAGCCAATACATTATATACTAAAACAACTTAAATTGTAAATTGCAAAGTATGATAAATGACCTTAATTATGGTCTAAGTACTGTTACTGAGTACTAAAATTATATTCAATTTAATGAACTTATATGATTACTTAAAAAATAACTAAGCAAGCAATGTTAACTTAATTATATATACAGTATATGCAATGTATATGATCAATGTATATGATTAAATACAGTCATGTTGAATCTCTTCCTACACTCTGGACACTCATGTGTATTAGTTTACTTATTGTGACAATCTTCTCTGACACGGACACTCATGAGGTTCAGAGCTTGGATAAGATTCTGCTGTACCACAATATAATAATAAACTCACAGATATGAGGCGTTGCCTCGCCTTTTTACCGACTATCAGTCTTATAGAATATTAATGTTATACTAGCTTTAATTGGCCAACTAATACGCTACAGTAATAACTCTCAATAAACTTAGCTGAAGCCGGTGCCTGTCTGACAAAGTGTGCCAGACTGAAGAACTCTCTTGGCGAGTTTAGGCACGATATTTAGATTACAGCGTTGCTGTTTTGAAGTACGAGTAGCGTTGCTTTTTGACGTACGAGTAGCGTTGCTACGGATATAGGACTGCGTTGCAGAAGATAACAATGAAGATTAGGGATGAGATTAGGGATGAAGGTGGAGACCGCGTCACTAAATGCTCCACTTCACTCTTATAGATATAAATGTTCTAGGTTTTCCTTGTTGATATATTGTCCAGGTACTCCCCAGTTCTAGAGAGTGTTCACTGGTGATAATGATATTAGATAAGGTGTCCTGGAGCTGAAAATGTTCGCTAAGGGACCGTCACGTGTACACTGTTGTGTAACCATACGTGTTCTGCCCCCGGGCAGTGGGGGCGCTTCTCTCCCGAGATGCTCTCCCCCCATCCCCTTGAAAAAGGGGGTTACTTACAATGAATATGGATTGATTATTTTTACAGTCTAGACTTATGATTGAGATAAGATGTGATTATAATAAATATGATATAGGATTTAAAGATTATAAGTAGTACTTGATAATACCACTGACTCTTAATAAGGATTCGATTTTATCTCTACCGGATACTAGTCAGTGTTCCAATAAATTTTAATTAACGAATCCTTCTAGAAGCTTCTGGATCCTTGAAAGAACATGCACTAAGTCACGTAGCATCTATAGGGCCCTATGGCGTACGTGATCATGTGGCATCATCTAGGATCAAGCTATATATATGAATCTATTGTGATTTGATATGATTCTGATATGATATAGATTTGATATAGATATGATATAGATATGATTTGATATGATATTGATATGATATAGAAATAATACATTTCTTAGGATATTAGATATGGTGGGTAAAAATTCCCACATCTTCCAGAGGGAGAGAACTGGCACAGAGTCCTATACTAAGGACAGTAGTAACCATATGTATATTTACTCTCCATCGGATTGATAATACAAGTGCAAATTTTGGCTTGCACTTTTGTGCGGCTGTCCGTTGTGGACGATTGTGCCTGTTAGGAGTCTGTGGGTCAGGTGTAGTTAGAAGGTCTTGAGGTCTCTCAGGATCTAACTGCAGCTGGCTCACTGATTCCATGTGGATGAGTTTGTCCAATGTCTTCAGGGAAGTTGTTCCTTTAGACAGGATCTTGACTATTCTCAAAATCCCCTGGCATCTGGATGGACTGAGACAACTTTACCTAATGGCCAGTCAGCCCTAGGGCCATCACTGTCTACCAAGACAATATCGCCAGTGGAGATTAGATATATTATGTGGGACATTGGCCCCATAGTGATGTTCTCGTAGAGATGTAAGATATTCTTTTGTCCAAACATCCATTTTTGGATTACGCTGGACAGATGCTTATACCCCTGAACCAACTCGCTCTGACCCACATATGAGGGATCTCTGATCTCATCATCCACTAGAGATGGTACTGGAGTCAGAGTCTTCCATACATTAGGTGTGCAGGACTTAATGGCTCATGTTGAGTAGGATCATCAGACAAGTAAGTCAACGGCCGGTTATTCACCCTGATTCTATTTCCGTGATTACTGTCTGGAGTTCTTGAAGATTGATTTTCTGACGGTGTAGAGATTTTCTCAAGGATCTTTTGACAGTTCCTATTAACGTCATAAAATCCTCCGTGCCAGGGGCTCTTGGAGGGATAAATTTCCATCTGCAACGACGCGTTCCAGTGTGGAAGTAACTGCAGATGGGAACAGATCCCGTAGACATGCTTCTCCAGCTACCAAGTTTGCTCCGTGTCTGAAATCATCAGCTTGGGGCATGATCGGCGTGCTGCGAATCTGCGGAAAGCTTGAATAAATGATTGAGCAGTCATATCGGGTGTTACCTCTAAATGTACTGCCCTGGTGGTAGCACAGGTGACAGACAGATGTATGCCTTGATAGGTTGCTTATCTGGATCCCTGTTAGATATATTGCTCCTGTATAATCTACTCCGTCGTTTCGAAAGGATGTAGATGGACCACACGTTCTTTGGTAGAGGTGTGGCCCTGGATAAGAGCAAGTTTTTGCATCGTACCTTCGGCATATCATGCAATTTTTCAAGATTGATTTGACTGACTGTCTTCCCTGAGGAATCCAATACTGTTGTCTGATTGTGTGAGTGGTGTCTAACACTCCTCCATGTTTGATGATTTGTTGATGTGTATGTAACACAATCAAACCTGGTGATCACCAATGATTTTTTGGAAAAGCCATGGATGCACGGTATCTAGATTAACATCTGCGTGTTTAAGTCTCCCTCCACAACGCAGAATGTGTGATTTTCTTGGTCTATCCACAGACCGAGAATTGTGTTTTAACTTATGCGAAGATTTTCATAGTTCTTACCGTAAGTTTCTCTTTGGGCTTGTCTTACCCAATAGATAAGTGCATCAGGAAAAGTGTATTTTATACCTTTTTTCCTGAGATATTGAAACACGTTCTGTGTTACATTGATTAATTTGATGAGCGAGGGTAACGAGTACAATCCAAGACTGAATTTGAGCTTGCTCGCCGGTGGTAGTATGGTTTGTGTCGTGATGACGTGCGGCTTTTGTTCAGGCCAACTGCCATTCACTAACCATCTACCTTACCTTACCTTGAGGATACCTTGAGGTGCTTCCGGGGCTTATCGTCCCGCGGCCCGTCATCGACCAGGCCTCCTGGTTGCTGGACTGATCAACCAGCTGTTGGACGCGCTGCTCGCAGCCGGACGTATGAGTCACAGCCTGGCTGATCAGGTAGTCCTTTGGAGGTGCTTATCCAGTTCTCTCTTGAACACTGTGAGGGGTTTGCCAGTTATGTCCCTTATGTGTAGTGGAAGCGTGTTGAACAGTCTCGGGCCTCTGTGTTGATAGAGTCTCTCTCAGAGTACAGTTGCACCTCTGCTTTTCAACGGGGGTATTCTGCACATCCTGCCATGTCTTCTGGTCTCATGTGATGTTATTTCTGTGTGCAGGTTTGGGACCAGCCCCTCTAATATTTTCCACGTGTAAATATTATGTATCTCTCCCCCTGCGCTCAAGGGAATACAGATTAGGCTCTTTAGTCGGTCCCCATAGTTTAGATGTTTTACCGAGTGGATTCTAGCAGTAAAGGATCTCTGCACGCTCTCCAGGTCAGCAATTTCCCCAGCAGTTGAAAGGGGCTGTCATGTGCAGCAGTACTCCACTCTAAGAGCACAAGCGTTTTGAAACGTGTCATCATCGGTATAGCATCTCTAGTGTGAAAAGTTCTTGTTATCCAACCTTGTCATTTTTCTTGCAGTTGTGACGGACTTTATTGTGTTCTTTAAAGGTAAGGTCTTCCGACATGAGTACACCCAGATCCTTTACATTGCCTTTTCGTTCTATGTTATGATTTGCTGAGTGTTGTACGTGGGTTACGTTTTTATATTTTCATTTTTTCCATAGCGATGAGCTGGAACTTGTCTTCGTTAAACACCATATATTTCTGTAGCCCATAGAAAGACCTGATCTACATCTGACTTGTGAGGTTCGCCGTGTCCTCTATGTTGCCTACTCTCATGAGATCCTAGTGTCATCTGCAAAGGATGATACAGTGCTATAGTTGTGCTCTTGTCTATGTCCGATATGAGGATGAGAAAAAAGTACTGGAGCAAGCACAGTACCCTGGGGGACTGAGCTCTTAAACGGTTGACGGGTTGGATTTTATTTTGTTGACTATGTACACATTGGGTTCTGTTGGTCAGGAAATTGGATCCATCATGCCTACTTTTCGGTAAATTACTTTTGAGCGCATTTATGGCAATAACACCATGGTCACATTTATCAAAGCTTTTGCGAAATCTGTGTAAATTACATCAGCGTTTTGTTTGTCTCCATAGCATCTAATGCCATATCATAGTGGTCCAGCAACTGCGACAGGCAAGAGCGCCCTGTTCTGAAACCATGTTGTCCGGGGTTATGGAGATGCTGTGATTTCATGTATTTTGTGATCTTACTTCTTAGCACTCTCTCAAAAATTTTTATGATGTGCGATGTTAGTGCTATCGGTCTGTAATTTTTTGCCTCTGCCTTATTTCCTCCTTTATGAAGTGGTGCTATCTCTGCTGTTTTTAGTATATCAGAATAACGCCAGTATCTAGGTTGTCTCCACAGAATGTGAAGGGCCTGCGATAGTGGTTTTTTACAGTTCTTGATGAAATATGGAGTTCCAAGAATCCGGGCCTGGTGCGGAGTGCATAGGCATATGTTATAGCTTCTTCAAAATCCAGTGGGGATAGGGTGACGTCTGATATATGATTTGATGTTGGTATCATATCCATGAAAAATTCATTTGGGTTATCGATCTTTAGTGCGTTTAATGGCTCGCTGAAGACAGAGTC
>WNGS01034093.1:0-12504 GCA_020271785.1 Procambarus virginalis | reverse complement strand
TGAGGACCGCCCAGACACTCTGCTGTCTGAGGACCGCCAGACCACTCTGCTGTCTGAGGACCGCCCAGACACTCTGCTGGCTGAGGACCGCCCAGACACTCTGCCTGTCTGAGGACCGCCCAGACACTCTGCTGTCTGAGGACCGCCCAGACACTCTGCTGTCTGAGGACCGCCCAGACACTCTGCTGTCTGAGGACCGCCCAGACACTCTGCTGCTTGGCGGGACCGCCCAGACCTCTGCTGTCTGAGGACCGCCCAGACACTCTGCTGTCTGAGGACCGCCCAGACACTCTGCTGTCTGAGGAGCCATCTGCCCAGACACTCTGCTGTCTGAGGACCGCCCAGACACTCTGCTGTCTGAGGACCGCCCAGACACTCTGCTGTCTGAGGACCGCCCAGACACTCTGCTGTCTGAGGACCGCCCAGACACTCTGCTGTCTGAGGACCGCCCAGAACTCTGCTGTCTGAGGACCGCCCAGACACTCTGCTGTCTGAGGACCGCCCAGACACTCTGCTGTCTGAGGACCGCCCAGACACTCTGCTGTCTGAGGACCGCCCAGACACTCTGCTGTCTGAGGACCGCCCAGACACTCTGCTGTCTGAGGACCGCCCAGACACTCTGCTGTCTGAGGACCGCACAGACACTCTGCTGTCTGAGGACCGCCAGACACTCTGCTGTCTGAGGACCGCACAGACACTCTGCTGTCTGAGGACCGCACAGACACTCTGCTGGCTGAGGACCGCCCTGACACCCTGCTGTCTGAGGTCCGCCCTGACACTCTGCTGGCTGAGGACCGCCCTGACACTCTGCTGTCCGAGGACCGCCCAGACACTCTGCTGTCTGAGGACCGTCCAGACACTCTGCCGCCTTATCCTGAAAGTCTTCTCATTTCATTAACATATTCCTTCCTCATGCTTTTTCTGAACAAAGATTCCTGTATTTGTCATACTGTTCCTTGGACAAAAACTTTGCATATTTTCCAGTTCCTTCTACAATCATTCCGGTTATCTCCATTATTTTCTCATGTACATCTGTTGGTCTTCTTCTCTTCAACGGTACACGTCAGTTCTAACATGTGTCCTGATGTTATCTTTGTGCGTCTCTCTATAGCTCTTTCCTCCTCTACAACTCTCTTCTCCACCTCCTTCATCCTTTGTCTCTCCATCTCCACTCCTTGCCTCTGTTCCTCCAGGCGCGGATATCGCCGGTCCTCTGAGGGTCACCTTGCGGTTTCCTTGCGATGATTTCTCGCCGGTGACTTACATACAAGGAGAAGGTGAGGGTGTAGCTCAAGTGTTTGCATAGTGACAGGGGTTTTAGAGGAGGCATGTGAGGGAGCCAGCGTGATATACGGGGTATTTATGGTTTTGGTAGAGCATTGGTTGATGTTAATGTTAGTGTTGCTCAATATAGTTTTATATACACTGTATATACAATATATACAGTGATAAGATCATGAGGGAGGTCAAGGTAAGCATCTTAGAGAAGAGCTATATACCCATTTTATAGGCCAAGTATAAATGAGTAGAAAATGTCAGATTTGTTGCACGTAGATCTGCAACAAATCATCTTGCACGTATTTAATTAAATCCACTTACACATAGATCTAATTAAGTTATTATAAGAACAAATTTAAGTGAGTTATATAGACTCCTGTTTTTCAATGTGTAGTGTGCGAAAATTTCCCTCCGAGTCATGTTGCCGCTTCATAACTGAGGCGCTGCAGGGCGGCGAGCGGGACGCTACACGCGACAGTGTGGGGCCGCAAGTATAGGTGAAGTGCGGGGCCGCCGGAGGCCAGTATTGCTTCAGCTCGCCTATCAACGATATGATGCAAAAAATCTTATTTTATCGTGCTCGGGCGAATTGTTTTCTAATACTGTGTTGTGGTATTTCAGAAAACGTAATTTCCTTCGAAAAATTTGAAACCCCAAAAATAGAGACAAAAAAAAAAGGTTGTTACGGTGCACAGTTTTTTAAACAGTTTTACTCTGTTTCCCGCATATAAAAGTCATGACGCCCTTTTCTATATATATCTCGAAAAATGGGGAAATAATTGTGTACTTTTAAGGAGAAGCCTGAGATGGTGGTTGACGGCAATTATGATTTTTGTTCGTTTGAAATGAGGTTTCCATATTTCACTTCAGGATAAGTATGGTGGAGTGGATCCTCAGAGGAGGTGAGCTTTGCCACCCAAGGGAGCGGAGCTCCGGTGCATTGTGGGAGCCACGCCAACCATCTGCTGATTGATCAGTAGCAGGGGTATGGCATTGTTGACCAATGGCGTGGCGCCCAGGGCGTGACGTTGTTGACCAATGGCGTGGCGCCCAGGGCATGACGTTGTTGACCAATGGCGTGGCGCCCAGGGCGTGACGTTGCACGCCTTACAGGCGCCCTCAGCTCTGAGCGGGAAGAGAGCGGGGGAGCTTCCCCCTGTGACAGAACTGAGCGGAAGTGCATTTGAAAGCTCTCTAGCCTGGGAGGTAAATAGGCCCCCGGAGGACATTATTCGGCCAAAGTTACCATTGCAGACGACGAGGAAGGTTTCTTATCTTCTATCAGGAGCATCTGGGGCCAGAACTTTGCTGGTATAAGAGGACATCAGGAGCCAGAGGCCGACAAGACCTGTGAACGTCGGGCAGCGGTACTGGGAGGAGTGCGTGGCATATGCAGGCCACAAGCTTTGGTAGCTGAGTGAGGCTAAAGATAAGACAGACTGGGTCTACTGAGAATACTGTAATTAGTTACTGGCGACGAGACTGCAAGGAAAACAGAAACAGGCCACCATTGAGCAGAGGGAGGAAGCCGAGAGTGGTGCCAGCTTACAGTGTCCTCAACGTGTACACAGAGGAGGAACTGCAAGTTGGGGACGTGCACGGAAAAGACGAGCCAGTCTACGAGTCAGCTGTAACAAACTAGGTTGTTGTAGGAATGATCCAATATGTTCTTTCTCAGACATGGGAGTGTGGGAAGTTGGAGCCACGTGTAAGGACCTGACTGGGAGCACGGGACATCCCCTGGGAATTGGCGGTTGAAATACAAAATGACTGGCGCCTTTGTCTCATAGTATCGTATACTGAATTATTTTACAGAATTCAGTAATTTAGAGAAATTAGTCTTCATTCAAATTGTATTCAATAGTATTCCTGTTTATAATATCAAGAGTATCCTAATTGTCAGAATAATGAGTAAGTCACCATCAATGACGTCACGAGCCGGGACTAGGCCCTGGCGCGGAGTGACCTCGGCGACCTGGCGGTCACGGGTGTCATGTTCACAGAAAATGGTACCATCCGTTTTCTATGTGCGGCGGCTGGACGCCACTAGAGAAGGTAAACAGCACACAGGACGCCTGCCAAGCTTGGGAGCTACTCTATCATGTAATCATTTATTATTATTAAAGTCAGTAACCAGGAATGACTTTACATCAACCTTACTACCAAGACTATCTCAGCTACACACAGACACCACACTGGCGACGAGGATGAACTGGGAACGCAGGTATTTTGTTCAACAAAACACAAGGAAGGAGCATGCTGTCTCGCTCAGAGGAAGGAGAAGCTGTCTGTGAGCACCATACCCGATGCTGTATGCAACCCCATGCTGTGTGCTGACTGTTGCTGTGTGCTGATCGTTGCTGTGTGCTGGCCGTTGCTGTGTGCTGGCCAATGCTGTGTGCTACCCAAGCTGTGCTGAGTGTTGCTGTGTGAGAGGAATCTGCCGACGCTGTGTACGAAACGACGCTTTGATGCAGTGTACAAAACCCGATGTTTTGGTTACGAAACGACGCTCCGTGCTACAAAATTCTTCACGCTGTGAACCAACTGCTGCCTACTGCTGCCAACTGCTGCCAACTGCTAACAACTGCTGTGTTGCTGTGAGTAGGAACAACACATGTACACAAGGGCTAGGTAAGAAATCAGTTGCTGCTGTGTTGTGCACTGTTGTGAACTTTTGCATTAAAATGCTTGTGTGCTTTGCAAAATTAAAGTAATTACAGTGAATTCTTAAATAACATATACAGTGCAGTAAGTGTTATATATTCTGAGGAACATTTTAAGTGATAAGTTTAAATTTATTCAGTAAAAATGGCAAATATACCTCAGTTTCCTGCATTTGATCCTGACTGTGACCAGACAAACCTGTCACAGAGGTGGGTCAAATGGCTTAAAAGGTTTGAAAATTTGTTGATAGTTTCTGACATCAAAAGTGCTGAAAGAAAGCGTGCCTTTCTGCTTCATTATGCAGGTGATAGAGTTTGTGATATCTTTGATACACTGAAAGATACTGGTGGTGCCAAAGATTATGACACTGCCAAGGCCAAATTAACTGAGCATTTCAAACCAAGGCAAAATACTGCTATGGAAATTATGCATTTCAGGAGAGCAAAACAACTCTCTAATGAAACTGTTGATCAATACCATACACGTCTGCAGGGTTTAGCAGCCCACTGTGAGTTTGCTGATGTTGACAAAGAAATCAAACAGCAAATAATTGAAACATGCACATCTACACGTCTTCGTCGAAGAGCTCTAGAACTTGTTGATGATGAAAGTTCTCTTAACAAGATACTGGATATGGCTCGTCGAATGGAAGATGCTGCACGTGATGCTCGTGCCATGGAGTGCAGTGCCAACAACGGTTCTGCCACTGTTACTAACAGTCATGAAGTATGTAAGGTTCAGGGAGTACACCATGATCATAGAAGATATCATGCCAAACCTAACATTAAATTGAGCCGAGAACCACATCACAACTGGAGTCATGGAACAAGACTCAAGCAGTCACAACGACTCACATCAGAGGTTGTCAATAATAAATGTTACAATTGTGGAGGAGACTACCCACACCAAGATAATGTTTGTCCTGCACAAGGTAAGAAGTGCTATGAGTGTAGAAAACTAAATCATTTTGGTGCTATGTGTCGTTCCGCACTAAAGAAACCACAATCAATAAATAAAAGCAATGTACGAGGATCAAGTCATAGGAGTCGAGGTGGCAAACACAATATTGCACCTCAAATCAAGAATGTTAATAATATACAAGACAACATTTCATTACAACCAGTCTCAGATGACAGTGAATGTGATTATATTTATGGAGTACAATCAATCACAAAATGGAATGATCTTCCAAACAACCCAGAGACTATAGTATACATTGCTGGCATTTGTCTCAAAATTCTCATTGACACTGGATCAAACATTGACACCATTGCTGAGTGCCACTATGAAAAATTTAAAAAACAGTTCCCAAAGCTTGAAAACTATAATGGCAAAGCCACTGCCTATGCTTCAAAGGTAGCCTTACCAGTGATTGGAACTTTCACTGCAGAGATTAAGTCAAAGAATGCAATGCTCATTACTACATTCCATGTTGTTAGGAATGCAAAGGAGTCTTTACTCAGTTACAAGACTTCAACCAAATTGGGGCTACTTCAGCTTTCTAATGCTGTAGCAGTGGAATCTGCAAACAATGTTGATGCTATTGTTGCTGAATTTTCTGATCGGTTTAAATCCATAGGTTGTTATACTGATAGCAAGGTACATCTGCATATCAACCCAGATGTAATTCCAGTTGCCCAACCACATCGCCGACAACCATTCCATACTCGCAAGAAAGTCGATGCCGAACTGGATAGGCTGATAGAACTAGATATCATTGAACCGGTAACAGGCCCAACACCATGGGTAAGCCCAATTGTCACTCCACCAAAGCCGAAGAATCCAGATGAGATACGCATTTGTGTAGACATGCGTGTTCCCAACAAGGCAATAATGCGTGAACGCCATCCTACACCCACTGTAGATGATATGATTTACCGCTTGAATGGTGCAACTGTATTCAGCAAGTTAGATTTAAACAAGGGCTATCATCAGCTTGAACTTGATGATGAGAGTCGATTCATCACAACGTTTACGACACATCGAGGTCTGTATAGGTACAAGCGCCTGAGTTTTGGTATTAACAGTGCTGCTGAAGTATTCCAGCACATCATCAGCCAGGTATTGCAAGATATACCTAATGCTGACAACATGTCTGATGACATCATTGTTTATGGCCGTACCCAAGCTGAACACGACAAAGCTCTTCGTGCAACATTGCAACGCTTACGAGAAAAGAATTTGACGCTAAGCCGAGCAAAGTGTGAGTTCAATCAACATAAAATTGAATTCTTTGGACATGTACTTAGTGACAAAGGTCTGTCTCCAGATCCTAAGAAAGTTGCAGATATCAAGAATGCTGCACCTCCTTCAACATCCACTGAAGTACATAGTTTTCTGGGAATGGCAAACTACTGTTCTCGCTTCATTCCAGATTTTGCTACCATTACGAAGCCTCTACGTGAGCTCCTGAAGAAAAATGCATCATGGTACTGGAGCGATGTCGAGCAAAATGCATTTGATGCTGTGAAAGATGCACTAGTAGAAAATGCGACTGCTGCATACTTTGATCCATCAATGGACACTGAGTTAACGGTGGATGCTAGTCCTGTTGGTTTAGGTGCTGTGTTAGCCCAACACAAACCTGGTCAACCAGATTCAAGAGTAGTAATTGCCTACGCCAGCCGTTCTCTCACAGATGTTGAGCAACGATACAGTCAGACAGAGAAGGAAGCTCTTGCTCTTGTATGGGGCTGTGAACACTTCAATGTGTATCTGCTTGGTGCACCCTTTACCACGATAGTCACTGACCACAAACCGTTGGAGACCATCTTCAATAATCCAAAGTCCAAACCACCAGCTCGCATTGAGAGATGGGCTCTTCGTCTGCAACCATACAACTTTACGGTGAAATACAAGCCAGGTGCAGGCAATCCCGCTGATTACATCAGTCGACATCCTGCCAACAGTTTCACCATCACCAAGCATCAGCAAGTTGCCGAGGAATATGTACACTCTGTAACCTGTGATGCAGTCCCTAAGGCTCTCACTCTTGATGAAATCCGTACTGCAACCCTAGAGGACCCAACTCTGCAAGCAACAGTGGATGCATTGACTAAGAAAAAGTTTCCACGCATCCCACCCTCAGGAGTTGACCAAGATGCATTCAAAGCACTTGAACGCATCCAGACAGAATTAAGTGTTACGCAACAACGCGACACCGTGCTGCGAGGTACTCGTATCGTCATTCCAGCTGTTCTCCAGCAACGTGCTCTGAAGCTTGCACATCAAGGACACCAAGGTCTTGTAAGGACCAAACAGCTGCTACGAGAAAAGGTGTGGTTTCCTGGCATTGATCGTCAAGCTAAGGACATGCATGATGCCTGTGTCCCTTGCCAAGCTGCAGTGGATACTTCAAGACCAACACCTCTACAACCTTCACCACTACCTGCTGCACCATGGATGGAAGTATCGATGGACTTCTGTGGACCGCTACCAACTGGAGAGTACTTGATGGTAGTCATTGATGATCACTCACGTTATCCAGAAGTAGAAATCATCACTTCCACATCTGCAAAGGCTGTCATCCCGAAACTCGACAAGATCTTTTCAAACTTTGGCATTCCTGAAGTTGTCAAGACGGACAATGGACCGCCATTTAATGGACAAGACTTTGTCAACTTTGCTGAGCATATTGGATTCAAACACCGCCGTGTGATGCCACTACATCCTCAAGCAAATGGAGAAGTAGAGAGATTCATGCAACCTCTCATGAAAGCTGTACGCTGTGCTCATGCCGAAGGACGATCCTGGAAACAAGCTATGTATGCTTTTCTCAGGAACTACCGTGCAACACCGCATGGAACACTGGGCAAGTCGCCTGGCGAACTTTTATTTGGACGTCCTATGAGAATCGCACTACCTGTCATGCCAGCCAAGTAACGGATAAACGTCTCGCTCAGAAGGATGCACTAGCCAAGGGCAAAATGAAAATTGCTCATGATCAACGTGCAAAGGAACAATTCATAAAGGTTGGAGATACTGTTCTCGTTAAAAAGAAAAAAGAGGGAAAGCTAGATATGCCGTATGATACAAAACCATATAAAGTGATTAGTGTAAAAGGAACTATGGTAACAGCGAGTAATAGAGATCATAGTATAACACGTAATATGGCTTATTTCAAAGTGATTCCAATAGTGTAGAAAATGATGAAGTGCAAAGTCGTGCAAAAGAAAAAGAAAAAATGAGTTATAACTCGATAAACAATTCATCGAGGGATATTTTTGTATTTAAGGACTCTCGTCCAAAACGTCATGTTAAACGCCCTACACGATATGATGATTAATTGTGTTCCTATGTAATGCAAAGTATTTACTTGTTATGCTAAACTAAATTTAATATTGTTTGAATAATGCAGATCTCTCATTCAATATTTTGTAACTTTGTATTACAGTTTCTTTCATGTTTGTTTAACATTGCATATGTATTTTAACATTGAAATCCTTTGTGGTAAAGATTGTTTAAATTCTTTGTGTGCTTAATTAATGTTAAATGTATGCAATATCTCTTGATATGTTAATAACTTACTTTGTGTCAATAACTTTGCTTTGTGCTACAAGCATGGTAGACATCCTGTATTCATTCTTTTTAAAGAAAAGGAGGGATGTCATGTTCATAGAAAACGGAACGATCCGTTTGTTTATGTGTTGGCTGAGACGCCAGAGTAGAGAGGTAAACACAGAAGCGTACAGGACGCCACCAAGCTTAGAAGCATACTAGTCATGTAATCAGTTTAAGTATTAAAGTCAGTAACCAGGAATGACTTTATATCAACCCTACAACCAAGAGTTCCCCAGATATACACAAATATCACAGGTACCATTTGGGAGATGAAATACTTCAAGAGTCAGAGAGAGAGAAAGACCTGGGGTTTGATATCACGCCAGACCTGTCCCCTGAAGCTCATATCAAGAGGATAACATCAGCAGCATATGCCAGGTTGGTAACATAAGAACGGCCTTTAGAAACTTGTGTAAGGAATCTTTCAGAACATTATATACCACATATGTCAGACCAATCCTGGAGTATGCGGCTCCAGCATGGAGTCCATATCTAGTCAAGCATAAGACTAAACTGGAAAAGGTTCAAAGGTTTGCCACCAGACTAGTACCCGAGCTGAGAGGTATGAGCTACGAGGAGAGACTACTGGAATTAAACCTCACTTCGTTGGAAGACAGAAGAGTTAGGGGGGACATGATCACCACATTCAAGATTCTCAGGGGAATCGACAGGGTTGATAAAGACAGGCTGTTTAACACAAGGGTCACACGCACTAGGGGACACAGGTGGAAACTGAGTGCCCAAATGAGCCACAGAGATATTAGAAAGAAGTTTTTTAGTGTCAGAGTGGTTGACAAATGGAATGCATTAGGAAGCGATGTAGTGGAGGCTGACTCCATACAGTTTCAAGCGTAGATATGATAGAGCCCAATAGGCTCAGGAAACTGTACACCTGTTGATTTACGGTTGAGAGGCGGGACCAAAGAGCCAGAGCTCAACCCCCGCAAGCACAACTAGGTGAGTAAAACTAGGTGAGTACACACACACACACACACACACACATGGCAGAGACCCGCATGGAGGACCAGAAACATGGAGAGCTAAGCTGCTGGACGAGGCAACAAGAAACTTTCTAAGCCAGCACATCAAAGAACCAACAAGAATGAGAGGAGAAGATGAACCAGCAATGCTTGATTTGATATTTACCCTAAATGGGTGGGATATAAGGGAAGTTAAGATGGAAGCGCCCTTGGAAATGAGTGACCATAGTGTATTGAACTTTGAGTACCTAGTAGAGCTAAGAATTGTCTCCCCCAAAAAAGAACTAGGAATCAAAAGGCTGGCATACCGAAAGGGGAATTATGTACAGATGAGAAGTTTCCTAAGTGAAATACCTTGGGACACAGACCTCAGAGATAAGTCTGTACAGGGTATGATGGACTATGTTACCCAAAAGTGTCAGGAGGCAGTAAGCAGGTTCATCCCGGCCCAAAGGGAAAAATCCGAGAAGCAACAGAAGAATCCATGGTATAATATGGGATATGTGGAAAGGAAGAAACTGAACAAAAGGGCGTGGAGGAACTTCCGGAATAACAGAACACCAGAAAGCAGAGAGAGATACCAGAGAACCAGGAACGAGTACGTCAGGGTGAGAAGAGAAGCAGTGAAAAGTTTTGAAAATGATATAGCAAACAAAGCCAAGACCGAACCAAAGCTACTCCACAGTCACATCAGAAGGAAAACAACAGTGAAAGAACAGGTATTGAAACTTAGAACAGGCGAGGACAGGTATACAGTAAACGACAAAGAGGTGTGTGAAGAACTCAACAAGAGGTTCCAGGAGGCCTTACAATAGAACAAGGTGAGGTCACTGTGCTAGGAGAAACGGAGGTAAACCAGGCGGCCTTGGAAGAGTTCGAAGTTACGAGAGAAGAGGTCAAGAGACACCTGCTCGATCTGGATCTTAGAAAGGCTGTTTGTCCAGACGGGATCTCACCATGGATACTGAAAGAGTGTGCAGAGGCACTTTGCTCGCCACTCTCCATAGTTTATAGTAAGTCACTGGAGATGGGAGACCTACCAGAAATATGGAAGACGGCAAATGTGGTCCCAATATACAACAAGGGCGACACGCAAGAGACACTGAACTACAGGCCAGTGTCCTTGACGTGTATACCATGCAAGGTGAAGGAGGAAATCGTGAGAAAATACCTGGTAATACATCTGGAGAGAAGGGACTTCGTGGCAAATCACCAACATGGGTTCAGGGAGGGTAAATCTTGCCTTACAGGCTTGATAGAATTCTACGATCAGGTGACAAAGATTAAGCAAGAAAGAAAGGCTGGGCGGACTACATTTTCTTTGTTTGCCGGAAAGCCTTTGACACAGTGCCGCATAAGAGGCTGGTACATAAGCTGGAGAGACAGGCAGGTGTAGGTGGTAAGGTGCTCCAGTGGATAAGAAAGTACCTAAGCAATAGGAAGCAGAGAGTTACAGTGAGGGGTGAGACCTCCGATTGACGTGAAGTCACCAGTGGAGTCCCACAGGGCTCTGTGCTTGGACCTATCCTGTTTCTGATATACGTAAATGATCTCCCGAGGGTATAGACTCATTCCTCTCAATGTTTACTGACGACGCCAAAATTATGAGAAGGATTAAGACAGAGGAGAACAGCTTGAGGCTTCAAGAAGACCTGGACAAGCTGCAGGAATGGTCGAACAAATGGCTGTTAGAGTTAAACCCAAGCAAATGTAATGTAATGAAGATAGGGGTAGGAAGCAGGAGACCAGATACAAGGTATCATTTGGGAGATGAAATACTTCAAGAGTCAGAGAAAGAGAAAGACCTGGGGGTTGATATCACGCCAGACATGTCCCCTGAAGCTCATATCAAGAGGATAACATCAGCAGCATATGCCAGGTTGGCAAACATAAGAACGGCCATTAGAAACTTGTGTAAGGAATCTTTCAGAACATTATATACCACATATGTCAGACCAATCCTGGAGTATGCGGCTCCAGCATGGAGTCCATATCTAGTCAAGCATAAGACTAAACTGGAAAAGGTTCAAAAGTTTGCCACCAGACTAGTACCCAAGCTGAGAGGTATGAGCTACGAGGAGAGACTACGGGAATTAAACCTCACTTCGTTGGAAGACAGAAGAGTTAGGGGGGGACATGATCACCACATTCAAGATTCTGAAGGGAATTGATAGGGTAGATAAAGACAGGCTATTTAACACAAGGGGCACACGCACAAGGGGACACAGGTGGAAACTGAGTGCCCAAAGGAGCCACAAAGATATTAGAAAGAACTTTTTTAGTGTCAGAGTGGTTGACAGATGGAATGCATTAGGCAGTGATGTGGTGGAGGCTGACTCCATACACAGTTTCAAGTGTAGATATGATAGAGCCCAATAGGCTCAGGAAACTGTACACCTGTTGATTGACGGTTGAGAGACGAGACCAAAGAGCCAGAGCTCAACCCCCGCAAGCACAACTAGGTTAGAATAAATGGCTGTTGAAGTTCAACCCGAGTAAATGCAAAGTAATGAAACTAGGCAGTGGAAATAGGAACCCAAACACAGGATACAGAATAGGAGGTGAAGTACTTAATGAAACGAACAGAGAGAAAGATCTAGGAGTTGATATCACACCAAACCTGTCTCCTGAAGCCAACATAAAAAGAATAACGTCTGCGGCATATGCGAGGCTGGCTAACATCTGAACAGCGTTCAGGAACCTGTGTAAGGAATCATTCAGAATCTTGTACACCACATATGTAAGACCAATCCTGGAGTATGCGGCCCCAGCATGGAGCCCGTAACTTGTCAAGCACAAGACGAAACTGAAAAAAGTCCAAAGGTATGCCACTAGACTAGTCCCAGAACTAAGAGGCATAAGTTACGAGGAAAGGCTGCGGGAAATGCACCTTACGACACTGAAAGACAGATGAGTAAAGGGAGACATCATCAAAAGCTACAAAATCCTCAGAGAATCGACCGGGTAAACAAGGATGACTATTCAACAATGGTGGGATGCGAACAAGGGGACACAGGTG
>WNGS01034089.1:9933-45344 GCA_020271785.1 Procambarus virginalis | reverse complement strand
ACACTCCTCCCGACCCTTCCTCACCTGTCGCTTGTCCTCTGGCCCCCTCTCGGAACAAATGATCGAGCCCCAGGTCACCCGGCATGTTCTCTTCGGCGTGACTGGATCCGCTCACATCATCTTCCCTCACGTCTCGTCCCGACGTCACCGCGCATACCGGAAATGCCACTCTCGCAATTTCCGTTTCGCCACTGCTGGCGCCCGTCCTGCTGCTCCGTTGATAGGGTTCTATACACTCCTCACCTTTAATCAAATTCGGGAGAACACATCCCCCACAGGAGTCGTTCCCTAGGATCACCTGAGCTTCCATCCTGGGCAGTAGAGCACAGACCCCTACTACAAGAGTCTGACAACCATAGTCTGAATTAAGAGTCACCTTATGAAGGGGCATCCTCACTTGTCCCCCCAACGTCCTTATCAGGGCTTCCCCTGTACTGGAACGTCTGTAGTCCTCGGGGAAGAGGGATTCACTAACAAGGGTGAAATCGGATCCAGTGTCCCTCAGCATCCTTGCTGGCACAGGATCAGCTCCTCTTATCTTCACCGTCCCCTCACACACAAAGGGGTGAATCCTCTTCTCCCTTATCACTGGCATATCACCTGAATTATCGTTGGCTTCTTCGCTTCCTATCCTCGCGAAAGCCACGTTTCCACCGTGCCTGGGGCGACCGCACTCCCTTGCGAAGTGTCCTCGTCCCCCACAGTTGTAACACCGACCACCTCTCCTGGGCGACCCTCTACTAGTCACCCTGGTAGCACCAACGGTAGAGGTTCCCTGGGTCCTCCTAGGACTCCCCGTCGTCGGTTCCCGGGCAGCGGCACTCGCTCCCGAGCTAGGTCCACTGCTCACAGCTTGGGGCTTCCTTCCCGCGTCCCTTGAGCTCTTGAACCGGGTTACCTCATCGGGCACACTACTCTTGGGAGAGTCCCCACCCGTCCTCGCTCCTCCTGAACTCCTAAAGTTCCCTCCCGACCTGGGGTAAGGCGAGTGTCTGGGCGGCCCCTCCCTCCTGAGATGTAGTGCCTCTTCCAGCATGTCGGCTCGGTCCGCTGCAGCCTTTAGGTCCTTAATACCTGCTTCTCTCACCCTTACTCGCAACTCTGGATGGAGCACTGACATAAACTTCTCCATCACTATCAGTCGTTTGATGTCATCCGCCGACTCCGCTTCCTCCGCCTTCAACCACCGTAGGAACTTCCGTTCCATATCCCTGGCGGTCTCGGCGTAAGACTTTCCCGACGCTCTTGTACACTCTCTGAACCGCTTCCGGTACATCTCCGGAGTCAGCCGGAATGAGTGGAGCACCGCATTCTTAATTGCGTCGTAATTAGCACACTCTTCTAGGTCCAGCATGTTGTAGGCCTCCCGGGCCTCACCAGTCAACCTGCCCTGGACCAGAGCAGCCCAATCATCTTCTGGCCACTCCTTCAGAGTTGCTATCCGTTCAAAGTGTTCGAAGAACGCCTCGGCTTCTTGAGGTTCGAACGTAGGTAAGTCACGCTCCCTTACCTTGAAGTCATCCCGCCGTGCAGGTAGTGTGGGCAGACCACGCTCAACGCGACGCAATTCTACTTCTTTCCTTGCCTTTATCTCCTCCAGTCGCAGTTGTCTCTCTCCTTCTTCTCGCCGCAGCCGTGCTTCTTGCTCATTTCGCTGCATTTGCGCTTCTCTTTCCTCTCGCTGCATTTGCGCTTCCCTTTCCTCTCGCTGCATTTGCGCTTCTCTTTCCTCTCGTCTCAGCTGGGCTTCCAGTTGCATCTTCATTATTTCCAGTTGCAGGCTCCTCTTACTACAGCTGGACCTTCCACTGCTCCCATGTTCACTGTGAATTCCTTCCACACTGGTAGGCGCTTGGGGTGGGTCCAGTCGGGACGGTTCACCTTGGGACGGCTCTTCTCGGGACGGCTCTCTTCGAGATGGCTCCTCTCCCGTCGCCTCCTCTCGAGCTGTGAGCTGTGCCATGATCTCTATCCTTCGCTCCGCGACCTTAGTCGTCCTCAACCTGATCCCAAAGTGGTTTGCCACTTGTTGGAGTTGGGCCTTGGTACACTCTTCCAAAATGCTTTCGTCCCTTGTGTCAACAAATTTCTTTACTTTATCCTCCTCCATCTCTATATCGTCGAACATACACGACAGCACAGACAAGTTAGTAGGTACTAATTTCACCGTCTCAGTCCCTTAGCTGGTTAAGTAACAGTACCCCTGAATTCACTGGCCACACTGTATTAGTACCCTGGCAACACTGTCTCGAAATCTTGGGCAACACTGTAGCTTGATCAATACACCTTGGCAACACTGTAGCTTGATCCACCCTTCCTGGCGAAGTCTCCAGTTCTTGGCTACTGTGGTTCGAATCCTGGCAAGGTCGCCAGTTCTCTGTCACGGGGGGTGGGCCGGGGCTCTGCTAGCACTCGGCTGCTAGGGGCTCGAAAGGCCGAATACTCAGCCCCTCCGACTCCCGGGATTCACCGGAGTCTCCTTGGTCCCACAGGAGAGGACCAGCAATGCCCACCTCCGCAGGTCTTTGCTTCCACCACTGAAGGGGTGCCACTGACTCACCCTGGAAGCCCTTCAGTCAACCACGGGGAAACTGCTATCAGCAATTCCGGCCTAGACCCGTGGAGGAGTGAAGGAAGACTCGGGCTTACTTTGTAACAATGACCTCCCTGAGTCTTGCCTGCCGGACAAAGAGGTTGCAGGAACTCCTTTCCCGCCTGTCTTCTCTATCTTTTCCTCAACAAGGTCGCCAGCTGGGTTATTATATCTGCACCCCAGCAATGCAGTTCAGTGGGTGTATTATTATATTGTTTGTTGCCAGTGTGTTGCTACTCCCAAGACAATGAGAAATTCTATAGGGAACGTGATGTCCCCTAAATGGTACTATGATAACCCTCGTGTATGCTCAATAGAGAAATATAATAATAATAATAATGGAGGCACACTCAAACACAATAATAAAATGTGTGAATTTACTGATAGAATAC
The DNA here is from genome assembly GCA_020271785.1 of Procambarus virginalis. Lineage (NCBI taxonomy): Eukaryota > Metazoa > Arthropoda > Malacostraca > Decapoda > Cambaridae > Procambarus > Procambarus virginalis. Next base: position 42,359 of record WNGS01034089.1, on the reverse strand, counting down.
ATGATCACACATATGACTATAAGTGACATAAGAGAATGATAAAATAATAATAATAACTCTGGAGATTGTCAGCAACTCTTCTCTCACGTTCTCCAGGCTCCTTCAACTGGGCAGATAGACAGGAGTCACACACTCTCTCACAGAAGGGCCTCTTCACCACGTCGGCTCCTCTTCTTCACTGTCCTGCCATCCACACACACTGTCCTCTCTGACAGTCCTGGACATAAGCTGCCCTGCAGCCTATTCTGCTACTAAAGCCTTAATATCCTATTTCCACATATATAAGTGAATATAATGGCCTATCTAGCCTACTCTCATAAAGGGGTAATGGGAGGGAAAATGATCTACCTTAACAATCCTTGGCTCACGACGCCTGTCCCTCGATGGTGTGAGGGTCCTATGCTTCCTGAGTCGATCCTCGGTGATCCAGGAACGTTCCCACAGGTCCTCAGGTGTCGTGAAGCCTCGCGTCTTCGCCGTTCCAATCCCTGGGGTTCAGCTATCCCAATCCTGGTCCATCGATGGGCGCTGAGCTTATCACCATATTCACCCACACGTTCCTTCCACGAGGCGTTGCTCCTCGCCCTAGGAACGGTGTCGTCCCTCTAACAACCTCAGTGGATGTGACCCGGTCACAGCTATGCCTGCCCGCCACACCTCTTCCAGGCCCTCACATCCAGCGTCGCCGCCCAGCGTCGTCACCGAATCTTTCCCAAGTTTGGCACTTCTCTGCTCAATCAACTTGGTTCCTTTTGCTTCCCAGAAGCGCGGGGTCTCCTATATATCAGGTGGGCTGCGATGGCTAGCTCTAATCCACTGAGAAAGGCCTATTTAACCTCCAATCCTTGAGAGCTGACAGAGGAGCGTCCTCTCCCCTTCGCTGTCAGGTCCCATCTGACCATGGCGCCGCCCGGGTACTCGGTGACGTCACGGCGGGCTCTGATTGGTCGCCTGTGACCCGAGTCACCCAATCCGCACACGGCTTGGCGTCCATTCTAAAAGGTCATATCTGCAGTAGGGGATACTCTTTCATTTATATCCGGGCGCCTCTTTCCCCTTACCTACAGACTTATAATGTAAGTTTCTCCCTGCAGGGAGAGTCGATATGACTCTTATAGCAGGCAACGAAAGAGATAGGAGAGGGCACCGTAACATACTGTATCGAAAGCTTTGCTAAAGTCAAGGTACACAACATCACAATCCTTACCACTATCAACTGCCTCAACTATGCTAGAATAAAAAGATAAATTTGTTAAACATGAACGGCCATTTATAAAACCATGTTGCGACTCAATTATTAATTTATGTTTTTCAAGATGAAGACGAATTTTATTTGCTATTATAGATTCGAGTAACTTTCCCACAATAGACGTTAGGCTAATTGGTCGATAGTTAGACGCAAGTGATCTATCTCCTTTCTTAAAAACTGGTATCACATTAGCAACTTTCCAAAACTCTGGCACTGTGCCTGACTATTGATTTATTAAATATGATTGACAGTGGGTCACAAAGCTCCTCTTTGCATTCTTTCAGCACTCTGGCAAACACTTCATCCGGCCCTGGGGATTTGTTTGGTTTGAGTTTTACTATTTGTTTAAGAACATCCTCCCTGGTAACTGCTAAACTCGTCAACCTGTCCTCGTCCCCACCCACATAGACTTGAAGAAGATAAGGAGTGTAAATTATGTGGTATGCCGCACGCCCACACCTTAGATCATTATGTATTAGAGTGTCAACTTATTGAAAACTATAGAAATAAGGAATTAAATAGTGTACCACATCAAATTGTTTGGATGTGTGATAATGGTATGATAGACAGTATACTTAGGAGCTACAAGAAGTTTGCCCCAAGAGTGTGACGATTATATACTGTACTTGCTATATTAACCTGCAATGTTAAATGGGATTCTTGTAATGTTATTTGTGTATTTGACTCACTGAATTTGTGCGCCCCTTGAGGGACTTGAAGTAGAGGGGGGTAGAAATAGCCTAAGCTACTCTATCCCTTTGAGATGTATTTCTTGCTTATCTCAATAAACATACTTGAACTTGAACTTTAACTTGGTGACGAGTCCGTAACATGCACAATGACCCTGCATGCCACAACACTCAAAACATTATATATAAATATTTATTTTTTTCATTATAGGAGTGTGTAACACCTTCCGCCTGATTTATTATATGTATGTAAAATATCAAGGGTTATATTTTTGTTATGGAATAGTAGAAATATTCTAAAAGAAGAAGTACTTTAAGGAAAGTCTGCTGCCCAAGATAATTTTTGTACATATTTTAAGTATCAAATTTATTTACAATCTCTTTATTCCTGTAAGAGAAAGATTTTTTTAGATAACTTTAGTAATTGTTATCGAATTCAATATAGATTATTATAATAATTATAAGAGTAATATTTTATTTATAACAAAATACACACAAATAACATAAAACAGGTACTACAGGTATAAGACATAACTGGAGGTACTGTAGAGGAGCTTCCTAAAGATGAAGACAGTACCATGTCAAGCGTTTCGGACAAAACTTAGAATAATTCATGTAACAATTATGCATGTGTATGATGGGGTAAACAATCCTAAATGAGAAGTAAGCTAACATAAGTGAGTGTTCAAGAGTAAGTAATTATCAATAGAAGGCACCAAACCGGGAAGGCTATGTAGCACCAGAGTGTTCAAGAGACAACAAACGTGTCGAAGGTGACTGTTACGGTCACTATGGGTCGTGACCGGGTTCTCTGCTGGAGGAACCAAAGTACTAGTATCCGACCCCAAGTCGGTAGTGGCTTTCAAGGAGTGAGCTTGGTAATGCAAGTAAAACACAAGAGGGGAGTTGAAAGGAATGCGACACTTCATCAATTATCAATATATTCACGTATTATCACTTTCCCATCACCTTAAATAGAATCATAAACGAAGTATTACTTCACTGATATATACACAAGTGTCACTCTCAACCTGTCCTCTTAAAAAGAACGTCGCATTTGGCCGTTTGCCCGTATGGCCGAATTTGGACGTAATTTGAAAATGAAAAAATATGAAAATAAATTTAGGAATTTTTTTTTCAACAACAGTAAGTTAAGGGTCCTCTGATAGGTTAGGTGGGCAGGAAAATTTTGTGAGTCGATTTCATTTTAAATTACGTCGAAATTTGGCCATATCGCGCATACGAGCCAAAAGTGACGTTATTTTTAAGAGGACGGGTTGCACTCTCATAGGACACTAAGCACTCCTCGATGCTCATGCAATGCAGCCTTGTCAACTTCCGTGTTTCCTGAACACACAGTACCGTCCTCAACCAGTACTGGGAAACACCAACGAGTCTACCCTAGCCATGGGCCAGCCTACCTACAGTATCCCTAGGTGCTTCTTGTGAACGCCCACAATCACTTTCCAGCCTGGTGCTGGCAGAGAACATCAGCCTCGCGCTGCTGGGCCTCTACACGAACAAATACAAGGGTAGCTAACCCCTGGAAGGAGCGTCTTACAACTAACTAGTTACACTCCTCCGTAGCACCTCACTGTCGGTCATCTCTTCCTCTAGCCAGTCCCAGGATACGCCGAATTCTGTCACTGCCACTTCACAGGCAGACAGCAGATACTATTCAGTTCCTCTTCGGCGGCGGCTCACTGCTCACGTAAAGCAGGATGGAGAAGAGAGATAATAGGCTGCCCTGGGTAAACGGACTGCCCTCGTACCACCGCAGCCCTACGTCGCCTCTGGATACAGACACGTCATCAGTAAACTGGCCGGTACTTGTGAAACTAGGACATGCCACTTACGGACTCTGACATTGACATACAACTCAAATCCCAATAGATGGCGCTGATTTCCAGGCGCCACCTCACCAGAGGTCAGCTACAATGACTCTTCGGGCTGACCAAGGCAGGAATCTAGAGTCTCTTGCAGGCATCATACTGCCACCACCAGATGGCGTCGTCCATTTTGTGGGGTTTAGGCAGCGGACTCACAGATGGCGTCGCTGCTCCATGCTCCAACGGTGGAGTCGGGTTCGTAACAGTGACACTTAATGATGACAGACATCGACTATTACATTATGAAACCTGCTGTTCTAGCAACAGTACAGAAACGTTTTAACAAATGATTAATGTGGAGGGAACCACATTCAAAGTGATATCGCTATCTATGGCAGGAGGCTGCAGGTAATGAATCCCCCTAACGGTGAACATTTCAATTGTAAACTATGTGAACAAGAGCTGGAACATATTCTCCAACACTATATCTGTGATTGCCCTGTTATCAGCGACTTCAGACCAAATGGTATGAGGTACTTTGAGCTCTGTAATTACTTCATATACTCAGGAACCTTGGAAGATATTATTGAGCTGTTCCCAGATTTTGCTAGTGGAGGTTAATAGATCAGCCTTACATTTTATGTTCTCACCCGATTTTTAGTCAGAGTTGGTTTGTTTTTGTTTTGAGGCAGGCATTTGCTCCCCTGTTTCCATGTGAGACTAACCATCCTGTGAGATGGGAATATTAGATGAACTTAAGCTAGTTTTTTTTATCTACACTGCTATATATTTCATATAGAATACGGAAGCAGCACATTAATGTGTATACCTAAGCTTAATAATAATAATAATAATAAAAAAAATCAAATTGCCAGCCAGAGGGAGTGTTTCATACCTTAGGTAGAGCTGGGCCCTGATTGGTTGTCTGCTCACGCATGCGTGGGCGAGCCGCGCACGCCTCTGTAGCCAGAAGGGAACCTCAGCAAGCTACACCTACTCCTCCGCCCACTAGATCTGGGCTGTCATACCTAAGATTGATGATTGATGAAGATTAAGCCACCCAAGAGGTGGCACGGGCACGAATAGCCCGTAAGTGGTGGCCCTTTTGAACCATTGCCAGTATCAATAGATGATACTGGAGATCTGTTGAGGTGCGGCTGCACCCTGCGTGACGGAAGATGTCTACCGTTGCCATATGTTGTTAAAGATTAAGCCATCCAAGAGATGGCACGGGCATGAATAGCCCGTAAGTGGTGGCCCTTTTGAGCCATTACCAGTATCAGAGATGATACTGGAGTTCTGTGGAGGTGCGACTGCACCCTGCGTGACGGGAGATGACTCCCGGACCAAATGGTCCCGTTGCCATACCTATTGATTGATTGATAAAGATTAAGCCACCCAAGAGGTGGCACGGGCATGAATAGCCCGTAAGTGGTACAATTTTTTTTCAGTAATTCTTTTCATTATTCTGAGGTTGCATTTAATCATCAAGCTGTTATCGCGGGGGAGGATACTGCTTCACAGTCTTTATGAGGGTGTCCAGCTGCTGGACACCTTTGTTGACCAGGAGAGTGGCTCTGTTGATGGCTTCAGGGTGGCCACTGCAAGATTCAGGAACTCTTAAAGCTCTTCTAAGGTCGTTGGTTGCTTCACATTCCAGAAGATAGTGAAGTAATGGCTTTTCTGTGACAGTTTGGCAGAAGATGCACTCTCTCTGTCGGGGTTCACCAATCTCCCAGTTGCATCTGTAACCTAGACGTAGTCTATATAACCTAACTGCTATTTCCCTGTGGATTCCTTTTGGGATATTTAACCTTTCTAATTTGGTTGCCTGAAGATACCATGTTGCAGAGGGCGAACCTTCAGCTATTCTCTGGTGTAGGTAGGCTTTGTTGAGGTGTGAGAGCTTTTGGTGATGATGTTTTTAATGTTCTCTAGGCTGATTGATGATTGATAAAGATTATCTACCCAGAGGTGGCACGGGATGAATAGCCCTAGTGTGGCCCTTATGAGCCATTACCAGTATCGAGATGATACTGGAGATCTGTTGCGACTGCATGCGTGACGGGAGATGTTGGAAAATGGTGACCAATGGTCTCTCTAGGCTGAGTTGAATTGTTTTATCTATCACTGGATGACGAGTTGCCAGTTTAGCAATTTCATCAGCTTTCTCATTAATGGGATTCCAACATGGGATGGGATCCAGTTTAAGGTTATGTTGAGTCCTTTGCCTTTAGCGACTGCTCCAAGATACAAAATGGTGGTAATTATTTCCACTGTTTTTGTCCTAGTATTTGAAGTGCAGCTTTTGAGTCTGTGTGTATGATTGCATTTTGAGTGTTTTGTGCAATCACATATGCGAATGCCTGTTGTATGGCAAACAGCTCAGTTTGGGTTGATGATACTAGTCCTCCCAGTCTCCAATATGCCTGTATGCTGGCCGTGCAAAGAGCAGCGCCAGCACTCTCATATTCTGTGTCCACCGATCCGTCTGTGAAGATGTGGGTGGCTCCTGCTACTGCTATGCTATACATTTGCTCTTCTATTATGCGCCTTAGGATTGTCGGATCATAGGCAGCCTTTTTCATTGGGAGACTTTCTATTACTATTTTGAAAGTAGGCTCTTCCCACGGTGCAGAAGGAGTGTAATTTGGGTGTGGATGATCACCCTCTCTATCGAGAATCATGCTTTTTAAATGTAGTCTGTTTAGGACTTTTCCTGCTCTTGCAGCCCAAGAGTTTCCATTGTTTTGGCCTAGTCCAACCACCAAGGCCTGTCGTACTGGGATTGGATCAGAAGAAATAATTATCTTACTGATAATTGTAGCTGTCCTTTGAGATATTCTTTCCTGTAGAGAGGGCAAACCCGTCTCCAGTCTAAGAGTTTCAAGCCTGGTCCACATGGGGGCTCCCAGTGCGGCTCTCATAGCATTGTTTTGGGCAACTTCAAGCTTTTTCCACTGTTGGTGTGATAGATTTGTGAGTGCAGGTGCTGCATAATCGATCACTGATCTGACTGCCTGTACATAGTATGTGCGAAGGACTTGCAGATTGGCTCCTCCAGAGAGGGAGGTTAGCGACCTGAGGATTGCCGTCCTGGCCGCAGTTCGCTCTCTCAAGTAAGTGACCTCAGCATTAAAATTCATGTGTGTGTCCAGGATTATTCCTAGGTACTGATAGGTGTCCACCCATTCGATTGGTTGACCCTGTACTGTGAGTTGGATGTTGGGCTTCGCTATTTTTATGGGCATGGCTTTTGACTTTGAGGGGTTGAGTTTGATCCCAATCTGTTTTGCCTCTTTACTGATGCAGTCTAAGCATTTGGGTGCAAGGCGCGCCGCATCCCTTCCTTTTATGATGATGACAAAGTCGTCCGCGTAGTTTAGCAGCCTGCAGTGATGTGGAAGTTTCAACCTCATTATTCTTTCCATTAAACAGTTGAAGAGAAGAGGGCTGAGAATACCTCCTTGCGGTGTACCATTTTCATGTCTTTTGTACTCAGAAACTGTGCCATGAAGTTTTACTCTTGCTTCTCTGTTTATGAGACAGTTTTTGGTCCAGGAGAGCAGGTTGCCTCTGACCTCTTTGTCAATGAGGCAGCAGAGAATAGCAGGGGCGCTAGCCAGTTCAAAGGCTTTTTCGAGGTCCAGGAATATCAGCATTCCTGGTCTGTCATTCAAGTGGGCTAACAGTTGTAATACATTCCACTGTGCCAACCCCTTTTATAGGCATACATATCATGGTGCAGTTTAGGCATTTTCCACTCCAGTCTGTTGAGTGCCATTCTGTCAGCCGTCTTGGCTGCACAGCTTTGGAGAGAGATGGGCCTGGGATTAGCTGGATCTTTGGGTTTTGGGATCGGTACTATGTCTGCTCTATTCCAAGCTGAAGGTCTAGTTTGAGAAGTCCAGGCTAAATTAATTAACCTTAGGTATGCAGCGTCTCCCTCTGGGCCGAGGTTTCTAATCATTTTATAGGTTATTTTGTCGGCTCCAGGGGATGTATCCTTGGAGTTTTTCTTAGCCCGATTGAGCTCATCCAGTGTGAAGGGGGCATTAGTGTCAGAGACTTCTTCACATGCTGTAAGGATTCTGTGCCACCTTTCTTCCTCTAGTCCGGTCTGTACTGCTAATACATCTGGTGGAAGTTGATTGCTGGCTGCTCTCTCTGCAAACCTGGTTGCCAGTACTTCGGCTTCCTGTTGAGGATCCTTGGGGTGTGGGGCTTTAGGTGTTTTATTCCCTTTGGCCCGGTGGATTTGCTGCCACATCTCTCCGAGAGAGGTGTGTTCATTCAGGTGTGAACACCATTCCAGCCACTTTTGTTCTTTTATTAGTCTGGTCTCTCGATGTACATGTTCCTTGACCTCACAAAGTAAGGACCTGTTGCGGTCACTTGGATGCTTTTTGTATAGCTTTCTTGTTCTGTTGAGTCTATGGTTGAGTTCTTTGACACGTTCGCAATAGTACCAATGATCTTTATGGTGTCCGGTGGACTGTTTTTTCAGTGGGATTGAGTGGTTGGCTGCACTTTGAATCGCTTTGACAAATTCTTGTTCTGCCTGATTAATGTCTCCGGGAAGATCATAGTTTCTATGCCACTCTGAAATGAGGTTTTGAAATCGGTCCCAGTTTGCTAAAGCAAAGTTCCAGGCTTCAGATGGAGGCGGAGGTGGGGTGGGTAGGTCTAACTTAAGATCAATTTGGACCCCATAGTGGTCGCTTGTGAGTGTGGGCTCAACTGACCATGTCGCTACATCTCTTAGGGAGGCTGAAACGAAGGTTAGGTCTAATCTGCCTCCTTGGATGTGGGTAGGTTCATTCTTGTTTAGGATTTGTATTTCTGGAAGCTGGTCTAGTAGATGTGCAATGTGAATGCCGGCTTCATTTGTTGTGTTCGAGCCCAGTGCCAATCGATGATGGGCATTAAAATCTCCACAAATGATTGTGTTTGTTGTTGTCGCGTGTCCAAATAACAGAGAGAGATCCATTTCGGCATGTGGAGACCTGTACACATTAAACACTTCAAGTGTGTCGTGTCTTAGCTCAATGGCTACTCCCATTACCTCTGTCCCTGCTCCACAATCATGGGCTGGTTATGGACTTGGAGATCAGGTCACATTTTACATAGATTGCACTTCCCCTGGATTGCCCATTGATCCATGGAAGGAAGAAGCCTCGATAGCCTGAGATTTTAGGTTCTAATCCTGCTCGAAGCAAGCTCTCCTGTAGTATCAGGATGTCTATGCCCTTGGTTACTGCTATGCATTGCAAGTGTTGCAATTTAGTGCGCAGTCCTTGCGCATTCCATTGCAGGATCTTTAGACCTCTAGGTTCTTGGAATTTGCTGATAATTCCGTGGTATCCATGGAGTCTGATGCACGCCATGGAAGTTGCAATTAGTGTATAGGTTCTTAGTGGACCTGAAATTGACTCATCAATGTCGCTTTCCGACGAGCTGGACTCTATCTGTTTTTTAGGGGGGTGTCTCCTGCCCTGCTGTCTTGAAGGTGAGGATATTACATTTTCGAATTTTTGAGCTTGTGCTCAATTGTCTTCCGAGTCTCTGTGGTTTGCTTGATTCCATGTGATGACAGCAGACTTTCGATCAACTCGGTGACCAAAGTTTTGAGCATTGGCCAGAGAGCGTCCAGTTCTGTGGGAGCACTATTTAATGCTGTGCAGGTTTGGGGGGTCTAGTAGCTTTTAGACCCTTCTCAGTGGTAACTTTGACACTGGAATTGTTTCTCTTATTGGCCCCAGTGTGCTTATTGGATGAAATGGGAGGGCGACTGCTTTGAACATGATTCTTGTGTCCTCCATCTTTCTTTTTGTCCTGTACGGGGGTCTTCACACACTTCACCATGGCCGATGGTGAAGGGCCGTGTGCCCCGTCTTCCTGAATGGGTAGACCCCACGCGGTTTTAGTGGGCAGGGGAGCTGGTATTAGTTTTGGTGGGGGCTTCGGCTCTGCTGTAGGCGTGGTGGGGTTCGTTTGAAGCCTATTGAGCCTTTCAGGGCATTTCAAGTTCCAGGGGTGATGTGCCTTGGAGCAATTTGGGCACTTTGCCTGAACAGGGTGGTTTGCCTTGTGTTTATCAGTGCATATTTTTGTGTCATGGGCTGCTGCAGCTGCAGACTGCGCACCTCACTGGGCGTTGGCAGCCATTTTTGTGATGCCCAAATCTCTGACATCTGAAGCATCTTAGGGGCTCTGGGGGTGTATGGCCTGTGTTGGAACACGCCCCAGATTCCAAGGTCAAGTTTCTCCGGGATCCGTCGCCATACCTATATCCTGGTTGACTTATATAGTGGCAGCTCGCCAGTCTTCCATTCCACCCCTCGCCTGCAGAGAAGCCAGAACTTGCTTCAGCTACCTCCTCAGACGCCTACAGCTCAAAGTGAGCGCCTGTTACCTGTACCCATCTTGTCTCACGTGGAGAGCCGCCATTAACCCCTAGTCGACTGCCTCAACATTACTAACAGCAAGGATATACTAAAGGGAATTTTAGAACGTAACTAGAACATACCATTAGGTAATAAATCAGTACCTCTGGAAGGTTTAATAAGGTAATCACTTAATAATAAACTAAAGTAAGATGACATGTACTGTTTATGATTTGAATGTATTTATTATTTATTTATTTATTTTTATTTATATATATACAAGAAGGTACACTGGGGGTTAAGAGAGTACATAGCAATGATGATTTTACATTCTTGTAAAGCCACTAGCACGCATAGCGTTTTGGGCAAGTCCTTAATCTAACAGATAATTTTAAGCAGATAATTTCCATAAAATTGACAAAAAATGTTTAAAAGTACATTGTAAGTAATTTTGACACAATAAACAAAGATTAGATTAATACACAATAATAACAATATACTATAACGACAAGGATATTAGGTACAATAGGGTAAAAAATTCAAGGACATCAATTGGTTCATTGTAGCACAATTTGAGGATCATTTCAAGGAATAATGCAGTAGAATATGTACTCAATATGACAACCATGATATCAGATGATATCGAAGATTACAATGGTAAAGTTATGTGGCTTAGGTACATATATTAGGGGATTGGGTAGCACTAGATACAGTGCGAGTTAAAGCACTAGGTAGGAAACTGTGAAGATGAAATTAAGTATTTTTTATTTTGTTTTTGAATAAGGCAAAAGTTGGACAGCTTTTCAATTCGTTAGGGAGTGAGTTCCATAGGCTAGTTCCCTTTATTTGCATAGTGTTTACACAGATTAAGTTTGACTCTGGGGATATTACAGAGATATTTATGTCTAGTGAGGTGATTATGTGTTCTATTACATTTGTCCAGAAAGAGTTTCTGAACAGGGTTTGCATTAAAGAAAAGGGTTTTGTAAATGTAATTGGCACAAGAGAATGTATGGAGTGAATTTATGTTTAGCATATTTAGGGATTTAAGCAAGGGAGCTGAGTGTTGTCTGAAAGCAGAGTTTGTTGTTGTTCTGATAGCAGATTTTTGCTGGGTGATGATGGGCTTGAGATAATTTGCAGAGGTTGAACCCCATGCACAGATACCATAAGTAAGATAGGGGATAAATAAATCCACAAGGTCCGTGACAAGGGTTCGAACCTACGTCCTAGAGGATCCCAGACGCTGCCTTAATCGACTGAGCTACGACATGATTAGAAGAATTGCAACGGGAAGTCATCTTGACCTACCACGGATCCTGCAGTCCTCCACGTGTGTTGCTCACGTGGCCTCACAAAGTGAGGTGATGCGATTAAATATCTATGCCCAAGCTTACCACAAAGTGCTGTCGGGATGTTGGTGAAATAGCCTCGGCTACCAATGTCTTTTGAACAGTCACAGTGGTCGAGTGGTTAAGGAACCAGGTATGCCATGTGCGTAATGCTCCTGGCTATCTGGGTTCGAATCCTTCTGGGGTGTGGAGTTTTAGGTTGCATATATGCTTGAGGATCATTCAAGCTTGTTAGCATTTGTGTTGCTCAACGTGGCCCCACAAAGTGAGGTGATTCGATAAAATATCTATTTCCAAGCTTAACACCAAGTGCAGGCGATGAGTCACAATAACGTGGCTAAAGTATGTTAACCAGACCACACACTAGAAGGTGAAGGGACGACGACGTTTCGGTCCGTCCTGGACCATTCTCATCATCCCGACCATCAACCATTCTGCATGGTTGATTTGTAATATAATTTTATTGGGGTATTGTGGTTTCTGTTCTAGGTTCAGGATTATACCATCGGTCCAAGTGTCTTTTTATAGCAGCGTTTATTTCCGCGTTGCTGTATCCGTTGTTCACCAATACCATCAATAACATCTAGAAGTCTACTAACATTATTGGATGACCCATAGACGTGCGGTTCTTCCTGCATAATAGAATCTTCTTTTGATAATTACCTGCTTATAGCTGACATATAATATATTCTGTTTCAGCCATAATTCACCTAGACATCGATCCAGCGTCGTAATTAACATACATATTTCTTTACTTCTGTGTTGTGTATTAAAGTGACTTAAATTTTATAAGTTAATTTCTTGCAGTATACGATGATGATAGAGTGTAATAAGGTAACATTGCAATTTTATAGGAAAACGTTAAATCATAAATTTCTTATTTCTTGGTTCTTATACTTGAAATATTGTTACATTCAACGTTTGAAAACAAAATTCATATCTGTAGTTTTAATAAAATATAAAACATTAATGTTTATCAACGCATCTCTGAGTTTTTTAGTTAGTTTAGTTCATTTATTATGCACCCCATACCCATCTTGTGGACGGTGGTGGAAAGGGTTACAGAGGCACAGAATGGGCTCAGGGTTTTATTGGATGATCCATAGATGTGTGGCTCTTCTTGCATGATAGTATGATGATAGATGGAATTTGTTGACTTACTGCGGGGAACACGGGCACAGGAAGAAGAGCCTCGTTGGACGTTAAATCACTGTTTACCAACGTACCTGTGGATGAAACAATCGGGATGATAGCGGACAGATTGATTTGATTGTTGCCGCCGAAGGCGGCTAGTTTATTGTGCACCCCATACTCATCCTGTGAGCGGTAGCGCAAAAGCATTACAGAGGGCACAAAAGGTCTTTCAGACCTCTCTTAGATTATTACATTAACACTTACATCTATCCTTCACACCTTATAGTTACAATGTCAGCTAGTTACAGAGTGAGTGCTATTTCAAGAGCTACATATTTACAGTAAGTCATCATACATTAATGGTAGCGGACAGAGTGTATCGTGATCCGCATGTACTCCTCTTGACATACCAGAAACATCCTAAGGAAACTACTCCAAGCTTGTACTAAAGAGGCACCCTTCTTGAGCCTGGCCGGGCACATGTATAAGCAAGTAGATGGGGTCGCCATGGGTTCTCCCCTAGGTGTCCTGTTTGCGAACTTTTACATGGGTACCATCGAGCAAAAGGTCTTAGTCGACATGAACTTGAAACCGGCCATATACTGCAGGTACGTTGACGACATTTTTACACAGGTACCTGATGTCAGACATCTACAGGAGCTGAAGGAGGCATTGAGCAGAATTCTGTGCTGCGTTTCACTTACGAGATGGAGAATGATGGGAAGCTGCCCTTTCTAGATGTAACAGTCATGGAAAGGAGCAGAGGTTTTCACACTGCAGTCTAAGGAAACAAACATAGGAATGTGCCTCAATGCCAACAGTGACTGCCCAGACAGGTACAAGAGGAGTGTTGTTAACACTTATGTCGACCGTGCTCTCAGCCACAGCTCAGGATGGAAGCAAGTCGATGAAGAACTCTGTAGGGTAGGTCCTAGTCAACAACGGCTTCTCCAATGGTTTCGTTGAAGACATCATAAGAAGGAAAGTAAAACGCCATGCAACCTCTGAAGAGACAACTAACACAACACCTATACCCCCTATTAGACTATTTTACAGGAACTTCTTCTCCACAGCTCACAAAACGGAGGAAAGAGTCCTGAAAGATATTGTTAATAGAAACGTTATCACTACAGACAAAAATCAGAAGATACAATTGACGATTTACTATAAAACCCAAAAACGGCCAGCCTACTCATGAGAAACTCTCCAGACACAAAGCAGAACGCTTTAAAAGAGACCAACGTCGTCTATGCCTTCAAATGCCCACTTGGGGACTGTAAGCCTCAAAGAACTCAGTATATAGCAAGACAACAACATCTCTTTCCAGGCGATTAACGATGCATAAGCAACAGGGCTCCATTAAGGAACATATAATCTCTTCCCACAACCAGACCATCACCAGAGAAATCTTAGCAAACAACACAGAAATCATCGATAGATACAGCGACAGCAGGCGGCTTGACATCTGCGAGGCACTACACATAAAGAAGTCAACACCAGCAATCAACAGCCATTAATGCACAACTATATTCTACCCACTTCAAGACTCCGCTCCAATATAGAAGCATCAAGAAATATGGGCCAATAGGCTCTCTGCAGTTACTTCCATTCTTATCTTCAATTCACCCAATTAATACCCCAATATTTCGTGTTCTATCCTGTGTTGAAAGTTTTGTTCACCTCATCCAAAACTGTTGTAACATATCACCTCACCCAAAATGTGGGTATAAAATAAAATGAAAGCTGTTTAAATCATAGCATAAGTAAGAACTCTGTTTAGTGTTTGCAGGTTATAGTGTGTGTGTGTAAACTAAAAAGTCTTTGAAAATGTAATAAGTTATTACGAAACGCGTTCAAGTGTAGCTTCAGACTATAAATAAAAATGAATTTTGGAGAATTGATTTTTCAATTACCATCAACAGTGAAAAGGAACATAAGAAATATTGAGAAAATTCGTGTTAGAATTATTAATCTTACCTTTTCGTCATATTTAATAATATATGTCTACAGGAAAGACTGCTACCAAATATATAATATATATATATATATATATATATATATATATATATATATATATATATATATATTATATATATATAGATATATATATATATATATATAAAATTAAAAGTTTGTGAGGGTACCACCTCTGGTGCCAATGTGGGGACCCATGCCTCGGAGAAGAACCAAACTTATTCAGAGGGAGACCTTGTGGTTTCTCACTGACACTAATATTTCCTTCTCCTACCACCCCCATTCTTTTGTATGTACACATATATATTTGCTTTATTTGAACTTTGTTACAAAAAAAGGAGTTACATATAGGTTACAAAGATGGTTATCATAGGTTGTCGAGTTCCTCCAGCTCCTCAGATGGCGGGCAGGAACCCTGGATGCAGTGCGCATTTCCCGTCTGTATCGCCACGCTGAGGCGCTGGAAAAGAAAGCTGGCAGCTCTAGGGTCCCTTGGTGTTTCAATGCGCCTAGAACCCAGTTCCTTCAAAAAACATATATATATAGTTCCTTCAAAAAANAATTTGTGGTAAGCGTACTTGGCTTTAATACACTTGCTTTTCAATATTTTCAATATTCAATTTTATTATTCATATGGTGCTGTGTGTATTGTGCATTCCGGGAGTAGCATATGGTGAGTGTGAGACAACTTTGGATTACGTGGTGACTGTTGGCCTCAGTCATTCTCTTAATTGGTCATCTCTCCCTCCGTGTTATTACCCGTGTTTACCACCTTATGTCCCTAGGATATTTCTCATATTTTCGGCAGATCATCATATTGGTACCCTGGTACTGTAGTTGTCTCCGGGTCAAAAGCACCTAATTTCTGCAATCCGACTATAGGAGGATAAAGAGGGCCATAGTTCCTCTAGCACGGACTTCGTTGCTGAGTTGGGACCTCAGCAGCAGTTCTCGTCACCAGTTGACACTCGCACCCCTACACGTCGGTCAGAGATGATGATATTTACTTAGGTAGGGAATTAGCTTTCTTTTTTTCAGAGCACGAAAGTTCGCTAATTCTGTAAGTATCATATTTCATTCAGTGGGAAAAACTTGCTTATGTCCTATAGAGACTCGGCAAGGTATGCCTACATTCTTGGACTACCTAATTCACTTTTGAAGCAATTAAATGTTTCATTTGTTTTAGAAACTCAGTTTCGCTTACTTAGTAGGATTTTCTTGCCCTTATTCTCCTACAGTGAGTACCGGGTACAAGATTTCCTGCGATCTTGATTTATTAATCATTTACCATCTTGAAATTAACATTAATTGTTAACGATTCCACAGGATAGGTACCAGTTGCCACGTTGTCCTGTTTCTGACATTCACCATATCACAACAGTATATTCGTTGTACATTTATTTGCTAATTTTCACCATGTTTCGTCTCCAAGCTTTCCGTACTAATCCAGCAGGTGAAATAGGGAACTTAAGTCGTGCCAAGAGGACCGAATTACAAACTCTTGCACATGAGTATCAACTAGATGTTCCCCATGGAGCCAACAAGAATGAGATACACAACATTCTCTTGGATCACTTTTTAGATGAAGGGGTAATAGACTCTGACACTCACGAACATTACACTATTGCAGATAAACATGATTTGGCCACTATGAAACTTAAACTCGAACTTGCCAAGATCGAGCGGGAGCAACAAAAGAAAGCTGAAGGAACGAGAGGCCGCATTACTCAAGGAACAACAGGAACGTGAGGCGGCCCTGGCAAAGGAAGCTCTCTAGCTCAAGGAACGAGAGGCCGCCATGAAGAAAGAGGAGCAAGAACGAGAAGCCGCCCTATTCCGTGAGCGTGAGCGAGTACAGCTGGAAGTAAAACAACGTCACCTGGAGATGCAACGCGAGCATGAAAAACAGCAAGCGGATCTGGCTCTAGCATGTCGTCGACAAGAACTAGAGTTGGAAACTACACACCAAGCTCAACGCCAGCAAGCTACCGCCAGTCTTCCAGTAAGTTTCAATGTCTCCCATGCAAGTAAGTTAATGCCACCGTTCGTAGAGACAGAGATTGACGTCTTTTTTACCACCTTTGAGACCCTAGCTAATCAACTTAGCTGGCCTGCCGACCAATGGGCTACCCTTCTCAGAGTACATCTACAGGTAGAGCTGCAGTCACTCTCAGTACTTTGGCATCTGAGAATGACTACCAGACCCTGAAGCAAGCAGTGTTGGACGCCTACCTTCTCTCCACCGAAAGCTACCGACGAAAATTCCGTGATCACCTAAAGGCAAGTACCACCACCTTTCTAGAATTTGCCAACACCAAAAAGAGATATTTATGAAATGGCTGGAAGCAGCACATGTCTCTACCTTTGCAGAACTCGTCAACCTCATGCTAGTTGAAGAATTCTTGAGGCGTGTACCTCCTCCTGTCCGTTTATATTTAGCAGATAAAGAAGAGACCGAATACGTAAAATGTGCGAAGTCGGCTGACACCTACAGCCTCATCCACCGGCTGACACCAGAACCACCTTCCAGTAAGAAGTCTTGGTACAGTTACGAGAAAGTGAGTACAGATCAAGCTAGCTCACAATTGTACTGTAAGTATTGTAGACTCTATGGACATACCATAGATAAATGTGGTAAGTCTCAATACAAAGGTAATACTGAATCCACTAAACCCAAACAGACTCCTCCTAAGTCCGGTAAGCCTGTGATGAATGTTGGTGTTCATGTTAATGATCTTTCTCTCTTCAGTAAACACCTGTATCCTGGAACTGTCTCTACCAACGGTTCAGATTCGGAGGGACGTTTCAAATTGAAGATCTTGAGGGACACAGCGGCTCTTCAATCAATAATATTGAAATCAGCTGTGCCCAATATCACCTACACCGGGGAAACCGTCTTCATCACTGACCTCACTGCTACACTCCTTATCCACTCGCCAGAGTCCACCTGGATTGTCCCTTCGTGACCGGTGAAGTCCAAGTCGCCATCAGGGAAAAGCCTTTTCCCATGCCTGGAGTGCAACTTCTCCTGGGCAACGACTTGGCAGAAGACCTGCAACCGACCAACCTGATCGTCATGGACAAACCCCAGGTGTGTACCTCTGTAATGGATAATCCCATCTTTGAGTATGTTCCAGCAAAGGTTCAAGAGAGTGATGAAGTTTCTCCTCCGGTTTTGGTGACCACCCGTGCACAAGCTGCACGACCGCAACCAGCTGACTCTACTGCTACCGCTGTCCCTCAAGACCCTCTGAAACTACCCCCAAATCTTACCACGTTGGAGTTCCGTAAGTTACAGAGGGAAGATCTTACCTTGACACCATTATTCTTCCAGGCTGAGACTCAACCTGACAGTATCCCTGGGTTCTTCCTAGAGAACGAGCTGCTCTACCGCAGATACAGACCCAGTAAACTGAAGGAGGATGACGATTGGGCCAACGTCGAACAACTAGTGATTCCCACCAGCCTGCGGCCCACTATTCTACACCTGGCCCACGGAGCACTTTCACACTACGGTTTTAACAAAACCTACCACGGAATCCGACAAGACTACTACTGGCCAGGTATGGTTAACAACGTCAAACAGTACGTCAAACAGTGTCATACATGTCAGATGGCAGGTAAACCGAACATCTCTATCCCCAGAGCACCACTGACACCCATCCAGGTGCCTGCGGAACCTTTCCACAGACTTATTATAGACTGTGTTGGTCCTTTACCTCGGACCAGTTCTGGCAACGCCTATATACTAACCATCCTGTGTCCTACCACCAGATTCCCCATAGCAGTTCCAGTAAAGAACATTACGGCTGCTACTGTGGTGAAACACTTACTGAAGATCTTCACCCAGTATGGATTTCCAAGGGAGGTTCAGAGTGACTGTGGCACCAACTTCACCAGTGATCTCTTCAAGCGGACACTGGAAGAGTTCAACATCACACAGGTACTGTCCAGCCCCTATCATCCTGCTTCACAGGGTTCTCTTGAGCGTAGTCATCAGACTATTAAAGCACTCCTAAAGAAGTTTTGCAATGAGACCTCTAAAGATTGGGATAAACAACTTGACCTCATTATGTGTATTTTCAGAAGTCTTCCAAATGAGTCTCTAGGAGTATCTCCTTATGAGATGCTCTACGGACGTAAGTGCCGTACTCCTCTCAAAGCTTTCAAGGACTCTCTACGTGATGCCACCTTCAGTGAGCATCAGAATGTGCCCCAGTTTCTTCAAAACCTACAACACATTCTAGAGAGGGTGCATACCTTTGCTAAGGACAATCTATTGAAAGCCCAAGAAAGGATGAAGACTCATTACGACCAGAACAGCAAAGTAAGGAAATTTATACCGGGAGACTTCGTGCTTGCCTACTTTCCTATCCCAGGTTCTCCCTTGCAAAACAGGTTTTCAGGACCCTACCGCATCAAGGAGTGCAGAAACAACCACAACTACGTTCTAGAGATTCCAGATAGGCGGCGGAAGACCCAGTTGTGCCACGTCAACCTCCTGAAGCTATATAATGGTACTCCTCCCACTGTGTTGGTAGCATATTCTACCTTTAAAGGTCCATACCTCCACAGTGAGACCTTCCCTGCTTCTCCTCCCGAAAGCACTGACCCTGAGACAGCGCTTTCCAACTCGGAAATCTTAACTGATCTTCATAATTATTTTCAGGACAATAATAGTGCATCTCTCATCAAAATCTTCAAGGAACATCAGGAGTTGTTCCGCGATGATCCACAAGAGTGTACTGTGACTCGGCACGACATCCAACTGCTCCCTGACACCCGGCCGATTCGTCAACCATTCTACCGAATCAGCCCTAGCAAGAAGGAAGTTATGCGTGCTGAGGTACAGTACCTCCTGGACCATGGACTGGCCACCCCTTGTGAGTCCCCCTGGGCCTCACCCTGTATCTTGGTGCCGAAACCACAAGGTAAGGTGAGGTTGTGTACCGACTACCGGAAATTGAATAATGTGACTGTCAAGGATGCGTATCCCTTACCTAGAATAGATGACATCCTTGACACCATTGGTAATGCCCGATACATGTCCCAAGTGGACTTGCTCAAGGGGTATTACCAAGTGTGTTTAACAGAGCGAGCCAAAGATATATCTTCCTTTATCACTCCCTTTGGACTTTTCAGGTATGAACGCCTTCCCTTTGGACTATGTAATGCCCCGGCCACCTTTCAGAGAGCTGTCAACCGCGTCATCCAAGGCTTGGATAACACCTACGCCTATTTGGATGATATCGTTGTAGCATCCAACACCTGGAGCGAACATCTGCTCCAGCTGTAACGATTGTTCGCAAAGCTCCTGACAGCCAGCCTCACCATCAACCTGGGCAAGTCCACCTTTGCCAAAGGTAAAGTGCATTATCTGGGTCATGTAATAGGGAGTGGCAGCCTAGCTCCGTTAAACATACATACTCAAGCCATCAAGCATTATCCACAGCCTACTACCAGGAAGCAGCTCTTGCGCTTCCTTGGTCTTGCCTCATACTACTATAGGTTTGTGAAGAATTTTAGTACCGTAGCGACACCATTGATCACTTTAACCAGTCCCAAGCAACGGTATAATTGGACCATTCAGCAAACCGTTGCTTTCGAACAACTCAAATTACTGCTCTGTTCTAATCCTATTCTCGCCTCGCCAGATATCACGAAGCCTTTCATCCTCCATGTCGACGCCAGTGGTACCGGCATCGGGGGTGTCCTGATGCAGCAACGAGGCGAGGAGGTTCTACCTGTTAGCTACTACAGCTACAAGTTGAAACCCCCACCAGAAAAATTACAGCACTATCGAGAAGGACTACTCTCCATCGTCCTGAATTTACAGCACTTTGCACCATACCTACAAGGTGCTCGGTCTACCACCATCTACTCGGACCACAGCTGGACACCTTTGTTGACCAGGAGAGTGGCTCTGTTGATGGCTTCAGGGTGGCCACTGCAAGATTCAGGAACTCTTAAAGCTCTTCTAAGGTCGTTAGTTGCTTCACATTCCAGTAGATAGTGAAGTAATGGCTTTTCTGTGACAGTTTGGCAGAAGATGCACTCCCTCTGTCGGGGTTCACCAATCTCCCAGTTGCATCTGTAACCAAGACGTAGTCTACATAACCTGACTGCTATTTCCCTGTGGATTCCTTTTGGGATATTTAACATTTCTAATTTGGTTGCCTGAAGATACCATGTTGCAGAGGGCGAACCTTCAGCTATTCTCTGGTGTAGGTAGGCTTTGTTGAGGTGTGAGAGCTTTTTGGTGATGATGTTTTTAATGTTCTCTAGGCTGGGTTGAATTGTTTTATGTATCACTGGATGACGATTTGCCAATTTAGCAATTTCATCAGCTTTCTCATTTAATGGGATTCCAACATGGGATGGGATCCAGTTTAAGGTTATGTTGAGTCCTTTGCCTTTAGCGACTGCTCCAAGATACAAAATGGTGGTAATTATTTCCACGTTATCTTTCCACTGTTTTTGTCCTAGTATTTGAAGTGCAGCTTTTGAGTCTGTGTGTATGATTGCATTTTGAGTGTTTTGTGCAATCACATATGCGAATGCCTGTTGTATGGCAAACAGCTCAGTTTGGGTTGATGATACTAGTCCTCCCAGTCTCCAATATGCCTGTATGCTGGCCGTGCAAAGAGCAGCGCCAGCACTCTCATATTCTGTGTCCACCGATCCGTCTGTGAAGATGTGGGTGTCTCCTGCTACTGCTATGCTATATTATTATGCTCCTTAGGATTGTCGGATCATAGGCAGCCTTTTTCAATGGGAGACTTTCTATTACTATTTTGAAGGTAGGCTCTTCCCACGGTGCGGGAGGAGTGTAATTTGGGTGTGGATGATCACCCTCTCTATCAATGATCATGCTTTTTAAATGTAGTCTGTTTAGGATTTTTCCTGCTCTTGCAGCCCAAGAGTTTCCATTGTTTTGGCCTAGTCCAACCACCAAGGCCTGCCGTACTGGGATTGGATCAGAAGAAATAATTATCTTACTGATAATTGTAGCTGTCCTTTGAGATATTCTTTCCTGTAGAGAGGGCAAACCCGTCTCCAGTCTAAGAGTTTCAAGCCTGGTCCACATGGGGGCTTCCAGTGCGGCTCTCATAGCATTGTTTTGGGCAACTTCAAGCTTTTTCCACTGTTGGTATGATAGATTTGTGAGTGCAGGTGCTGCATAATCGATCACTGATCTGACTGCCTGTACATAGTATGTGCGAAGGACTTGCAGATTGGCTCCTCCAGAGAGGGAGGTTAGCGACCTGAGGATTGCCGTCCGGGCCGCAGTTCGCTCTCTCAAGTAAGTGACCTCAGCATTAAAATTTATGTGTGTGTCCAGGATTATTCCTAAATACTGATAGGTGTCCACCCATTCAATTGGTTAACCCTGTACTGTGAGTTGAATGTGGGGCTTCGCTATTTTTATGGGCATGGCCTTTGACTTTGAGGGGTTGAGTTTGATCCCAATCTGTTTTGCCTCTTTACTGATGCAGTCTAAGCATTTGGGTGCAAGGCGCGCCGCATCCCTTCCTTTTATGATGATGACAAAGTCGTCCACGTAGTTTAGCAGCCTGCAGTGATGTGGAAATTTCAACCTCATTATTCTTTCCATTAAACAGTTGAAGAGAAGGGGGTTGAGAATACCTCCTTGCGGTGTATCATTTTTCATGTCTTTTGTACTCAGAGACTGTGCCATGAAGTTTTACTCTTGCTTCTCTGTTTATGAGACAGTTTTTGGTCCAGGAGAACAGGTTGCCTCTGACCTCCTTGTCAATGAGGCAGCAGAGAATAGCTGGGGCGCTAGCCAGTTCAAAGGCTTTTTCGAGGTCCAGGAATATCAGCATTCCTGGTCTGTCATTCAAGTGGGCTAACAGAGTTGTAATACATTCCACTGTGCCAACCCCTTTTCTATTGGCATACATATCATGGTGCAGTTTAGGCATTTTCCACTCCAGTCTGTTGAGTGCCATTCTGTCAGCCGTCTTGGCTGCACAGCTTTGGAGAGAGATGGGCCTGGGATTAGCTGGATCTTTGGGTTTTGGGATCGGTACTATGTCTGCTCTATTCCAAGCTGAAGGTCTAGTTTGAGAAGTCCAGGCTAAATTAATTAACCTTAGGTATGCAGCGTCTCCCTCTGGGCCGAGGTTTCTAATCATTTTATAGGTTATTTTGTGGTCTCCAGGGGATGTAGCCTTGGAGTTTTTCTTAGCCCGATTGAGGTCATCCAGTGTGAAGGGGCATTAGTGTCAGAGACTTCTTCACATGCTGTAAGGATTCTGTGCCACCTTTCTTCCTCTAGTCCGGTCTGTACTGCTAATACATCTGGTGGAAGTTGATTGCTGGCTGCTCTCTCTGCAAACCTGGTTGCCAGTACTTCGGCTTCCTGTAGAGGATCCTTGGGGTGTGGGGCTTTAGGTGTTTTATTCCCTTTGGCCCGGTGGATTTGCTGCCACATCTCTCCAAGAGAGGTGTGTTCATTCAGGTGTGAACACCATTCCAGCCACTTTTGTTCTTTTATTAGTCTGGTCTCTCGATGTACATGTTCCTTGACCTCACAAAGTAAGGACCTGTTGCGGTCACTCGGATGCTTTTTGTATAGCTTTCTTGTTCTGTTGAGTCTATGGTTGAGTTCTTTGACACGTTCGCAATAGTACCAATGATCTTTATGGTGTCCGGTGGACTGTTTTTTCAGTGGGATTGAGTGGTTGGCTGCACTTTGAATCACTTTGACAAATTCTTGTTCTGCCTGATTAATGTCTCCGGGATGATCATAGTTTCTATGCCACTCTGAAATGAGGTTTTGAAATCGGTCCCAGATTGCTAAGCAAAGTTCCAGGCTTCAGATGGAGGCGGAGGAGGGGTGGGTAGGTCTAACTTAAGATCAATTTGGACCCCATAGTACTCACCTAATTGTACTCACCTAATTGTGCTTGCGGGGGTTGAGCTTTGGCTCTTTGGTCCCGCCTCTCAACTGTCAATCAACAGGTGTACAGATTCCTGAGCCTACTGGGCTCTATCATATCTACATTTGAAACTGTGTATGGAGTCAGCCTCCACCACATCACTTCCTAGTGCATTCCATTTATTAACTACTCTGACACTGAAAAAATTCTTTCTAACGTCTCTGTGGCTCATCTGGGTACTAAGTTTCCACCTGTGTCCCCTTGTTCGTGTCCCACCCGTGGTGAAGAGTTTGTCTTTGTCCGCCCTGTCAATTCCCCTGAGAATTTTGTAGGTGGTTATCATGTCTCCCCTTACTCTTCTGTTTTCCAGAGATGTGAGGTTCAGCTCCTTTAGCCTTTCCTCGTAGCTCAATCCTCTCAGTTCCGGGACGAGCCTGGTGGCATACCGCTGAATCTTCTCTAACTTTGTCTTGTGTTTCGTGATAGTGGTCGCTTGTGAGTGTGGGCTCAACTGACCATGTCGCTACATCTCTTAGGGAGGCTGAAACGAAGGTTAGGTCTAATCTGCCTCCTTGGATGTGGGTAGGTTCATTCTTGTTTAGGATTTGTATTTCTGGAAGCTGGTCTAGTAGATGTGCAATGTGAAGGCCGGCTTCATTTGTTGTGTTCGAGCCCAGTGCCAATCGACGATGGGCAAAAATCTCCACAAATGATTGTGTTTGATGTAGTCGCGTGTCCAAATAACACAGAGAGATCCATTTCGGCATGTGGAGACCTGTACACATTAAACACCTCAAGTGTGTCGTGTCTTAGCTCAATGGTTACTCCCATTACCTCTGTCCCTGCTCCACAATCAGGTGGGCTGGTTATGGACTTGGAGATCAGGTCACATTTTACATAGACCGCACATCCCCTGGATTGCCCATTGATCCATGGAAGGAAGAAGCCTCGATAGCCTGAGATTTTAGGTTCTAATCCGGCTCGAAGCAAGCTCTCCTGTAGTATCAGGATGTCTATGCCCTTGGTTACTGCTATGCATTGCAAGTGTTGCAATAATAAAGATAAAAACAGTCCCTGTAGCAATAGGAGATTGCTCATCAAACTTGCAGATCCCTCTGTTAAGTCTGACCTTATACAATCAGCTGCTAAGCAAAAAACCAACCTCTATATAAATGAGTGTCTTACAAAGCAGCGTGGATCCCTCCTCTTCAGGCTGCGTCAATTTCGCAAACGGAACCCTGGTCTTATCAAGCAGTGTTACACTAGGAATGGAACGATCATTGCTAAGAAGGAAAGTGCAGGGAAAAGATATGAAATAAAGTGTGACCAACAACTACTGGCCTTCTTTAGTGATTGTGGTATATCGGAAAACCTGAACCCGACCAATGCCAGTACTTAAAATAACTCATTCAGTGCCTGAGCCTAACCTAACTTAATCTAACTTTGTCCAAGGTGCTGTCTCTGCATTACCATTTACCAAATGTTCTCTCATTCATATGATCTTCTAAATAATCCGTCAAGTCTCCATGCACTTATCCAAGCATCTACCTCATTATCATTGTAAAATTTTGCTCTTAAATCTAATCTTACCCTATTTTTAAAATTTAAATTTAATTGTATTGATTTATGTCCTCTATTGTAAAGTAATTATTGATCTCACTTTGTTCTCTTAATTAAGTTCATACTAATTCTATATTAATAACTAAGCTAATTAAAACTTATTATCTTTAAGATTATTTTACTTTACATTTATCATTTGACAAATTTTTTTTATATAATCATCTTGACTGTCTCTACCGATTTTTTGTTCTCTCCACCAAACTTGTGTTTCCTCCATGGCTATCTAGTGTCCTTCTCCTACTTCTATTTGTTTATTTTCTTTTGTTTATTTGCATTTATTGTTGTGTTTTGCTATAATTATTCTTTAATTTTAGTAGACTTAGTACTTTGTAAGCTTTTATTGTATTGTTATATTATTGTATTGTTGTGTTTTGCTATAATTAACTTTTCTATTGAAAAGTAATTATTGATCACATTTTGTTCTCTTAAATAAGTTCATACTATTTCTGGTTAATAACCAGCCTTTTTATGCAGACAAGTATAGACCCAGAACTAAACCTCTTATCCACTATCTATGACAATCATCACTTTAATGATCTGAACTGCAGATATTTTACAGCAAATGATGTAAACAATGTATTATCACATAATCACAATATCTCTGTAATCAACTTAAATGTTAGATCCCTAGGTAAACACTTCGATGATGTTAGTGCCTTAATTGAAACTATTGACAACAAATTCACTTTTATTGTACTTACTGAAACATGGTTGAAAGAGGATACTACTCAACTCTTTAACATGCCTAACTACTTGGCAATTCACAACTGTCGTCAAACTCAGAGAGGTGGTGGTACTGCTCTTTACTACCATCATGAACTAACATGCTTAAAAGTAATTAGAACTAGAGACTGCTGTGGGGAGTATATCTTCGCCAGTTTCAGAGTAAAGGGTACCGAGTCTATCCTGTCTGTGGGAGCAGTCTATAGGATTCCTAACACTGATGTGCCCGAATTCAATTCAAACCTTAGAAATCTAATACTCGATAACAGACTTAACAAAAACCATCTAATTATCGCAGGGGACTTTAATATTGACCTCTGCGAGCCTGAGCACCCTACTACTGTTAGCTTCCTCAACTGTATGAATTCCTGCTTCCTCATACCCTTAATCACTAGACCTACCAGAATCACTGATAGTACTGCCACGACTCTAGATCACATCTGGACCAACATAACCTCTCCGCTTACTTCAGGTATAATCACCGACAGTACTACAGACCATTACCCCACATTTCTCTTAACTAACATTAACAAACCACCTCTAGAGTCAAGGGAGATAAGTTTTAGGCTGCACAATGAATCTGCTATAGGCAATTTTATAACTGCTGCTGATAATGTCAACTGGGAATCAGAGTTAGGTAACATAGGGACATCAACCTAGCAGTACAATCTTTTCTTCAAAAAACTCTAAGCCTTTATAACACCCACTGTCCTATGCTTACAAAACAAGTCACTACCAAAAGGCTTAACAATCCCTGGCTTACAAAGGGAATACTTAAATCCATTAATAAAAAACATGACCTTGAGAAGAAGTATAGGCTAGGAACCGTCTCTAAAGAATTCTCAAAGAATTACTCTTTACTGCTATCTAAGATAATTAGACGAGCCAAAACTAAATACTACGAAGATAAATTTACCCAAATAAAGAGCAACATTAAAAAAACTTGGAGCACAATTTCACAAATCTTGGGATCAAAGAAGATTTTAAATAACAAACCAACACTCCTGTCAAATAACGATGGTCAGCTTTCAGCATCTGATTCTGCTATTGAGTTCAATAGGTTCTTCTCTTCCATTGGGTCATCCCTTGCAAATGATATTCCTTCTTCCAGTACTGAGGTTAAGGACTACCTTACAGGTAACTATCCACAGTCTCTGTACCTAAAGCCTACTAATTCCACTGATGTCAATGAGATAATCCTTTCCCTTAAAACCAAGTCTAGTGCCCTTGAGGAGATTCCGACATTAATTTACAAAAAAGCCTCCAGATCCTTAGCCCCTGCAATTACATTGCTCTTCAACAAGTCACTTGAACTCCAAACCTTCCCAGATATTCTAAAAAAAGCGAGAGTAACCCCTGTCCACAAATGTGGTGATCTCACTGATGTTAACAACTACAGACCTATTTCAATCCTGCCTAACTTATCAAAAATTTTTGAAAAACTAATCTACAAGCAGCTTTACTCTTATCTAGCCAAGCACAATATACTTAGCTCTTGCCAATATGGCTTCAGACCTAAAAAAAGCACTAACGATGCACTGATTAGTATGATTAACTTAATTCATGCAGCTCTTGATAAAAATGAGTTCCCTGTTGGGTTATTTGTGGACCTGCGTAAGGCTTTTGACACTGTGAACCACCAAAACCTTCTTCTTAAATTACATCATTATGGAGTCAGAGGACTCTCCCTGCAATACCTCAAATCTTACCTTACTGATAGACTCCAGTATGTTTCTGTGAACAATTCAATTTCTCCTACCCTACCCATCAACATTGGTGTTCCTCAGGGCAGTATACTTGGCCCTCTCCTCTTTCTCATCTACATTAATGACCTTCCAAATGCCTCCCAACACCTTAGACCAATTCTATTTGCTGACGACACAACCTTCATTTACTCCAGTCCTGACCCCCTTGCTCTAAATGCCACAGTAAATACCGAGCTTAATAAAGTCCATCTTTGGCTAACTGCCAACAAACTCACCCTTAACATTGACAAAACTTTCTATATTCTGTTTGGCAATAAATCCTCTAACCAAATAAATCTCAAGATTAACAATACCCAAATTTGTAACAAATTAGATGGCAAATTCCTTGGCGTTCTCATTGATCACAAGCTTAATTTCCAGGGACACATTCTAAATATATCAAAAAAAGTTTCAAAAACTGTTGGCATTCTTTCTAAGATCAGATATTATGTACCCCGCCCTGCCCTGGTGACTCTCTATTACTCCCTCATCTATCCATATCTCAACTATGGTATTTGTGCTTGGGGTTCTACTACCCAAAATCATTTACGTCCTCTAATTACTCAACACAAAGCTGCTATTAGGACAATATCCAACTCTGGCCCCAGACATCACTCGGTACCCCTACTCAAATCTCTCAATATGTTAGATATTAAGTCACTGCACATTCTCTCATGTGTATTATACATATATAAAACGCTGAACTGTAATGCCAATCCTGACCTCAAAAGCTTCATTGAAAGCTGTAACAGAACCCATGAGCACCACACCAGAAATAAATACAGTTTTGATATTCCAAGAGTACGACTTAACCAAACTAGAAATGCTCTACAAATCAAGGGACCCAGAATGTGGAATGACCTTCCCAACCATGTTAAAGACTGTACCTCTCTCAACCAGTTTAAGATTAAAACTAAACACTACCTGATAAACTCCCTGTAACCTACCTTACCCCTCTATTGTCAACCCATGTCTTATTTTTTTTCTTATTCAACGCTGTTTGTCTACATATTGTATTTGTGCTGCTTTTCAGTCATGTTCCCCCCTTTTTTTGTACCTTTATTTGTATCTGTTCTCAAAACATTTTATTCTTTTTGTTCAATTAGCATTAAGTTTTAGATATTAATGTTTTCTTGCCCGAAACGCATTGCGTAATAGTGGCTTTAGGCATTGTATGTACTAGCTCTATCTATAAATCGATCAACTTATGTAAAATCTCTCTATGTATGTACCTTTCCTGAATAAACATATTTATTTATTTATTTATTATAACACATCTAACATATGGGGATGTGATCCCCATATCCATCCTGCGGGTGGATGTGACCCCCCAATACCCATCCTGTGGGTGGTATTGGACCCCTTACCCACCTAACAGGTGGTAGTGGACAATATACCCATCCTATAGTTGCTATAGTAGACACCTTACCATCTTGTTTGCCGTAGTTTGCCCCATAGACATTCCAACGTAACATCGTTTTCTATTAGCGTTCCTACAAAACATTCTTTAAATATTTTTAAAGCACTGACTATGGTATATAATATTGATTGGTGAAGCACTGTATTCTATGTAATAATTTATAGTGCTTATTATAATTTACTAAGAACAACTAATATTTCTCAAAACAAAACTACGAGCCTTCAATAGGATGTAGCTGATCTGTAATATTCTAAGAGCATGGACAATAGTAGGCAAATTTCACAACCCATGTGGGTCCTGAAAACTACAATTTTCGTTATAATTGATCCAATCACGACTATTCTGCTATCTACGTTGATGGACGGGTACTGTGAGACGTAAATTGGTACGTGAGGAAGAGTTTGGGCCTTGGTAAAAAAGGTAACTGGGAATATATCACATATGTACTAAATCACATTCAACATATAGACTTTAAGCATTAAGTCATACATGTGCTGTCTTGTGTGAGGACGGGTTGGACATAGAGAGGCGAGAGCCCACTAACTAGACCTTGCGAGGTGAGCGTTTCTCACAAACCTTTAACTAGGAATATGGCCACTCGCTTCCGTGACAGTAACTGTGCCCATATCCCCGGAGAGGGCATTAAAAAACAGTCGGACGTTCTGCCTGACTGAAAAAGGTACCAAACCGGATCTATTAGGCAGATACTGCAAGTTAAACAGCGTCCTTGGTGAGGCCAACGGAGCATCATCGCGACGATCCATGGAGCGTAGAGAGGCAATGTGAACCCCGCATGCCATGTCCTTGCGAGGTGATCGTACAGCAGGGATTGTACACCCAAGTATGGGGCACTGTGCACGATGTCGTAAGACTGGTCATCGCTGGAGCCCGCCCTCACTGGGACCAGTCCTGGCGAGTGTGGGAAGTGGGAACCCCACCTACACCGAGGCCGACTCCCCATGAGGGTCGACCCCGTGTCCATCGTTGTCGCTGCGGCCCGCCCCACAGCGGTACCTTACCTTGAGGATACCTTGAGGTGCTTCCGGGGCTTATCGTCCCCGCGGCCCGGTCATCGACCAGGCCTCCTGGTTGCTGGACTGATCAACCAGGCTGTTGGACGCGGCTGTTCGCAGCCTGACGTATGAGTCACAGCCTGGTTGATCAGGTATCCTTTGGAGGTGCTTATCCAGTTCTCTCTTGAACACTGTGAGGGGTTTGCCAGTTATGTCCCTTATGTGTAGTGGAAGCGTGTTGAACAGTCTCGGGCCTCTGATGTTGATAGAGTTCTCTCTCAGAGTACCAGTTGCACCTCTGCTTTTCAACGGGGGTATTCTGCACATCCTGCCATGTCTTCTGGTCTCATGTGATGTTATTTCTGTGTGCAGGTTTGGGACCAGCCCCTCTAATATTTTCCACGTGTAAATTATTATGTATCTCTCCCGCCTGCGCTCAAGGGAATACAGATTTAGGCTCTTTAGTCGGTCCCAATAGTTTAGATGTTTTACCGAGTGGATTCTAGCAGTAAAGGATCTCTGCACGCTCTCCAGGTCAGCAATTTCACCCGCAGTGAAAGGGGCTGTCATTGTGCAGCAGTACTCCACTCTAGAGAGCACAAGCGTTTTGAAAAGTGTCATCATCGGTATAGCATCTCTAGTGTGAAAAGTTCTTGTTATCCAACCTGTCATTTTTCTTGCAGTTGTGACGGCTACTTTATTGTGTTCTTTAAAGGTAAGGTCTTCCGACATGAGTACACCCAGATCCTTTACATTGCCTTTTCGTTCTATGTTATGATTTGCCTGAGTTTTGTACGTGGTTTCAGTTTTTATATTTTCATTTTTTCCATAGCGCATGAGCTGGAACTTGTCTTCGTTAAACACCATATTATTTTCTGTAGCCCATAGAAAGACCTGATCTACATCTGACTGGAGGTTCGCCGTGTCCTCTATGTTGCCTACTCTCATGAAGATCCTAGTGTCATCTGCAAAGGATGATACAGTGCTATAGGTTGTGTTCTTGTCTATGTCCGATATAAGGATGAGAAAAAGTACTGGAGCAAGCACAGTACCCTGGGGGACTGAGCTCTTAACGGTTGACGGGTTGGATTTTATTTTGTTGACTATTACACATTGGGTTCTGTTGGTCAGGAAATTGTAGATCCATCTGCCTACTTTTCCGGTAATTCCTTTTGAGCGCATTTTATGGGCAATAACACCATGGTCACATTTATCAAAAGCTTTTGCAAAATCTGTGTAAATTACATCAGCGTTTTGTTTGTCTTCCATAGCATCTAATGCCATATCATAGTGGTCCAGCAACTGCGACAGGCAAGAGCGCCCTGTTCTGAAACCATGTTGTCCGGGGTTATGGAGATGCTGTGATTCCATGTATTTTGTGATCTTACTTCTTAGCACTCTCTCAAAAATTTTTATGATGTGCGATGTTAGTGCTATCGGTCTGTAATTTTTTGCCTCTGCCTTATTTCCTCCTTTATGAAGTGGTGCTATCTCTGCTGTTTTTAGTATATCAGGAATAACGCCAGTATCTAGGCTTTGTCTCCACAGAATGTGAAGGGCCTGCGATAGTGGTTTTTTACAGTTCTTGATGAATATGGAGTTCCAAGAATCCGGGCCTGGTGCGGAGTGCATAGGCATACTGTTTA
Source organism: Procambarus virginalis (assembly GCA_020271785.1). Taxonomy (NCBI): domain Eukaryota; kingdom Metazoa; phylum Arthropoda; class Malacostraca; order Decapoda; family Cambaridae; genus Procambarus; species Procambarus virginalis. Next base: position 10,673 of record WNGS01034089.1, on the reverse strand, counting down.
TGGCTTCTTCAAAATCCAGTGGGGATAGGGTGACGTCTGATATATGATTTGATGTTGGTATCATATCCATGAAAAATTCATTTGGGTTATCGATCTTTAGTGCGTTTAATGGCTCGCTGAAGACAGAGTCGTATTGCTTCCTCAGTAGCTCGCTCATTTCTTTGTTGTCATCGGTGAAAGTTCCATCTTCCTTTCGCAGGGGCCCGATACTAGATGTGGTTTTTGATCTTGATTTTGCATAGGAGAAAAAATATTTCGGGTTTCTCTCTATTTCACTGATGGCCTTTTGCTCTCTTTCCCTCTCCTGCGTTTTGTATGATTCTTGTAGCTTGAGTTCAATTTTTCCTATTTCGCTACCTAACCTTCTTCGCCGTTCCTGAGATAGGGTGCGACTCTCAAGTTGTACCGCGATTCGTTTTCTTCGCCTATATAGGGAACGAGCGGTGAGGGTGGTGTCAATTAATGGGTACCGTAGTCTGCCCACGGGCTCCATACCTTTTCCTCGTCATCAATGGTCTACCTTGTGCGCCTTCTAGTTGGTTCTGGAAGTATTAAGCAGCAAGGGTGGGCAGAAAGCGGCATGCAGTAGGAACGTGACGGGCAATAAACCTATCCCTTAAGGTACTGTTGAAATTAGGTTGTAGAGTGGGGGGGGGGGGACTTTTCGAAAGCAAAACTGGGCAACTGTCTATAATTGATAAATCCAGGATGATACCCTGAGGAGAAACTCGGAAAAAGAA
>WNGS01034079.1:0-24692 GCA_020271785.1 Procambarus virginalis | reverse complement strand
GGACACTCGGATTTATAATCGCAGCCGTAAGTAAACAAGACACCTGGTGTGGTTCTCAAGCTATATCTTGCTCTGGTTAGGCCCCATTAGATTATGCAGTTCAGTTTGGTCGCCATATAGAATGGATATAAATTCACTTGCACGTGTCCAGCGTAGGATGACTAAGTTAATTCCCCAAATTAGAAATCTTTCATATGAAGAAAGATTAACAAAGCTTAATTTGCATTCACTGGAAAGGCGAAGAATTAGGGGTGACATGATAGAGGTTACAAGTGGATGAATGGACATAACAAAGGGGATATTAATAGGGTATTGAAAGTATCAACACAGGACAGAACGCGAAACAATGGGTATAAATTAGATAAGTTTAGATTTAGGAAAGACTTGGGTAAATACTGGTTCAGTAACAAGGTTGTTGATTTGTGAAACCAATTGCCGCGTAACATTGTGGAGGTGGGGTCCCTCGATTGTTTCAAGCGCGGGTTGGACATGTATATGAGTGGGATTGGGTGGTTATAAATAGGAGCTGCCTCGTATGGGCCAATAGGCCTTCTGCAGTTGCCTTTGTTCTTATGTTCTTATGTTCTAATAGAGTATTAAAAGTATCAACACAACACATAACAATAAACAATGGGTATAAATTAAATAAGTTTAAACAAAAGAACAAAGGTAACTGCAGAAGGCCTATTGGCCCATACGAGGCAGCTCCTATTTATAACCACCCAATCCCACTCATATACGTGTCCAACCCACGCTTGAAACTATCGAGGGATCCCACCTCCACCACGTTATGCGGTAATTGGTTCCACAAATCAACAACCCTGTTACCGAACCAGTATTTACCCAAGTCTTTCCTAAATCTAAACTTATCCAATTTATACCCATTGTTTCGTGTTTTGTCTTGTGTTGATACTTTAATACCCTATTAATATCCCCTTTGTTATGTCCATTCATCCACTTGTAAACTTCTATCATGTCACCCCTAACTCTTCGCCTTTCCAGTGAATGCAATTTAAGCTTTATTAATCTTTCTTCATATGAAAGTTTTCTAATTTGGGGAATTAACTTTGTCATCCTACGCTGGACACGTTCAAGTGAATTTATATCCATTCTATAGTACGGCGCCCAAAACTGAACTGCATAATCTAAAAGAATTATCTTTAGAATTAGGAAAGATCAGAGTAAATACTGGAACCTTGCTTATCCTCTCATCAAGGTTTTGGAGAAACTTAATGAATATGGTCATACACGTGCACTTGCAGCTGCAGCCGTGCAACAGGTGACCTGTCTGAAGATTGGACCAGAAGCATCATTTTTCAACCACATTGTGCAGCTGTTGGGTCAACACGCAGAAGCATCGCGAGTGAATTACCTCAGCAACTTAGATGTTGTTGAAACTATCTCGTCGTTCTCGGACATTATTTCCTTATTTGAGCAGCTGGTGGTTACACAATACACAATGACTGCTTATGAAGTTCCCGGCTTGGCTGAGGCCGCTGCAGCTTCCCTTGTGGCTATTACATCTTCTTTAGTTGCAACGACACAGACGTTACGACATGAAGCTTGTCGTAAGAAGAAGAAGAGCCTCCTTTCGCTCTTCACTCAGTTGGATGACGTTTACGAACTGTTATCAATTACAGAGAACTCGTCTATTTTTCAAGTTTTGTGTCTTGACCACGCTCAGCTCCTGTCTTCCCTTAACAAACAGGTAGTAAAGTGGGGACTCTGCTTCGACTACTTTCCAGAACCTAATGAGGAATCAAGCGAGGACTGCCCGGAGAAGTTCATCGACAGCTTGACACAGGCAGTGATGAAGGCGCCGGTATTGTTGCAAGATGGTGGTGGACGAATCAACGCTGATCCACCTGCTGCTGGTGTCCCCCACCGACCCATTCACGCGGTGCCCTCTGGACAACGGCTCATACAGTCGCCTGCCCGAGTTACAGGCTGAAATTTTTACATGGAGAAACTCTTCACTCGAAAATATCGTTATCTATAGTGACGTAAACAGCGATGAGAATAATATAGAGATCGAGAGCAGAAGCGCTGGTAACGCTGATAATAGTACAGACTACATGAACAGCATTGATGTAAAAAGTTGCGACTGTGAACTGCACAAATTGCTTTTGCACTTTGGTTTATGATTGATAACTTATGATTATTAGTGTCTAATAATTGACGCACTTCTGTATATGAATTGTTAATCGCGATGTTATTGATTGTATTATGTGGAAGTTTTTTAATTAATAAAATTACAAAATAAGATTTGTTTATCTCATAGAGAATTACTTGGAGTTAAAGTTACATTGCCACCAATAACAAAAATAGAATATGCTAGAAAAATGAATAATTTGGTTTATTGAAGAGCTCTTACATGAGAACTATAAAGGTTAATATGATTTTATCAAAACAATTGAGAGAATTGTTGCGTAGATGAGAACAATGAAGGGAAATATGTGTTTTTATCTACACAATTGAGAGAACAGTTGTGACTATTTATTTGTCCATCCAAAGTTAAGGGCTAGCCGCATACAAATATGCATGGAACCCATCTCGTCTGTAGTACGAGATGATATCTTTATGAATTATAAACACCCTTATGCCTTTTTCATAACATCAGTGTGATATTTGGCATAGGATTAACAGTAGTATAAGATGACTTGACTCAAATTCTCACCATTTTAATATTAAATTTTTTTGGTCCGTAATTATTTCCTATGAACCTTGGGATTTACAACCCATCCTCTTGTTTAGATATTACTTTTTGTAATTAGGAGGACCATCGAACATATATAGACGTTATGTACTAATATATAGTAGAATTTGGTACTGTTGACTATAGAAAGTATTGATGCTGACCACACCACCAGATGCTGGTGCGACAGCTGAAGCGTCGGGGGGAGGCGGAGAAGAATAAGATAAACAAGACCTCGTCGTGGAGAGTCGTTGGGGACAGGGGTCTTAAGAAGACCTTGACAAGGCCGCCTACAGACGCCCTAAAGACGGCAAATTCATTTGCCGTGTTGGAGGACGAGTGCTGTGGTGAGCCAGCGGTTCACTCCGAAAAGAAATCAGCAAGGAGCGGCGAAGCACGGGCCCCTCAGGGTGCTCAGAAAGTTAAGGAGGTACCGAGGCGAGTTTTAGTTGTGGGAGATTCCCAGGTGAGGTATTTAGACAGAACGTTTTGTGCCAGAGATAGGGGGAACAGATTAGGAGTTTGCTATCCGGGAGCTGGAATTGGTGATATTGTTGGAAACATGAAAGATATTATGACGGGAAATGGGAGCAAACCCATTATTTGTATTAGTGTAGGGGGTAATGATGTTGGGAGAGTTAGAAGTGAGGAACTAATACTGAAATTCAAGACAGCAATAGAATTAGTTAGGAGCAAGGGAGGAATCCCGATCATATGTGGCATTCTTCCAAGAAAGGGAGTGGGAAATGAATGAATGTCGAGGGCACTTGGTGTCAATTGCTGGCTGGAAAGATATTGCAAATCTAATGCAATATCTTATATAGACAACTGGGAACACTTCTATGGAAGAAATGAAATGTATGCTCGGGATGGGGTGCATCTATCGAGAGCTGGGGTTCTTGCTGTTGCAAACTCGGTGGAAGAAGTGGTTAGAGGCGTTTGTTTGGGTTTAAACTGTTAGTAGATAGAGTTATGGGAATTAATTTGGAGGAAGGATGTAATAAAAGTATGTGTTTGCGGGAGAAAGGAATTGGCAAAATGATCAGGGAAAGAGAAGGGCCTCAAAATAACAATTCACTTAGGGTATATTACACAAACAGTAGAGGAAAGGTCTCGTGTTGACAGGAAAGGTCTCTCCTATACCATCATACGTGACCATGCCACCCCCAGAGATGTGGAGATGAAGATTGCCCCAGAGCCTAACAACGACCTCATGTCAGACCCCAGCCTCTTCTTTCAACTCACCATGACTGCTTTCATAAGTTCATTTAGGGCCGGGGGTCCCACTGAAACTAACGTCATCGCCCAGCAGCAGGTCCAAACTAGCGCGGATTCGCTGTACGTTTCAAACATCACCATTACCGCCCCAAATAGGTTATATTAGTTGAAAAAATCACTCATCAGTCTGGGGAAAATGATCCTTAAGATACCGTCGGTTTGCCGACTGGTGTTGCCATTCGGTATCGGTGCCACCCCAGACACCATGGGTAGGTGGTACGCTGATGACGCACCCCTCATCATGTCCCTCAAGGATATCTTGAGGTTTTCTTGAGATAATTTCGGGGTTTTTTAGTGTCCCCGCGGCCCGGTCCTCGACCAGGCCTCCACCCCCAGGAAGCAGCCCATGACAGCTGACTAACACCCAGGTACCTATTTTACTGCTAGGTAACAGGGGCATAGGGTGAAAGAAACTCTGCACAATGTTTCTCGCCGGCGCCTGGGATCGAACCCAGGACCACAGGATCACAAGTCCAGCATGCTGTCCGCTCGGCCGACCGGCTCCTTAGGCTGATGAAACATGGCAAGGAAGTCGTCATTTTACGACGCATCTTGGGGAACAGTCCAACGAATGTCCCCCTCTCCATTGATGTCCCTAGATGGTTCTGACAGTAAAATAATCATTCTTCATGATGATGATTTGGAGAATGGAGTCGTCGTAGAACCTTCTACATCAATATCAACATCACCACCCCCGCCAATCAAGAGGAAGCACCACCAGCAGCAGCAGCATGAGTTCTCCTCCAGTGCATCAACAACTACTGCCGTCACTACTACCCTACACACAGCCAGAGTCAAGCGGGAGACTTGACACTATCCTCGATGCCGAGTCCCAAGAAGTCATATTTGTGACCTCATTACCCAAGACGTCCCGCAAAAATTAATGTCAATATAAAATTTGCTTCCTCAATAAATAAATAATTAAATAAAAATATTTTTAATTAAAAAAAAACGAAACAATCGTGCTTCTGTTGCTTCAATAGCAGCCGGTAGAGTGTCCTCTCTATCCAACAGCAGTTGGCGAGAAGTAAGTCAACAACGACGATATTAACGCATGCTTAAATATTTATTTTTCAGTACAAGACGGTACAATGACGGATGAACATTACATTTATCTCACTAGTCTCGAACAAGGAGATATATACAACAACAACGCTTAGGCATTTACAAACAACATTTCTCTATTACAATTAAACCCATCCATTAAACATGGGATGGCTTTAATAAATATACTCTTCCCTAAACGAATTAACGGTTTAATCAAAGATGATGAAGGGTCTGATATTGACTTCTATGTGCTTTTAAACATGAGGGTCGTTCTGAGAGCCTCAACGTACTGAATGTATATATTTAATACATTTAATATATACATTTTTACCCAAAACTAACATCTTATCACGAAACATCAAATATATGACTTCCGAACTTAGTCGTCAAATTACAACTGACAACAAATTACAGCTAACAACAAATTACAAATTTTGTGTTTGCTTCATAAACGATATGAAGCTGAGTTTTAAAGGGGATTTTAAGGCTTACTTCTCGGTTAAAAAGCCAATTCTTTCCTATGACGCATCTTTAGAGAGCGTGTTACTAACCCCCATTTTTAACCTTTAAATGAGGTTCTTTATGTTCTCTTCATCTCCAATTCAAACAAAGAATTGCCAATGTACTTGGTTTCGACAGCAAGCGCAAATACACAATTTATCGGACAAAAACAGATGACCTTACAAGAGCCTCCAGGACTGTAGGTTTATTCCCCCCAGACAATGATGGGGGTCGGGTGCGATTACTTTTTAGCTTATTGCAATATAATCGAACCAGAAAGATTCAGGGGACAGACTATAAATATCTTGGATGCATTCAGCTACCATGATTCATATTCTAGAGGGGCACACCCCCTAATGTACAAGACATTAAATACCAACATCTTAGAGAAAATCAGTCTTAAGATTACCGATCAGTTTGGGCGGGGTATCAGTTTTAAGGATGGGAGGTCGCTTTCCTACATACCCGTCCTAACCGCTTTCCTACATACCCGTCCTAAAGTTTTGTAATATATAGAACCGTTTCTCCAATAAGTTGTTATTATAAAGACAGAGGTCAAAATGAGAATACCTTTCCAGCCCCCTACTCAAGATGAATTTCGGGAGTTATTTGCCCCCTATCTCGGAAACGATCATTGAGGGGGAAGCCTTAGATGATATTCGAACATATCAGGCTCCTTATCTCAGATCTGGTGGAGGCCTCTTCAGAACTCTAGCTGGTATTGCACGACGTGCCATGCCATTTATCATGAGGGCTGTAATACCAAGCGCTATTGATTTTGGGAAAAAGGTACTTGGTGCATCCAGCGATAAATGAGATGTGAAGGGCGCTATGAAAACGCACGGTTTTGACGCCCCCGACTGTGGGAAGGAAATTGGTGACAGGCGATAGAATTAAAAGGCTCTTTAGGAGAAAGACTCCTACTAAGCAAATTCGAAAGAAGAGAAAATGTAAACAGAGTCTTTGCTATAAATATGATGTATTTTGAATTTGACTTTCGGGGGATCATGGCGGGTAGTGGGGCTGGTGCGAAAATACCATTAGAGTATTATAGTTCCAGTATTATTGACCAGATCCACAGAAACTATAAAATTCGTAATGTAGAGAGAGTTTAATTGCCTCCACACAACAAATAGACATTCTACCTGTCAATTTTCCAATCAATCATCGACTGAGGGATAATTATCTAGGATTTCGTAAACCTGGGACCCAGGGTGCTTTTTTAGACTTGACCAATATTGCGACTGACTTTAAGGAACCTTTAACCATAGATGACAACACAACGAAATTAGAGGATGACGATTATGTAGAATTTGTAAACGGTTTGTCAAATACCATATATACGGGTGTACAGGTCTTCTTAGAGGAGCAAGTAGTTGAACCACAAGAACATAAGAACAAGGTAACTGCCGAAGGCCTATTGGCCCATACGAGGCAGCTCCTATCTATAACCACCCAATCCCACTCATAAACATGTCCAACCCAAGCTTGATAGAATCGAGGGACCCCACCTCCAACACGTAACGCGGTAATTGGTTCCACAAATCAACAACCCTGTTACCGAACCAGTATTTATCCAAGTCTTTCCTAAATCTAAACATATCCAATTTACACCCATTGTTTCGTGTTCTGTCTTGTGTTGATACTTTTAATACCCTAATATTATCCCCTTTGTTATGTCCATTCATCCACTTGTAAACGTCTATCATGTCACCCCTAACTCTTCACCTTTCCAGTGAATACAAGTTAAGGTTTGCTAATCTTTCTTCTTATGAAAGATTTCTAATTTGAGGAATTAACTTAGTCATCCTACGATACGTTCAAGTGAATTTATATCCATTCTATAGTATGGCGACCAAAACTGAACTGCACAATCTAAATGGGGCCTAACCAGAGCAAGATACAGCTGAAGAACAACACCAGGTATCTTGTTACTAACGCTTCGATTAATAAATCCCAGTGTCCTATTTGCCTTATTACGAACATTCATGCATTGATCCTTTGATTTTAAATTCTTACTAATCATAACTCCCAGATCCCTTTCACAATCTCAACGCCATCTAGCTCGTATCTTGTAACTCTATTATAATTACCTAGCTTCATAACTTTATATTTATCAGCATTAAACTGCATCTGCCAATCCTTTGACCATTTGAAAACCCTATTTAGATCAACTTGAAGTGATAGTGAGTCTTCTTCCATATTAATTTCCTTACCGATTTTTGTGTCATCTGCAAATTTGCAGATGTTGCTACTCAAACCTGAATCTAAATCATTTATATATATATTATAATCAACAGAGGTCCCAGGACAGAGCCTCAAGGCACTCCACTTACAACATTTTTCCACTTTGACTTAACCCTATTTATACTAACTCTCTGTTTCCTCTGGTACAACCATGCTCTAATCCATCTTAATATAGCACCCCCAATACCACGAGCCTTTATCTTTTTAATCAGTCTTTCATGTGGCACTGTATCAAAAGCTTTGCTAAAGTCAAGATACACAACGTCGCAAACCTTACCTCTATCAACTGCCTCAACTATGCTGGAATAAAAAGAAAGCAAATTTGTTACACTTGAACGGCCATTTGTAAAACCATGCTGTGACTCATTTATTAATTTGTTTTTCAAGATGAAAAAGAATGGTATTTGCAATTATCGATTCAAGTAACTTTCCCACAATAGACGTTAGGCTAACGGGCCGATAGTTTGATGCAAGTGATCTGTCTCCTTTCTTAAAAATTGTTACCACATTAGCAACCTTCCACGACTCTGGCACTCTGCCTGACTCTAATGAATTATTAAATATGCTAGACAATGGATCGCAATGCTCCTCTTTGCGTTCTTTAACACCCTGTAAAACACTTCATCTGGCCCTGGGGATTTGTTTGGTTTGAGTTTTACTATTTGTTTAATAATATCATCCCTGGTAACTGTTAGACTAGTCAACCTGTGCTCGTCCACACCCCACATAGACTTTTTCGGCTGAAGGCATAGAGTTAAGTTCTTCTTTAGTAATTTCCAATTTCGATCTCATTGACATGTGTTTCCCTGTTAGTTAACACTAGAGTTAAAATATTATTTTCCCCGGTTGGTTCCTTAATTCTATAAAATTTTATGCTTCGTATATTCCCTGTTATGTTAATTCAGTTTATTCCACTAAAAATAAGTCACCCATGACACAAGTACTTTTAGACCTAGATGCTCGAGATATTTCATCCCATAGATGCTTTGCTTCCATTCTGTCTAAATTTGGTGGCCAATTATAAGATTATTTGCTTTTTCGTTTAATTCTACCCAAATACTTTCAGTTTGTGGCTCAGTTTTGCTTCCCTATTTAAAACTACATTTCAAATTGTTCCTCACATATATGGCTACTCCCCCTCCACGTCTAACATGTCTATCTGTGTTTAATAGTTTAAATTCATTTATTTGATATTCAGCAAATAGTTCTCTATTTTCTACATTCATCCACGTTTCGGTAAGTGCAATAATATCTATTTTGTTCTGTACAGACTACAGCATTTAATTCGTTTATTTTGTTTCTTAGACTTATATTCTTAGTGTAATATACCGTAAGTGTATTGGTATTTTGAGGCCCTACTCTTTCCCTGATCATTTTGCCAATTTCACAAACATACACTTTTATTACCTCCTTCCTCCATATCATAAGAAAATAAGAACATAAACAGGCTGACCAGATCACACACTACAAGGTGAAGGGACGACTACGTTTCGGTTCGTCCTGGACAGACTTGGAAAGTCTGTCCAGGACGAACCTGGACCATTCTCAAGTCGATTGTGAAGACGAAGTAGAAGCAGGCAATAAATAGGGTAGTTTGAGGAGCAAAGTGTAATAGAGGAGATAGTAGTAGGAATAAAAACTGCAGAGGGCCTATTGGCCCATACGAGGCAGCTCCTATTATAACCACCGAATGAGAAGGAGATAGTAATAGGAATAAGAAGAGGATAGAAAGACGCGTAAAGAAAATACAAGAACGAAAGAATAGAGGTCACTGCAGAAGGCCTATTCACTTGAACGTCTCCAGCGTAGGATGACTAAGTTAATTCCCCAAATTAGAAATCTTTCATGTGAAGAAAGATTAAGAAAGCTTAAATTGCATTCACTGGAAAGGCTAAGAGTTAGGGGTGACATGATAGAGGTTTACAAGTGGATGAATGGACATAACAAAGGAGATATTAATAGGGTATTAAAAGTATCAACACAAGACAGAACACGAATCAATGGGTATAAATTTGATAAGTTTAGATTTAGGAAAGACTTAGGTAAACACTGGTTCGGTAACAGGGTTGGTGATTTGTGGAACCAATTACCGCATAAAGTGGTGGTGGTGGGGTCGCTCGATTGTTTCAAGCGCGGGTTGGACAAAGGAGATATTCTGTACTTGTCCACTCATGGACAAGTACATGAGTGGGATTGGGTGGTTATAGATAGAAGCTGCCTCGTATGGGCCAATTGGCCTTCTGCAGTTACCTTTGATCTTATGTTCTATTGGCCCGTACGAGGCAACTCCTATCTAAAACCACCCAATCCCACTCATAAACATGTCCAACCCACGCTTGAAACAATCGAGGGACCCCACCTACACCACGTTACGCGGTAATTGGTTCCACAAATCAACAACACTGTTACCGAACTAGAATTTACCAAAGTCTTTCCAAAATCTAAATTTATCCAAGTTATACCCATTGTTTCGTGTTCTGTCTTGTTTTGATACTTTTAATACCCTATTAATATCCCCTTTGTTGTGTTGTTGTGTCCATTCATTCACTTGTAAACCACTATCATGTCACACCTAACTCTTCGCCTTTCCAGTGAATGCAAATTAAGCTTTGTTAATCTTTCTTCATATGAAAGATTTCTAATTTGGGGAATTAACTTAGTCATCCTACGCTGGACACGTTCAAGTGAATTTATATCCATTCCATAATATGGCGACCAAAACTGAACTGCATAATCTAAATGGGGCCTAACCAGAGCAAGATATAGCCTGAGAACCACACCAGGTGTCTTGTTACTTACGCTGCGATTAATAAATCCGAGTGTCCTATTTGCCTTATTACGAACATTTACGCATTGATCCTTTTGTTTTAAATTCTTACTAATTATAACTCCCAGATCCCTTTCGCAATCCGACTTCGCAATCTCAACACCATCTAGCTCGTATCTTGTAACTCTATCATCATTACCTAGCCTCAGAACTTTACATTTATCAGCATTAAACTGCATCTGCCAGTCCTTTGACCATTTCAAACCCTATCTAGATCAACTTGAAGTGATAGTGAGTCCTCCTCCGAATTAATTTCCCTACCGATTTTCGTATCATCGGCAAATTTGCAAATGTTGCTACTCAAACCTGAATCTAAATCATTTATATATATATAAACAACAGAGGTCCCAAGACAGAGCCTTGAGGCACTCCACTTACAACATTTCCCACTCTGACTTGACTCCATTTATACTAACTCTCTGTTTCCTTTGGTATAGCCATGCCCTATTCCAGCTTAATATAGCACCCCCAATACCATGAGCCTCTATCTTTTTAATCAGTCTTTCATGTGGCACTGTATCGAAAGCTTTGCTAAAGTCAAGGTACACAACATCACAATCCTTATCCACTATCAACTGCCTCAACTATGCTAGAATAAAAAGATAACAAATTTGTTAAACATGAACGGCCATTTATAAAACCATGTTGCGACTCAATTATTAATTTATGTTTTTCAAGATGAAGACGAATTTTATTTGCTATTATAGATTCGAGTAACTTTCCCACAATAGACGTTAGGCTAATTGGTCGATAGTTAGACGCAAGTGATCTATCTCCTTTCTTAAAAACTGGTATCACATTAGCAACTTTCCAAAACTCTGGCACTCTGCCTGACTCTATTGATTTATTAAATATGATTGACAGGTGGGTCACAAAGCTCCTCTTTGCATTCTTTCAGCACTCTGGCAAACACTTCATCCGGCCCTGGGGATTTGTTTGGTTTGAGTTTACTATTTGTTTAAGAACATCCTCCCTGGTAACTGCTAAACTCGTCAACCTGTCCTCGTCCCCACCCACATAGACTTGTTGGGCTGAAGGCATATTGTTAAGTTCCTCTTAAGTAAATACAGATACAAAATATTTATTAAAAATACTACTCATCTCTTCATCACTATCTGTTTTTGACCTGTCTTTTTNGCTGGCTGGAAAGATATTGCAAATCTAATGCAATATCTTATATAGACAACTGGGAACACTTCTATGGAAGAAATGAAATGTATGCTCGGGATGGGGTGCATCTATCGAGAGCTGGTTTCTTGCTGTTGCAAACTCGGTGGAAGAAGTGTTAGAGGCGTTTTGTTTGTGTTTAACTGTTAGTAGATAGAGGTATGGGAATTAATTTGGAGGAAGGATGTAATAAAAGTATGTGTTTGCGGGAGAAAGGAATTGGCAAAATGATCAGGGAAAGAGAAGGGCCTCAAAATAACAATTCACTTAGGGTATATTACACAAACAGTAGAGGAAAGGTCTCGTGTTGAGAGGAAAGGTCTCTCCTATACCATCATACTGACCATGCCACCCCCAGAGATGTGGATGAAGATTGCCCCAGAGCCTAACAACGACCTCATGTCAGACCCCACCTCTTCTTTCAACTGACCAGGACTGCTTTCATAATTCATTTAGGGCCGGGGTCCCACTGAAACTAACGTCATCGCCCATCAGCAGGTCCAAACCAGCGCGGATTCGCTGTACGTTTCAAACATCACCCTTATACCGCCCAAATAGGTTATATTAGTTGAAAAATCACTCACAGTCTGGGGAAAATGATCCTTAAGATACCGTCGTTTGCCGACTGGTGTTGCCATTCGGTATCGGTGCCCCCCAGACACCATGGGTAGGTGTACGCTGAGACGCACCCCTCATCATGTCCCTCAAGATATCTTGAGGTTTTCTTGAGATAATTTCGGGGTTTTTTAGTGTCCCCGCGGCCCGTCCCTCGACCAGCCTCCACCCCCAGAAGCAGCCCATGACAGCTGACTAACACCCAGGTACCTATTTACTGCTAGGTAACAGGGGCATAGGGTGCAAGAAACTCTGCACAATGTTTTCTCGCCGGCGCCTGGTATCGAACCCAGACCACAGGATCACAAGTCCAGCATGCTGTCCGCTCGCCGACCGGCTCCTTAGGCTGATGAAACATGCCAGGAGTCGTCATTTTACGACGCATCTTGGGGAACAGTCCCAACGAATGTCCCCCTCTCCATTGATGTCCCTAGATGGTTCTGACAGTAAAATAATCATTCTTCATGATGATGATTTGGAGAATGGATCGTCGTAGAACCTTCTACATCAATATCAACATCACCCACCCCCCCCGCCAATCAAGGGAAGCACCACCAGCAGCAGCATGAGTTCTCCTCCAGTGCATCAACAACTACTGCCGTCACTACTACCCTACACACAGCCAGAGTCAAGCGGAGACTTGACACTATCCTCGATGCCGAGTCCCAAGAAGTCATATTTGTGACCTCATTACCCAAGACGTCCCCGCAAAATTAATGTCATATAAATTTGCTTCCTCAATAAATAAATAATTAATAAAAATATTTTTAATTAAAAAAAAAACGAAACTCGTGCTTCTGTTGCTTCAATAGCAGCCGGTAGAGTGTCCTCTCTCTCCCAACAGCAGTTGGCGAGAAGTAAGTCAACAACGACGATATTAACGCATGCTTAAATATTTATTTTTCAGTACAAGACGGTACAATGACGGATGAACATTACATTTATCTCACTAGTCTCGAACAAGAGATATATACAACAACAACGCTTAGGCATTTACAAACAACATTTCTCTATTACAATTAAACCCATCCATTAAACATGGGATGGCTTTAATAATATACTCTTCCCTAAACGAATTAACGGTTTAATCAAAGATGATGAAGGGTCTGATATTGACTTCTATGTGCTTTTAAACATGAGGGTCGTTCTGAGAGCCTCAACGTAACTGGATATATTTAATACATTTAATATATACATTTTTACCCAAAACTACATCTTATCACGAAACATCAATATATGACTTCCGAACTTAGTCGTCAAATTACAACTGACAACAAATTACAGCTAACAACAAATTACAAATTTTGTGTTTGCTTCATAACGATATGAAGCTGAGTTTTAAAGGGGATTTTAAGGCTTACTTCTCGGTTAAAAAGCCAATTCTTTCCTATGACGCATCTTTAGAGAGCGTGTTACTAACCCCCATTTTTAACCTTTAAATGAGGTTCTTTATGTTCTCTTCATCTCCAATTCAAACAAAGAATTGCCAATGTACTTGGTTTCGACAGCAAGCGCAAATACACAATTTATCGGACAAAAACAGATGACCTTACAAGAGCCTCCAGGACTGTAGGTTTATTCCCCCCAGACATGATGGGGGTCGGGTGCGATTACTTTTTAGCTTATTGCAATATAATCGAACCAGAAAGATTCAGGGGACAGACTATAAATATCTTGGATGCATTCAGCTACCATGATTCATATTCTAGAGGGGCACACCCCCTAATGTACAAGACATTAAATACCAACATCTTAGAGAAAATCAGTCTTAAGATTACCGATCAGTTTGGGCGGGGTATCAGTTTTAAGGATGGGAGGTCGCTTTCCTACATACCCGTCCTAACCGCTTTCCTACATACCCGTCCTAAAGTTTTGTAATATATAGAACCGTTTCTCCAATAAGTTGTTATTATAAAGACAGAGGTCAAAATGAGAATACCTTTCCAGCCCCCTACTCAAGATGAATTTCGGGAGTTATTTGCCCCCTATCTCGGAAACGATCATTGAGGGGGAAGCCTTAGATGATATTCGAACATATCAGGCTCCTTATCTCAGATCTGGTGGAGGCCTCTTCAGAACTCTAGCTGGTATTGCACGACGTGCCATGCCATTTATCATGAGGGCTGTAATACCAAGCGCTATTGATTTTGGGAAAAAGGTACTTGGTGCATCCAGCGATAAATGAGATGTGAAGGGCGCTATGAAAACGCACGGTTTTGACGCCCCCGACTGTGGGAAGGAAATTGGTGACAGGCGATAGAATTAAAAGGCTCTTTAGGAGAAAGACTCCTACTAAGCAAATTCGAAAGAAGAGAAAATGTAAACAGAGTCTTTGCTATAAAGATGATGTATTTTGAATTTGACTTTCGGGGGATCATGGCGGGTAGTGGGGCTGGTGCGAAAATACCATTAGAGTATTATAGTTCCAGTATTATTGACCAGATCCACAGAAACTATAAAATTCGTAATGTAGAGAGAGTTTAATTGCCTCCACACAACAAATAGACATTCTACCTGTCAATTTTCCAATCAATCATCGACTGAGGGATAATTATCTAGAATTTCGTAAACCTGGGACCCAGGGTGCTTTTTTAGACTTGACCAATATTGCGACTGACTTTAAGGAACCTTTAACCATAGATGACAACACAACGAAATTAGAGGATGACGATTATGTAGAATTTGTAAACGGTTTGTCAAATACCATATATACGGGTGTACAGGTCTTCTTAGAGGAGCAAGTAGTTGAACCACAAGAACATAAGAACAAGGTAACTGCCGAAGGCCTATTGGCCCATACGAGGCAGCTCCTATCTATAACCACCCAATCCCACTCATAAACATGTCCAACCCACGCTTGATAGAATCGAGGGACCCCACCTCCAACACGTAACGCGGTAATTGGTTCCACAAATCAACAACCCTGTTACCGAACCAGTATTTATCCAAGTCTTTCCTAAATCTAAACATATCC
Source organism: Procambarus virginalis (assembly GCA_020271785.1). NCBI lineage: Eukaryota > Metazoa > Arthropoda > Malacostraca > Decapoda > Cambaridae > Procambarus > Procambarus virginalis. Next base: position 9,341 of record WNGS01034079.1, on the reverse strand, counting down.
AATTTACACCCATTGTTTCGTGTTCTGTCTTGTGTTGATACTTTTAATACCCTAATATTATCCCCTTTGTTATGTCCATTCATCCACTTGTAAACGTCTATCATGTCACCCCTAACTCTTCACCTTTCCAGTGAATACAAGTTAAGGTTTGCTAATCTTTCTTCTTATGAAAGATTTCTAATTTGAGGAATTAACTTAGTCATCCTACGATACGTTCAAGTGAATTTATATCCATTCTATAGTATGGCGACCAAAACTGAACTGCACAATCTAAATGGGGCCTAACCAGAGCAAGATACAGCTGAAGAACAACACCAGGTATCTTGTTACTAACGCTTCGATTAATAAATCCCAGTGTCCTATTTGCCTTATTACGAACATTCATGCATTGATCCTTTGATTTTAAATTCTTACTAATCATAACTCCCAGATCCCTTTCACAATCTCAACGCCATCTAGCTCGTATCTTGTAACTCTATTATAATTACCTAGCTTCATAACTTTATATTTATCAGCATTAAACTGCATCTGCCAATCCTTTGACCATTTGAAAACCCTATTTAGATCAACTTGAAGTGATAGTGAGTCTTCTTCCATATTAATTTCCTTACCGATTTTTGTGTCATCTGCAAATTTGCAGATGTTGCTACTCAAACCTGAATCTAAATCATTTATATATATTATAATCAACAGAGGTCCCAGGACAGAGCCTCAAGGCACTCCACTTACAATATTTTTCCACTTTGACTTAACCCTATTTATACTAACTCTCTGTTTCCTCTGGTACAACCATGCTCTAATCCATCTTAATATAGCACCCCCAATACCACGAGCCTTTATCTTTTTAATCAGTCTTTCATGTGGCACTGTATCAAAAGCTTTGCTAAAGTCAAGATACACAACGTCGCAAACCTTACCTCTATCAACTGCCTCAACTATGCTGGAATAAAAAGAAAGCAAATTTGTTACACTTGAACGGCCATTTGTAAAACCATGCTGTGACTCATTTATTAATTTGTTTTTCAAGATGAAAAAGAATGGTATTTGCAATTATCGATTCAAGTAACTTTCCCACAATAGACGTTAGGCTAACGGGCCGATAGTTTGATGCAAGTGATCTGTCTCCTTTCTTAAAAATTGTTACCACATTAGCAACCTTCCACGACTCTGGCACTCTGCCTGACTCTAATGAATTATTAAATATGCTAGACAATGGATCGCAATGCTCCTCTTTGCGTTCTTTAACACCCTGTAAAACACTTCATCTGGCCCTGGGGATTTGTTTGGTTTGAGTTTTACTATTTGTTTAATAATATCATCCCTGGTAACTGTTAGACTAGTCAACCTGTGCTCGTCCACACCCCACATAGACTTTTTCGGCTGAAGGCATAGAGTTAAGTTCTTCTTTAGTAATTTCCAATTTCGATCTCATTGACATGTGTTTCCCTGTTAGTTAACACTAGAGTTAAAATATTATTTTCCCCGGTTGGTTCCTTAATTCTATAAAATTTTATGCTTCGTTATTCCCTGTTATGTTAATTCAGTTTATTCCACTAAAAATAAGTCACCCATGACACAAGTACTTTTAGACCTAGATGCTCGAGATATTTCATCCCATAGATGCTTTGCTTCCATTCTGTCTAAATTTGGTGGCCAATTATAAGATTATTTGCTTTTTCGTTTAATTCTACCCAAATACTTTCAGTTTGTGGCTCAGTTTTGCTTCCCTATTTAAAACTACATTTCAAATTGTTCCTCACATATATGGCTACTCCCCCTCCACGTCTAACATGTCTATCTGTGTTTAATAGTTTAAATTCATTTATTTGATATTCAGCAAATAGTTCTCTATTTTCTACATTCATCCACGTTTCGGTAAGTGCAATAATATCTATTTTGTTCTGTACAGACTACAGCATTTAATTCGTTTATTTTGTTTCTTAGACTTATATTCTTAGTGTAATATACCGTAAGTGTATTGGTATTTTGAGGCCCTACTCTTTCCCTGACCATTTTGCCAATTTCACAAACATACACTTTTATTACCTCCTTCCTCCATATCATAAGAAAATAAGAACATAAACAGGCTGACCAGATCACACACTAGAAGGTGAAGGGACGACTACGTTTCGGTTCGTCCTGGACAGACTTGGAAAGTCTGTCCAGGACGAACCTGGACCATTCTCAAGTCGATTGTGAAGACGAAGTAGAAGCAGGCAATAAATAGGGTAGTTTGAGGAGCAAAGTGTAATAGAGGAGATAGTAGTAGGAATAAAAACTGCAGAGGGCCTATTGGCCCATACGAGGCAGCTCCTATTATAACCACCGAATGAGAAGGAGATAGTAATAGGAAAAAGAAGAGGATAGAAAGACGCGTAAAGAAAATACAAGAACGAAAGAATAGAGGTCACTGCAGAAAGCCTATTCACTTGAACGTCTCCAGCGTAGGATGACTAAGTTAATTCCCCAAATTAGAAATCTTTCATGTGAAGAAAGATTAAGAAAGCTTAAATTGCATTCACTGGAAAGGCTAAGAGTTAGGGGTGACATGATAGAGGTTTACAAGTGGATGAATGGACATAACAAAGGAGATATTAATAGGGTATTAAAAGTATCAACACAAGACAGAACACGAATCAATGGGTATAAATTTGATAAGTTTAGATTTAGGAAAGACTTATGTAAACACTGGTTCGGTAACAGGGTTGGTGATTTGTGGAACCAATTACCGCATAAAGTGGTGGTGGTGGGTTCCCTCGATTGTTTCAAGCGCGGGTTGGACAAGTACATGAGTGGGATTGGGTGGTTATAGATAGAAGCTGCCTCGTATGGGCCAATTGGCCTTCTGCAGTTACCTTTGTTCTTATGTTCTATTGGCCCGTACGAGGCAACTCCTATCTAAAACCACCCAATCCCACTCATAAACATGTCCAACCCACGCTTGAAACAATCGAGGGACCCCACCTCCACCACGTTACGCGGTAATTGGTTCCACAAATCAACAACACTGTTACCGAACTAGTATTTACCAAAGTCTTTCCAAAATCTAAATTTATCCAAGTTATACCCATTGTTTCGTGTTCTGTCTTGTTTTGATACTTTTAATACCCTATTAATATCCCCTTTGTTGTGTTGTTGTGTCCATTCATTCACTTGTAAACCACTATCATGTCACCCCTAACTCTTCGCCTTTCCAGTGAATGCAATAAAGGCGTTGTTAATATTTCTTCATATGAAAGATTTCTAATTTGGGGAATTAACTTAGTCATCCTACGCTGGACACGTTCAAGTGAATTTATATCCATTCTATAGTAAGGCGACCAAAACTGAACTGCATAATCTAAATGGGGCCTAACCAGAGCAAGATATAGCTGAATAACCACACCAGGTGTCTTGTTACTAACGCTTCGATTAATAAATCATAGTGTCTTATTTGCCTTATTACGAACATTCAGGCATTGATCATTTTGTTTTAAGGATTGTACCATGAGCTTCTATTTGTTTAATCAGTCTTTCATGTGGCACTGTATCAAAACCTTTGTTAAAGTTAACATAAGAACATAAGAACAAAGGCAACTGCAGAAGGCCTATTGGCCCATACGAGGCAGCTCCTATTTATAACCACCCAATCTCACTCGTATACATGTCCAACCCATGCTTGAAACAATCGAGGGACCCCACCTCCACAATGTTATGCGGCAATTCGTTCCACAAATCAACAACCCTGTTACTGAACCAGTATTTACCCAAGTCTTTCCTAAATCTAAACTTATCCAATTTATACCCATTGTTTCGCGTTCTGTCCTGTGTTGATACTTTCAATACCCTATTAATATCCCCTTTGTTATGTCCATTCATCCACTTGTAAACCTCTATCATGTCACACCTAACTCTTCGCCTTTCCAGTGAATGCAAATTAAGCTTTGTTAATCTTTCTTCATATGAAAGATTTCTAATTTGGGGAATTAACTTAGTCATCCTACGCTGGACACGTTCAAGTGAATTTATATCCATTCTATAATATGGCGACCAAAACTGAACTGCATAATCTAAATGGGGCCTAACCAGAGCAAGATATAGCCTGAGAACCACACCAGGTGTCTTGTTACTTACGCTGCGATTAATAAATCCGAGTGTCCTATTTGCCTTATTACGAACATTTACGCATTGATCCTTTTGTTTTAAATTCTTACTAATTATAACTCCCAGATCCCTTTCGCAATCCGACTTCGCAATCTCAACACCATCTAGCTCGTATCTTGTAACTCTATCATCATTACCTAGCCTCAGAACTTTACATTTATCAGCATTAACTGCATCTGCCAGTCCTTTGACCATTTCAAAACCCTATCTAGATCAACTTGAAGTGATAGTGAGTCCTCCTCCGAATTAATTTCCCTACCGATTTTCGTATCATCGGCAAATTTGCAAATGTTGCTACTCAAACCTGAATCTAAATCATTTATATATATTATAAACAACAGAGGTCCCAAGACAGAGCCTTGAGGCACTCCACTTACAACATTTTCCCACTCTGACTTGACTCCATTTATACTAACTCTCTGTTTCCTTTGGTATAGCCATGCCCTAATCCAGCTTAATATAGCACCCCCAATACCATGAGCCTCTATCTTTTTAATCAGTCTTTCATGTGGCACTGTATCGAAAGCTTTGCTAAAGTCAAGGTACACAACATCACAATCCTTACCACTATCAACTGCCTCAACTATGCTAGAATAAAAAGATAACAAATTTGTTAAACATGAACGGCCATTTATAAAACCATGTTGCGACTCAATTATTAATTTATGTTTTTCAAGATGAAGACGAATTTTATTTGCTATTATAGATTCGAGTAACTTTCCCACAATAGACGTTAGGCTAATTGGTCGATAGTTAGACGCAAGTGATCTATCTCCTTTCTTAAAAACTGGTATCACATTAGCAACTTTCCAAAACTCTGGCACTCTGCCTGACTCTATTGATTTATTAAATATGATTGACAGTGGGTCACAAAGCTCCTCTTTGCATTCTTTCAGCACTCTGGCAAACACTTCATCCGGCCCTGGGGATTTGTTTGGTTTGAGTTTACTATTTGTTTAAGAACATCCTCCCTGGTAACTGCTAAACTCGTCAGCCTGTCCTCGTCCCCACCCACATAGACTTGTTGGGCTGAAGGCATATTGTTAAGTTCCTCTTAGTAAATACAGATACAAAATATTTATTAAAAATACTACTCATCTCTTCATCACTATCTGTTATTTGACCTATCTCAGTTTTTAATGGACCTATCCTTTCCAGATAGGTACACAACATCACATTCCTTACCACTATCAACTGCCCGCAACTATACTGGAATAAAAAGATAGAAAATTTGTTAAAATTAACAAACAAATCCCAGTGCAAATCCCCAAACCATTTTTGATACAGTGCCACATTCATTCCCATATACATTTATAAGAACGTGTCCAGTGTAGGGACAAAATTAATCCCTCAATTAGAAACCTGTCACTTAAAGAAAGATTGACAAATCTTAAACTACATTCTCTAGAAAGACGACAGAATTAAGGGTGACATGACAGAGGTGTACAAGTCGATGGTAGTGCATAACAAAGGGGATATTAACGAAACATAACACTAAACAATGGGTATAATTTACATAAGTTTAGATTCATGAAAGACCTGGATAATACTGGTTCGGTAACATGGTTGTTGATTTGTGGTTCCTTTTACAATGTTAGGTGTTGGTGGTGGTGGGTGGTTCCTTGATTGTTTAAAATGTGGGTTTGGACTGTAAATGAGTAGCATTGGTTCGTTAAAAAAGGTGCTTCCTCGTATGGCCAATAGGCCTTCTGCAGTTACTTTTATTCTTATGTTTATTCTCTTTTATTCTTATGTGACAGCACCTCTCAGGTGCTGTCACAGTGAGAGGTGTGTTGGCTGGAGCTCCGATTGTAGCGGCGTTATTGTAGCAGTGATGGAGGGATTACTGGAGGAATTGGTGAACTTGGTGGGGCTCTGAGAGCAGAGGTGGATTCCTTACGAGAGGAGGTGCGACAGCTGAAGCGTCGGGGGGAGGCGGAGAAGCAAATAAACAAGACCTCGTCGTGAGAGTCTTGGGGACAGGGTCTTAAGAAGACCTTGACAAGGCCGCCTACAGACGCCCTAAAGACGGCAAATTCATTTGCCGTGTTGGAGGACGAGTGCTGTGGTGAGCCAGCGGTTCACTCCGAAAAGAAATCACAAGGACTGCGAAGCACGGGCCCCTCAGGGTGCTCGAAAGTTAAGGAGGTACCGAGAGCGAGTTTTAGTTGGTGGGAGATTCCCAGGTGAGTATTTAGACAGAACGTTTGTGCCAGAGATAGGGGGAACAGATTAAGAGTTTGCTATCCGGGAGCGGAATTGGTGATATTGTTGGAAACATGAAAGATATTATGACGGGAAATTGGGAGCAAACCCATTATTTGATTAGTGTAGGTGGGGTAATGATGTTGGGAGAGTTAGAAGTGAGGAACTAATACTGAAATTCAAGACAGCAATAGAATTAGTTAGGAGCAAGGGAGGAATCCCGATCATATGTGGCATTCTTCCAGAAAGGGAGTGGGAATGAATGGATGTCGAGGGCACTGTGTGTCCAATTGCTGGCTGGAAAGACTATTGCAAATCTAATGCAATATCTTATATAGACAACTGGGAACACTTCTATGGAAGAAATGAAATTTATGCTCGGGAGGGGTGCATCTATCGAGAGAGCTGGGTTTGTTGCTGTTGCAAACTCGGTGAAGAAGTGGTTAGAGGCGTTTGTTTGCGTTTAAACTGTTAGTAGATAGAGGTATGGGAATTAATTTGGAGGAAGGATGTAATAAAAGTATGTGTTTGCGGGAGAAAGGAATTGGCAAATGATCGGGAAAGAGAAGGCCTCAAATAACAATTCACTTAGGTATATACACAAACAGTAGAGGAAAGGTCTCGTGTTGAGAGGAAAGGTCTCTCCTATACCATCATACTGACCATGCCACCCCCAGAGATGTGGAGATGAAGATTGCCCCAGAGCCTAACAACGACCTCATGTCAGACCCAGCCTCTTCTTTCCAACTGACCATGACTGCTTCATAAGTTCATTTAGGGCCGGGGTCCCCACTGAAACTAACGTCATCGCCCAGCAGCAGTCCAAACCACGCGGATTCGCTGTACGTTTCAAACATCACCCGGATACCGCCCCAATAGTTATATTAGTTGAAAATATCACTCATCGTCTGGGGAAAATGATCCTTAAGATACCGTCGTGTTTGCCGACTGGTGTTGCCATTCGGTATCGGTGCCACCCCATGGGTAGGTGGTACGCTGATGACGCACCCTCATCATGTCCCTCAAGGATATCTTGAGGTTTTCTTGAGATATTTCGGGGTTTTTTAGTGTCCCCCGCGGCCCGGTCCTCGACCAGGCCTCCACCCCCAGAAGCAGCCCATGACAGCTGACTAACCCCAGTGTACCTATTTTACTGCTAGGTACAGGGCACAGGGTGAAGAAACTCTGCACAATGTTTTTCCTCCGGCGCCTGGGATCGAACCCAGGACCACGTATCACAAGTCCAGCATGCTGTCCGCTCGCGACCGCTCCTTAGGCTGATGAAACATGGCAAGGAGTCGTCATTTTACGACGCATCTTGGGAACAGTCCAACGAATGTCCCCCTCTCCATTGATGTCCCTAGAGATGGTTCTGACAGTAAAATAATCATTCTTTCATGATGATGATTTGGGAATGGAGTCGTCGTAGAACCTTCTACATCAATATCAACATCACCACACCACCCCCGCCATCAAGAGGAAGCACCCCACAGCAGCAGCATGAGTTCTCCTCCAGTCATCAACAATACTGCCCGTCACTACTACCCTACACACAGCCAGAGTCAAGCGGGAGACTGTGCACTACCTCGATGCCGAGTCCCAAGAAGTCATATTTGTGACCTCATTACCCAAGACGTCCCGCAAAAATTAATGTCAATATAAAATTTGCTTCCTCAATAAATAAATATTAAATAAAATATTTTTTAATTAAAAAAAACGAAACAATCGTGCTTCTGTTGCTTCAATAGCAGCCGGTAGAGTGTCCTCTCTATCCAACGACAGCAGTGGATGAGAAGTAAGTCCAACAACGAACGATATTAAAACGGCCTGCTTAAATATTATTTTTCAGTACATAACGGGACAGTGGGGGAAGAACATTACATATACCTTACTAGCCTTGATCAAGGAGATATATACAACAACAACGCTTAGGCATTTACAAACAACATTTCGTCTACTTACAATTAAACCATCCATTAAACATGGGATGGCTTTAATAAATATACTCTTCCCTAAAAGAATTAACGGTCTAATCAAAGATGATGAAGGGTCTGATATTGACTTCAATGTGCTTTTAAACATGAGGGTCGTTTCTGATAGCCTCAACGTACTGAATTTTATTTAATACATTTAATATATACATTTTTACCCAAACTAACATCTTAACACGAAAACGCAATAGATGACTTCCGAACTTAGTCGTCAAATTAAAACTGACAACAAATTACAGCTAACAACAAATTACAAATTTTGTGTTAGCTTCATAAATGATATGAAGCTGAGTTTTAAAGGGGATTTTAAGGCTTACTTCTCGGTTAAAAAGCCAATCTTTCCAATGACGCCATCTTTATAGAGCGTGTTACTAACCCCATTTAACCTTAAATGGTTCTTTATATTCTCTTCATCTCCAATTCAAACAAAGAATTGCCAATGTACTTGGCTTCGACAGCAAGCGCAAATACACAATTTATCGGACAAAACATGACCTTACGAAGAGCCTCTAGGACTGTAGGTTATTCCCCCCAGACAATGATGGAGGTCCGGTTTGCGATTACTTTTAGCTTATTGCAATATAATCGAACCAGAAAGATTCAGGGGACAGACAGACATTCTGTCAGGGGACAGAATGCATCTTGGATGCATTCAGCTACCATGAATCATATTCTAGAGGGGCACCCTAGTTGTACAAGACATTAAATACCAACATCTCAGAGAAAATCAGTCTTAAGATTACCGATCAGTTTGGGCGGGGTATCAGTTTTAAGGATGGGAGGTCGCTTTCCTACATACCCGTCCTACCGCTTTCCTAATCCGTCCTAAAGTTTTGTAAATATAGAACCGTTTCTGCCTCCATAGGTTGTTATTATAAAGAAGGGTCAAAATGAGAATACTTTCCAGCCCCCTACTCAGTTAATTTCGGGAGTTATTTGCCCCCTATCTCGGAAAAATCATTGAGGGGGAAGCCTTAAATGATATTCGAACATATCAGGCTC
>WNGS01034076.1:7500-10154 GCA_020271785.1 Procambarus virginalis | reverse complement strand
TCACTTCTCGGGTGTGAGTTTTCATTCGCATATAGTCCTGGGACCATTCAGGCTGTTCGCATTTGTGTTCCTCACGTGTGCCCCCAAAGAATGAGGTGATTTGGTAAAATGCTATGCCCAAGATAACCCCCGAGTGCCGGCGGTGGGGTGGGTTCAAATAGCTTCGGCTATCACCTCATTTTGTCCGGTCGTGATAGTCAAGTGGTTTAAGGCGTCTTGTACATACCAGTTGCGTTGCTCCTGGGAGTATGGGTTCGAGTCACTTCTGGGGTGTGAGTTTTCATTCGCATATAGTCCTGGGGACCATTCAGGCTTGTTCGCATTTGTGTTCCTCATGTGTGCCCCAAAGAATGAGGTGATTTGGTAAAATGCTATGCCCAAGATAACCATCCGAGTGCCGGCGGTGGGGTGGTTCAAATAGCTTCGGCTATCACCTCATTTTGTCCGGTCGTGATAGTCAAGTGGTTTAAGGCGTCTTGTACATACCAGTTGCGTTGCTCCTGGGAGTATGGGTTCGAGTCACTTCTGGGGTGTGAGTTTTCATTCGCATATAGTCCTGGGGACCATTCAGGCTTGTTCGCATTTGTGTTCCTCACGTGTGCCCCAAAGAATGAGGTGATTTGGTAAAATGCTATGCCCAAGATAACCATCCGAGTGCCGGCGGTGGTTTGTTCAAATAGCTTCGGCTATCACCTCATTTTGTCCGGTCGTGATAGTCAAGTGGTTTAAGGCATCTTGTACATACCAGTTGCGTTGCTCCTGGGAGTATGGGTTCGAGTCACTTCTGGGGTGTGAGTTTTCATTCGCATATAGTCCTGGGGACCATTCAGGCTTGTTCGCATTTGTGTTCCTCACGTGTGCCCCAAGAATGAGGTGATTTGGTAAAATGCTATGCCCAAGATAACCATCCGAGTGCCGGCGGTGGGGTGGTTCAAATAGCTTCGGCTATCACCTCATTTTGTCCGGTCGTGATGGTCAAGTGGTTTAAGGCGTCTTGTACATACCAGTTGCGTTGCTCCTGGGAGTATGGGTTCGAGTCACTTCTGGGGTGTGAGTTTTCATTCATATATATATATATATATATATATTATATATATATATATATATAATATATAATATATATATAATATATATATATATATATATATATATATATATATATATATATATATAGTAAGGAGGACCAGTGTCACCTATATTCTCTATAACTTGAGACTGCAATATATCCGTTGGAGAGATGTTAAAACATATAACATAAGTATAATGTGTATTTATTTGTTTATATATTTGCAACAATGCACATAGTAGGTACATTGGGTTTGTGAGATTACATAACACTGATGTTTTTATTTTCTTGCAAAGCTACTAACACGCACAGTGTTTTGGGCAAATCCTTGATTTAACAGATATTTTTAAGTAGGTAATTTGTAGCGAAATTTGAAGAATATTAACCCTTAAACCGCATAAATCATATATATATGATTTCAGTGACAAAACCAAAACTGCTCAAGTCAAATATATATGATTTCGTTTCTAGTGCTATAATGTAAACGCCCCGCCTTGGATAAGCACAGCTATAGTGCAGCTACGACCTATAGAGTCCAGATGCCATCTAGAAAAAAAATCCAGGCCAACATTCCTGGGTGTGAGAGCTTCAGTACTCAGGAAGCCACCAAGGCTGATGACGCAGCATGAGCTCACAGCACCGCTGTTCAGCTTGTGACCACAGCATCGCCTATAAATGCCATAATATATATGTTCATGCTAATATTTAGCGATGATAGTATTACAGAGAACCCCTGACTGTGATAAAACTGACTAGGATTCTGATAATAGTGGGATTGTGGTGATATTTATCGCTGAGCTCCATGGAGGGAGGAGTAAGGCTGTGGGAGGGAGGGTGGTGTTGTCGTCTTCTGACTGTGTGTGACCACCTTTTATTAACTACACTCACCTTACCAGCTTAGTAGTTCGCTATGGTGAACACAAATGTAGATACGTATATATAACGTGTGTATAGAGGGTAATAACAGCAATAAGAGGAGGTTAGGAGCCGCAATTTCGGTGAGGGAGGTGCGTCGTCTGCACGACTTGTCATGTTGTTTACTGGTGGCCACTATAGTCTTTGGGCACCATACCAACTTATTTTTACAGGTATGGTGAACAAAACAGGTAGATACTTATATATAATGTGTGTATACAGCGTAATAACACCACAAACAGTATTGTTGGAGGAGAAATATTAGTGCGTCTGGCCTTGAGGGCGGCCGTCACCAGCTGACTGTGTGAGTAGCTACGTCTTTGTGCCTTTAGTCACCATACAAGCTTAGATGTACAGTTATGGTGAACAAAACATGTAAATATTTATATAACGTCTGTGTATTGTGAATAAATGCAAAAACAGTATTGTAGGAGGAGAATGTGGGCGAGTGAGGTTGTTGAGGGAGTGAGTGGCAGCGAGTGGCTGGCTGGCTGGTGTGTGGCGTCACTCCTCGTTGCATTTTGACTCACAAGACCAACCTAGTGGTTCGTTATGGTGAGCAAAACATGCAGATACTTATATATAACCTGTGTATATAGTGTAATAACAGCAAAACTATTTGTTTATTGTTTTACAAACATAATAATTGAATCACTAATATGCACACCATAAC
>WNGS01034076.1:0-2500 GCA_020271785.1 Procambarus virginalis | reverse complement strand
AAAACTCTGCCCTTGTGCTGTGGGCGTTTCGCGCGCCAAAGTGGTAAGACCGAAAAATGTATACTCTTTTTACTGTCCTGACTCTAATTGTAGCCGTACGTATTTAAATTTGGTATCACTGTGTTCACAATAGAATTGTCTATAAGAACATATATATAAAATGCTGCCAAACATAAGGAATATCAACACCAAATAAAAAACTATTGACATCACTTGCCGAGAGCGCCAAACAGCAACAAAATGTTTCCACTCTTAATGATTGCGAAGACCACATTTATCCTACGACGTTGATTATGGTATCATTGGAACCGCAATAAAATTCTCTATACGGACATATGCATATAAATATAGAATCAATTTCGCAACCGACCCACAAGACGGTGGGAAGTGGCTGAAGTGTTACCCGCTGCGGCATATCGGCGAAATGTGTATATTCAATTCACTGTCCGACATTATTTTTAGATGTACGTATTTAATTTTTGTACCAATGTGTTCGCAATAGATGTTCTAGAAGAACATATGTATAAACCGTCACATAAGGATGCGTTCGACCGGCAACAAACATAAAAACTACGTCGATCGTACTCGTCGTGTCAATAATACAATTGTTATACCAAGATGATTCACTGCCATGCCGTTTTCTTTAATAAGCTCTTCGGTTATTAGAAAAAACGTAAATTTCATGGCGAACATTTCTAAACTATCCCCAACAAAATCGGATAGAAAATGGAATTTATACAAATATTTTACCGCTCGACGCACGGAGTCGTTCAACAAGCACAACCGTGAGAAAAATAGTGCACTATACCGCTCAATCAAGAGCACGAAAGTGTACTGTACTGCTTATTTTTCAGTGCAATTAGTGGCGAAATTGAGCTGTGTCGATTGATCTGCATTTGAATATAAATTTCAATAGTATTTTTTGTTTTTCTTTTGAAAACAAGAAAATAGACAACACGTTTTTTCACAGCTGCAAATGTGTAACAAACAGCTATGACTCAACTGGCTACAACGTAACTGCTGCTTTCTTCACATTATGTCAAAATGACGCGTTTGCGAAAACACTGCTGTATTCGGAAGAGCCTACGTATTACACATGGAATGCCAGTAGAAAATCATTTGAACGACGCAAACGAGGAGACCGAGTCAACGGACAACCTGGCATATTCAAATAAACTACGATAGGCAGACTGTACACCGTGCATCCCAATCAGGACGAATGCTTTTTCTTCGCATGCTGTTGGTAAATGTGCCTGGTCCAACGTCTTTCCAGCAATTAATGATTTGTCAACGGCGTTACACATGCCACTTTCTGTAGTGCGTGTTTTAAGTTCTGAATTTATTTGAGAATGTCCGACACTGGGATGTATGCATTAATATGCGTCCAACACGTCCCATCCAAATCAAATTCGTGCATTGTTTGCAATCATATTGACCGCCTGCTCTCCTTCATCTCCAACAGGGTTATGGGAGAAGTATAAATCGCACTTGGCTGTAGATATTATCCGATGAATACGCAAGGCAAATTCAAATATGAATATGGATTTCACAGCAAAAATCTACAACGAAGCGTTGATAATGATTGAAGATTTGAGCTTAGAAATCGTGAACAAAATTCTGAATCAATTGGAAATGCCATCACTTAATCGATCTGCTGCTGCTTCGTTCGATGTAGAATTGCGTCGTGAACAAAATTACAACACGGGTGATCTGTTGTCGTATGTGCAATCAAATATTCCTCAGCTAATGCTTGAGCGAAAAATCATTTACAATCAAATAATTAAAACTGTCATTAACGGGCTTAAAGATATCTTCTTAGATGCGCAGAAGGAACTGGTAAAACCTTCATAATCAGATTGATTCTGGCAGCACATCGATCCCAAAATGGCATAACCATTGCTCTTGCATAGTCCGGAATAGCTGCAACATTGCTACCAGGTGGAAGAACTGTTGCTTGGGCTTTGAAATTGTCATTGAACATGCAATTCATTGAAACTCCCACGTGCAACATTTCCTAAGGATTCGGCAAGGGAAAAGTATTGCAGAAATGCAAAATTATTGTTTGAGATGAATGTACAATGGCCCACAAAAAATCGCTCGAAGCTCTTAATCGATCAATTCAAGATTTGCCTTAAACATCAGACAACTTGGGATTGCATTAATATTGCCTGCAGAAGATATCAGGGCAAACATTACCTGTAATTCTTCGATTGACATCAGCTGACGAAATAAATGCTAGACTGAAATACTCTACTTTGTGGCGCCACGTAAATACGTTAAAATTAATTACAAATATGCGTATCCAGCTGCAAAACGATCCATCAGCTGAGATATTCTCATATCAATTTATGGAAAATGGGAACGGAAACGTGTCGGTTGATCTGACCTCAAGACGAATTCATTGGCTCATAACTTCTACAATTTAGTGAAGTCAAAAGAAGAATTGGTTGAAAAAGTATTTCCCAATATTCAAACCAATTATAAGACTCACGATTGACTG
>WNGS01034075.1:0-10677 GCA_020271785.1 Procambarus virginalis | reverse complement strand
TTATACCTGGCATAGCATGCCAGGTATAAAGTCTAGGAGGTGGGGGAACAGAGAGATAAAACAAAATCTCACTTCACTCTATTTTCTGACAGGTGAGCACAGTTTCAAACAAAGCGTTATATGACAGAGTGCTGGGAAGACGCGACACCACGAGGGAAGCTCTCATCCTGTAACTACACTCTGATAATTACAGTATTTTTTGCCTATTTTTATACTTAAAGGCTACTAACCATTCACACTGTTGAGAAGAATGGTTACACGACAAGCGAAGGTCTTATAGCCCATATTGACTAAAATGCATTTTCATCATTGTTAAAGATATACAAATTTTCAGGTAAGTATACTGTAGACACTCGATTATCCGGGATTCGAATATCTCGAAAATGCCTTTATATGGCCAAAATCATTACCGGATAAAGTTATCTCAATATCCGTCCAAAATGTCCATAGGAGCCGGAAAATCAGGTGTTTGTCCGGATAAAAAATCTGGGCCAGTTAACTTGCTGCGATGTTGCAATATACGGACAGTCAGCCGGACAAGGAGTGAATTGTCTGGATAAGAATACCAGGCTGCAGGCCGTATCATATTAATCCCGTACGGCTGTGGCTCGAGGCGCATGGTGAAGGAGGGGGTGGGGTGGGTGGGTCGTGTCGGGAGAGAGGGGGAGCGTTGGGAGGGACCACCTGGGTACATGAATTACCATTAATTTTAGAACAATTCAGCATAACTAAAAACAAAAGAAATACTAGTACAATGGCACTTCAATTAACGAGCAGCTTTATCTACGAGCATTTCGAGTAACGAGCGAGCCACTTGCAGAACATTTGTCTCTACTAACGAGCTTTTCCTCGATTAATGAGCGTTTCCCGCTGGTTCTCTCGGCACCTTTTATGATAGTTTTGTTTCCATTTCGCAAGCGAGTTTTCCACTTGGTGCCAGAATGGATTAAACTCGTTAATCGAGGTGCCACCACTGTAATGTAATAACAAATATATAAGTTTCCTAAAAACAATTTTGCACAGGCTGAAGTTTCTTTAAAAATATTGTGAGTTTTTCCTCCTGGCGGCCTACATAATGTGTTATAGCTCTGCCCCAAGTGCACGTGTTCAGTCCTGGTCAACCTATGTGCTCCCGTCTCTCATGTTATACCACAGTGCTGCACCATTAGTGAAAATTTTTTTAAATAACTTTTTTATTTTCATAGTAACTTTGAACATTTTTGGCCAAGACTATCTGGTAGCAGCATCAATCGTTCTGGAGGTGTTAAGAGGAAGAAGGTTGTCCTAACAATTAAAGACAAGTTACATGTTATACAACTTTGTGAAAATGGCCGGTCGACTTCAAATGAAGTGAAGCCTGAGGCGAACCAAAGAGCTGATCATACAACAGGCCAATGAACACAGAAGGCAAGCTAAACTTGATTCTTATATGGTAAGAAACTCAAGCCAAACGCCTTCAACCAGTGAGGCCTCACAGGCAAGCCAAGCGCCTTCAGCAAGTGAGGCCTCACAGGCAAGCCAAGCGCCTTCAACAAGTGAGGCCTCACAGGCAAGCCAAGCACCTTCAACCAGTGAGGCCTCACAGGCAAGCCAAGCACCTTCAACCAGTGAGGCATCACAGGCAAGCCAAGCGCCTTCAGCAAGTGAGGCCTCACAGGCAAGCCAAGCGCCTTCAACAAGTGAGGCCTCACAGGCAAGCCAAACGCCTTCAACCGTGAGGCCTCACAGGCAAGCCAAGCACCTTCAACCAGTGAGGCATCACAGGCAAGCCAAGCGCCTTCAGCAAGTGAGGCCTCACAGGCAAGCCAAGTGCCTTCAGCAAGTGAGGCCTCACAGGCAAGCCAAGCACCTTCAACCAGTGAGGCCTCACAGGCAAGCCAAGCACCTTCAACTAGTGAGGCATCACAGGCAAGCCAAGCACCTTCAACCAGTGAGGCATCACAGGCAAGCCAAGCACCTTCAACCAGTGAGGCATCACAAGCAAGCCAAGCGCCTTCAACCAGTGAGGCATCACAGGCAAGCCAAGCACCTTCAGCCAGTGAGGCATCACAAGCAAGCCAAGCACCTTCAACCAGTGAGGCATCACAGGCAAGCCAAGCACCTTCAACCAGTGAGGCATCACAGGCAAGCCAAGCACCTTCAACCAGTGAGGCATCACAGGCAAGCCAAGCACCTTCAACCAGTGAGGCATCACAAGCAAGCCAAGTACCTTCAACTAGCAAGGCTTCACAGGCAACCCAAATGCCTTCAACCAGTGAGGCTTCAGCAGCTGGCAGTTAAAACTAACTTTGCTTAATGAACTGTACAGTAATTTTAAGTGTTAATTTTAGTGTTGTGTTAGTATAGGTTACGTAAATTGTTAAGAATTCTTAGCTTCAAGATGTGTGGCATCAATCAAGAAGACGAACACCAACAAGGTAAGTTGAGGTTTCTAGTTGAATATTTAATAATTATATGTGGCAAGGCAATTCAAATTATGTTGTTTGTAGTACTGTATAAAAATAGTTGGAAATAGTCACTTTTGGACTCAGAGGGGAAAAGTACCATTATCTGGAACACGTGATTATCCGGCTGGGGGTCCTTCCCACATAGTCCGGATAATCGAGTGGAGACAGTACAAACTAAATAACTTGTATCATAAACTGCGAGTACAGCAAGAACTAATCGGGACATGTTGTACTGTATACTGAATCACAGATCTTCTATGACATGTTAGCAGTCAAAAGAACACCCAAAGAGAAAAGCTGATTACTACACAACTAGGTTAATGCATCAACTACTGCCGTAAGTGACAACCTCAGGCTCATAGTGTCTTGCAACACCTTCCATGTTTGCAGATGACCCAAATCTAACAAGAAGAAATGGAAAAGAAGAGCATAAAATTCCAAGATGACACAAAAAACCAGCATTGAAGGTAATGAAACGCCATATTCTGGGTGAGCCCCAGAGGCTCCCAGGAACAATTGGGCTAATGTGTGATGTATTAGACCGGGACGTTAGTCTGTGGCATTCGATTTACCGGAGACCACGAGCCAGTACCTGGCTTCCTCAGAAAGATTTAAGGAAGCAATGGCCATGGTAAACTACCCCTGTGGTTGGGGTTTTCTGTACCTGCCATTGACCAGGATTAGGGACCCAGAATGGTAGGCATAAGAAAACAAACCTCACATGGTAAGAAAATTACAACTAAAAACCGAAAAGAGAGGCAGAACTCCCTCCAATCCCAAGGAAACAAGCAAACGTCACAATCCACTCCCACAGCGCTCATCCATGCAGCCCTCCCCTCCCCACGCCAGCTACCCAGCACTCCAGTTCGGAAGCTAAGCATCAAACAACAAGAAAAACTGATGACTGGAGGGAGGGAGGGTTGCTAGGGAGCCTCAGGGGCTCACCCAGAAAATAGTTTTTCATTACATACAATGCTGGTTTTCTGTGGGGAGCCCCTTCGGCTCCATGGAGCTACATAACCAAAGATTAGGGAAAAGAGGATCTTATCCAGGAGGCAGCTGCCACATTCCCCCTCAACGCGAAGTCGAGACAACTGGCTGCAACCTATGTCCCAAAGCAACACAAGAACGCCCAGGAGGAGGAGGAGGAACGTTAACCAAATAACAGGTGGCCAGGACCCTGTTCGACAGGCCGTTCCCCAGGATGTTGGACACTCCCCGGATATGAACTGCAGGGAGAGCCAAACCCCAAGAAGCCAGCAGACGAGCCACTCAAAGTGACCAGCCTCAAAGAGACAAGGACTGAGGAGAACCTCTACGGTTCAAGCAATGAACCACCGGAGAACAGTCGGAATGAAAGCCGGATGGTTGAACCCCGAGTGACTCGAACCCTCCAAAGCGAAAACCGAATCGCTGCGAACTCCTGCACCATGCTGTGAGCCGGACGGAAGCACGGACCCCATCGCCCCTGGCCGGCCTGGTGAGCACTGGTCACAAGGGCCGAAAGATGACGCGTCCGTGAACACATCGAGCGAGGGTTCAGGTAGGCGCCAAAGCACTGAACCTCGAAAACCTAGAAGTCGAAGACAGCTATGCAGCAACAGATGCAAGACCCCCTGGAGTACGAACCCAGTGATCGTGAGAGAAGCGGAAGGGGCACTGAAGCCAAACCCGACCCAGCGGGTAGATCAGCACTGTGAAGCTTAAGCTCCCGCACAACTGCTTGAGCAACTGCCGAGTGACAGGCCCCCCCCCCCCAGAAACATCAAATGCGGGACCGCAGCTTTAGCAACACCTCCGGAGGAAGAGACATGGAAGCGATCCGAGAGTCCCAAACAAGACCCAGCCAGATCCGAACCTGGGATGGAACTAGATGGGACTTCCTTCAGTTCACTAGGAACCCAAACCTGGCAAGCTGGGAAAGAACCACACCCCTGGCAAGCAGACAAACGGACCGACTGGGAGCACACACCAGCCAGTCGTTGAGGTAGACCAGGACCTGAACCCATAGCAGATGTAGACGGGTCACTACAACCTGGATAAGATGAGTGAATATGTGAGGTGCCAGATTCAAGCCAAAAGAAAGGCAACAAAAGTGTTAAGCTTGACTTCTTTCCATGAAACCTAATCAGTCCCTTAACCTAAGATGAATAGGAATATGCCAATACTCGTCCCTGAGGTCCAGGGACACCATTCAGGCACCCAGCTCCAAAAGAAGCCAGACCTGAGACAGAGTGGTCATCCGAAAGGAGGGGCAAGGAATCCAGCGGTTCAGACAGGACAAGACCAGAATGAACCTCAGATCCACACAGTCCCATTTCGGCACTGGAAACAGATGGGGAAACTCACCTGAGGGACAGGGCCGTTTTGACCATGCCCAAGTGCACTCACTTTGAGATGACCTGACGAATCACAGGGGAAAAGCCTGCCTCGCCAGCCCCAAACCCCCGAAGAGGGAGGAACCGCCCAACACCACCACCACAGGCCAGATGACATGACCGAACGTCCATGAATTGCAGGACTAAGTGCGAGCAAACAGGGAGAACTTTCCCCCATCACCCCGTCAATGGGGCAAACCGCGAAAGGGCTGCCGCCCCTTACGAAAAGATGACCAACGAACAGAGCAATCTTCTTGCCGACCAGGCAACACCGGTTCCAAAGGCAACATCGACTCAGAAACTGGCACCAATGGCCCACCTCAACCAGCGGAACTCTGAGCCCTGACACAATCCTTCCAAGAAGGCCGAGAAAGGCCACCCCGGAGAACCAACAAATCCGACATAGGATGACAAATAGATGAAGCTGCCTGCAGAAACTGCATGACAGCAGATTCCGCAAACAGCAATGGATAAAACGGCGACAAAAACCTAAGAGCCAGGGCCCAAGCAGATTCCAAAGAGAGTGCCAGCACAACCTGACAGCACGCGAGGCGAGAAGCAAAGAAGAGACACCGCCTCCTTCAGGATAGGCACAAACAGCTTCAGCCTTTCGTCCAACATCCGAGCTGCTGGGGACAGCGCACCAGACCAAGGCTCAGCACTCAAAGCCTCCTCAAGCCAGGCCGAAGACAGCTCAAGAAAGGAAAAGAAGCACAAGACCAAAGCCATATGCCAACGGGCATGCAAATTGTAAGCAACCAAGGGCGCCGAAAGGGTAGGAACCTGCACGTGCAGCTGCATAAGGCCAATGTCCCGAGGAAGCACGGATTAAAATTTTCTTAGTGAGCACAGACTTTATGGGTCAATCCGTAATAAGCCATGCCAAAAGACTTGCAGGAGGATTACCATTGCTTGAAGGTGATAAGCCAAGAAAGACAACCAGACACTACAGATGCTTCCAGAACAGACAATGAATGCAGTCAGGAACCATACTGCTACAAAGAGTGCCATTTGAACTAAGTGTGTGCACTCTAGCACACCTATTTTATAACTTATATAAATAGCCTGAGCCCAGGGCCTATGCAGAGAAAGCAAATACAGTACTCATGCACAGTTCTAGGCAAGGCACCCGACCCCAGTCGTCAGTAACTGTCAGTAAAGGGGCAGAGCAAAACAAACACTCAGTGAGGAAAATCCAGAGCTTGTACAGCTCTGGATTCAAAAGAAGCCAGGGCCACACAATAAGCCAGCAATCAAAACATACACATGAAGTAAATACTAGAAGCTAGAATAAAACACAAGCAAATGGTCCCTACAGGATAAAATCCAAGGATAGCCAGTTCTTTGCTTGAAAGCAAAGTAGCCACCATGACTTTTTGATGACCCAGGAAGCACAACTATGTGGTGTTTACATCATCTAAAGGACTGACCTTAGAGTCAGCGGTGGGCAGGGGCTCTAGGCCTCCTGGTTGTAGCCATTGGTACTAATGGGTTTATGCTAGTTAGTGATTCACTTGTTTCATCTGCATGATTTGCAGAGTATACCTGGAGTTGATTCTTTAGAGTTGTTCTACTCCCCAACCCCATTCTGGGTCCAGGCTTGATTTGTAGCAAGTTGGTCCAACAGACCATTGCTTGAAGTTGCTTGCAGTCCCACATGTCCCTTACAACCCATTGGTTCTGTATTTCTTTCAGGAAAGTGTCTAATTTTCTTTTAACACTTCTGCTTTGTACTGGCAATATTTCTTATGCTTGCTCAGAGGATACAGAATAGCTGTGGACCACTGATGTTCATACAGTGTTCTCTGATTGTACATAGGGCACCTCTACTCTTCACTGAGCCTGTTCTGCATTTTCTACTATATCTGTCACTCCAGTATGTTCTTATTCTACTATGCATATCTGGAACCTGGCCTTCCAGTATCTTCCATGTGTATACTGTATAATGTAATACATCTCTCATCTACTTTTCAGCAGAGGGTGCCCACGATTTTTTTCCAAGATGGCTTCTGTTTATTTGGAGGCCTGAGGAAACACATTTGAGTTTTGTGAACCTGTGGGAGTTTCAAATCCTATATGGTATTTTAAAACATCCCTGATTGTGTTGCGCAGCTTATGGGGTATTTGCCGAAAACATACCTCATTGTGTTATGCAATGTGAATGCAACCTGTCTTCTTACAAAGAACGTCGCATTTCCATCATATGCATTACATAAGGCCAAAAACTGTCGTAACAGAAAATGGAAGCATCTTGCAAGAGTGACATACTGTCCGGTTTTCTGTTTTTGGTCTTCTGGTAGGTTAGGAGAGGACACTTTAATGTGACCATTTTCTTGACATTGGGAAACCTTAGGACGAGCTGGTGTGAGGGTTAACAGAGAATTAGCAGCATTCACCCAGCACTGGTTTGGAGGAAACATTGGGGCAAGTACAGTACTTGCATTGCTTACCTAATAATGACAACAGGGAAGTGAGTTGTAGCTCTTTATGGCTTGCTTACGAGTCATATTGTATGCATACTAATCAGACATAACTAGTCATGTTGTAAATGTTGCATAATATTTTAGCTTTCGTGACAATCAAGTTCTAATGTCATGTTTGGCCATAAAACATTGGATGGAGGAGGCTTCCGTGACTACTACTTGCATTCTGCTGGTTGACAACCCATGCAGGGCACCTGAGTTTTCTTGTGCTTCTTCAGCTCATTTGCATTTCCAGCTTCCACCTTTGTCCTCATGCCCTATTTACCTCAATTTATAGACTCACTTGTGCAAATTGTTTATTCAACCAACACTAAGCAGAGGAAGGTAAAAGCTTTACGAGATAACTAGCAATCTTCATACAATACAGTCAGCAGAAAGTCTTAAGAGTGGACTAGCAGTGTACTACATGTACTGGAAGGGTATTAGATATACTAGCAGTCTACATGATGAACTACCAGTCTACTAGATGTGCTAGCAGTGTACTTGATGTACTAGCAATGTACTAGATGTACAAGCAGGGTACTAAATATATTAGTAGTCTACATGATGAACTAGCAGTTTATGTGATGTACTAGCAAGGTACTAAATGTACTAGCAGAGTACTAGATATACTAGCAGGGTACTAGATGTAATAGCAATGTACTTGATGTACTAGCAGTGTACTAGATGTACTAGAGGTGTACTTGATGTACTGGCAGTGTACTAGATGAATTAGCAGTGTACTAGATGTACCAGCAGTGTACTTGATGTACCAGCAATGTACTAGATGTGCTAGCAGTTTACACAATATACTAACAGTGTACTAGATATACTATCATTGTACTAGATGAACTAGTAATATACTAGATGTACTAGCAGTGTATTAGATGTACTAGCAGTGTACTAGATAACTAGCAGTGCACTAGATGTACTAGCAATGTACTCAATGTAATAGCAGTGTACTAGATGAACTAGCAGTGTTTGAGATTACTAGCAGTGTACTAGATGTACTAGCAGTGTACTAGATGTACTAACAGTGTACTAGATGTACTAACAGTGTACTAGATGTACTAGCAGTGTACTAGATGTACTAACAGTGTACTAGATGTACTAACAGTGTACTAGATGTACTAACAGTGTACTAGATGTACTAACAGTGTACTAGATGTACTAACAGTGTACTAGATGTACTAACAGTGTACTAGATGTACTAACAGTGTACTAGATGTACTAACAGTGTACTAGATGTACTAACAGTGTACTAGATGTACTAACAGTGTACTAGATGTACTAACAGTGTACTAGATGTACTAACAGTGTACTAGATGTACTAACAGTGTACTAGATGTACTAACAGTGTACTAGATGTACTAACAGTGTACTAGATGTACTAACAGTGTACTACATGTACTAACAGTGCACTAGATGTACTAACAGTGCACTAGATGTACTAACAGTGCACTAGATGTACTAACAGTGCACTAGATGTACTAACAGTGCACTAGATGTACTAACAGTGTACTAGATGTACTAACAGTGTACTAGATATACTAACAGTGTACTAGATGTACTAACAGTGTACTAGATGTACTAACAGTGTACTAGATGTACTAACAGTGTACTAGATGTACTAACAGTGTACTAGATGTACTAACAGTGTACTAGATGTACTAACAGTGTACTAGATGTACTAACAGTGTACTAGAGTAACACAATGTGGGTCTAGAACTGGTAGTTAGTGAGTACAAGTGTTAATGCAAGAAATAATTGAGAGGTTGGGAGGACATAGGAAAAAGTATTATCGTACAGTATTTTGAAATGACCATATTTATTGGAGGATTAGATGCCTGTATTTGGTCCACCACCAACCCACTATACATTATATTTGCATGCAAAAAATCATAAGTTTTCCCCCTATAAAACCCATTGAACATTACTTTAAATAAATGTATAACTAAACATAGTAAAAAAAAAAAATGTATATAGTATAAAAAAATGCCTATTTTTGTCTTATACATCGGGCAATACGGTAAGATAGGCTTCGTAAGAAATCTGCTGAACTTACAACAACCGAGTTCATCAGTCATGTCAGAACAGTCGGGTTCCCAGTCGCAGCGCCAGGACAGCGAAAGACACCTGTTTGTGTCACACAGGAACATGCCTTGTGGGCAAGTGCCGTTCTGGCCTTCAACATTAATATCATACCAAATACATATACCCAAAATATCATACATATACATATGCATAATTAGATTATTGTTAATTTTTTCAATAATTTACATATATAAATTATTCAATATATAATATATAATAAATTAGATGAATGTTAATAGTTATTATCACAGAGCAAAGGGGTTACAGAATGAACCAAAATCAAAGATTTGTAAGAATTGTTGAGCACCAAAATGAATAATTGTGCAATAGAGACCAGTTGGCAAGAGTTACCAAGACACAATTGATGGGTAAATCAAGACGATAGAGGTCATGTCGAGGAAGATAGAGGTTGGTGTTCATCACCACATCAAGTTCAGACATAGAATAAGGAGAAAGGGTGAACATATTAAAATGTGTAGTGAACGTCAAATACAGTATTGTGAAAGTCTAGCATAAAATACTCTGTTAGGAAAGTATATTACATATACATTTATAATACATGAATATACATTTGATACATTTTGTTAAAATTCATTAAGAATACACAACTATTACCAAATATAAAAGAATAAATATTAAAAAGTCATGGTAAGCGCATTATGTGCCACAAAAAATGAACAGTACAAAGTGGGTGTATTTTTTGCCACAGCAAGTGAACTGTATGAGGTGGCTGTATTTTCTGCCTCAACAAGAGAATAGTACGAGGTGGGTGTATTTTCTGCCACAGCAAGCGAGCATTACTAGGTAAGCATATTATCTGCCACAATGCATGAGCACTAAGTGGTAAGTGTATTATTTGCCACAATGAGTGAACATTACTAGGCTGGCATATCTGCCACAATTTGTAAGCATTATGAGGTATATTATTACCTCATAATGGGCATAATTACCACAAGAGGCATACAGTATATGCCTCATACTGTAAGCAGTATGAGGCATATTATCTGTAACAAAGTGTGAGCATTACAAAGTATGGATATTATCTGCCACAAAGAGTGAGCATTACGAGGTATGGATATTATCTGTCACAAAGAGTGAGCATTACGAGGTAAGGATATTATCTTCCACAAAGAGTGAGCATTACGAGGTAAACATATTATCTGCCAGAATAAGGAACCGAACCAGGGGAGGGGCAGACACCAAACCAACTCGTACGCAGAGGGGGGGGGAAGAAACCCCACTCCTTGTACAGTAAGCCCCACTCAGAGGGTAGAAAAACCCAGGCAGGGTCCACAG
>WNGS01034071.1:0-10030 GCA_020271785.1 Procambarus virginalis | reverse complement strand
AGGTCGTCTTGTAGTCTCCGTCTATCTTCATCTGTCTTGACTCTCTCCATAATTTTTGCATTATCAGCAAACTTGAGAGAATGAGTCTATACCCTCCAGAGAATCGTTTACATATACAAACAGGATGGGACCAAGTACTGAACCCTGTGGGACTCCGCTGGTGACATCTCTGTGGCAGCCTGGGGTGGCTGCAGCTATGTGTGGTGAAGTAATCTTCATTGATGATTTGTAGTGCTGCAGAACTCTAGTTGAATACACCCGGCTCGGATTTTCGTCCTCGATATTTTCCATGATATTATGTGTGGTCAGTCAGCGATCCACTGGCTGCTCCTGCTGGTAACAACAGTTCAGGAACTGACGTGGGAGTGAGAGTGTAGGAGAATTTGCCTTGCGAAGTATAGCATTTTTTTTTATTATTATTATTTTCTACCACAGACGTATATACATTTTCTTCTGTTCTCCATGGACAGGTTAGAGATGTTTAAACATATATTTTAAGGGTTTATTGAACAATCAACAAGTATAGCATTGTTGGTCAAGAGTTTTCTAGCTCTTCCTCACATGAAAAGAAGAGCACGATATCATCACCTTCCTGACTAATGTCGTGGGGTGATGCCAGTCACGTCCTTCAGGACTTTCAGAATATCGCTTCTCCCGAAAGCATGACAGGGGGGGGTAGCTCTAACCTTTAGACATTTGGGTTGCACTGGTCCACACACTAAACGGGTCGCAGTATGTGATCTGGTAATGATGGTAGATAAATAGGAAGTAGTTTATGATAGTAGGAAGTTGGTAAACTTAGTTCATTGCTCGCTATAACATGAAAGTCATTAGATTCTTGGAAAGATCTAAGAAGACTATTTACGCAGGCAACAGTGGTGAGTCACTTGCACAGGTATTACCAGTGATGAATGGCGATTAAAGTTTGGAAATCTACCGCCCCTATGTAACTAAGCCCGTAACTTACCTGGCACAGGAGCGGGGCAAGAAGCACGGCCTATGGTAGCCTCGTGGACAGGAGATGTTCCCGTGTACCGCCCCTAGGGAGGATACCTTACCTTGAGGATACCTTGAGGTGCTTCTGGGGCTTAGCGTCCCCGCGGCCCGGTCATCGACCAGGCCTGGTTAGGTAACTTATGAAATACTTAATGACTTGCCATTATGGAGAAAAGCCCACTGTTAGACCTCTTTAACATTGTTATAAAGAGGACAAGTATTCCTAGTAAATAGAAAAAAACTATGATCATCCCCATCCCTAAAGCCAATGGAGATACAGACCGTGTCTTAACCTCGTGTTTTTGTAAAATGGAGAAGATCGAGAGATTGATTGAAGAAGATTAAGCCACCCAAGAGGTGGCATGGGCATTACTTGCCGTAATGGTAGATTTTTTGGAGTGAAATGATCTTTGATCGCGAAATGACGACTGATGATGGGACAGGATAATTTTAAATAGACTTTTATATATGATAGGTGATCAGCTGCCTAGTAATTTGTTCGTGTTCCTCAGAGGCAAAGTACCTCTGACTGTATCTCTAAATGTCTGTCTAATGTTAATGATTACTATATCATTTGTATTGATTTACAAGGAACCTTTGATAAAGCTAACAAAGCAGTTATCTTATATAACTAGCTGTCTTGGAGTTAAAGGTACTGTAGGTTATTGCGCTGGATAGGGGATTATCTTCACGAAAAGAGGTTCAGGTGTGTATTAAGGTTGTATGTCAGGTGTGAGATCTTTTAAACTCGGCACACCTCAGGGAGGAGTGTTGAGTCCCACCCTGTTTGATATACTAATGAAATTGAAATTGAAATAAGTTTATTGAGGTAAAATACTCACAAAGGGTGAGGTAGCTCAGCTATTCTCACCCCGTTCAGTACATCGTGTTAATACATCCATAGACCCACATGACAAACATACATATTACCAAACATTCTAAGAGATAAACATCTACATTTCCTCCTTTACACTCCTTTTGAGTGTAAAGGAGGTAAATTTCAGTGTAAATTTCCTCCTCCTTTTGAACTCTGCACACCTCAGGGAGGAGTGTTGAGTCCCACCCTGTTTAATGTACTAATGAATAAGGTAGCATCTAAGAGATACTCAAATGAAGTAACTGATCATATATGCCGATGTTATTTTGTTTCAGTGCAAGATATTTCAAAGGTTGAAAAGGTTTGGATATTTCGGAAACCTGTGTCACCATATGGGACTGGTGGTTAATGAAGACAAAACTAAGTTTAAATGTACAAGTCGGAGGCCTATTAGATTGAAAATAGATAGTAAAAATATTGAGAGTTAATATATATAAATATTTAGGTACATATGTTGGATATACCCATGAGAGTTTGGAAGCTGAGATGACAGACTGTTGGGTCAATGTGGGAAGAGATTACAACCTCTGAAGGCCTTGACATGCTGTGGAAGGGAGTGGGAGTCCCTGTGCTACGAATGATATACTTGAGTACTGTAAGATCTCTTATTGATTATGCTGCACCTGTCATTCTTGTTTTGGTAAAGGTAGGATGGGCAAGTTGGAGAAGGTACAAAATGAAGCCATGAGAATGATCTCAGGATGCCCACGAAATGCTATGATTGATGAAGATTAAGGTGTGTTTAACAACTTCTTCTGCTCTGTTGAATCTAAGTTGAAATATTAATGGTTTGTAACTGTGCACTGTGTTAGATAATGTTCCAGTGGTCTGTCGGGCATTTCTCCACAGTGTTGACATTTCCTCTCATCTTCCGGAACCTGTAAGCCTATTTCCCATGCACATGGGTATCAAGCCTGATGCGATGTAAGTGTACTTCTGTTGCTCTACTGCTCCCTTCATCAAACAGATGATACTGGAGATCTGTGGAGGTGCGACTGCACCCTACGTGAGGTCGTGACCTCTCCTATGATTGAGATAATGAGGATGGAATTGAATCTAAAGTGTATTGGGGATTGAATTTCAGAGATAAATGTAGCCTCTGCCATTAGATTAATAAAGGTGGAGGAGATTAAAAATTAATCCTATTAGGTCAAAAATGGGAAGTAATGAACATGTATGATAAGTATAATAAGATAACATGTATGAGTATTGTCTTGTCGTTCTAATGTTATAAAGTATGATGTTATTCCAGAATGATGTTACAGTCCCGCTCCTGTGCCAGGTAAGTCCACTACGGGCTCACCATAGCCCGTGCTACTTGGAACGTTTTGTTCCCAGTAGCTGAATCTTAAACAACAGAATGTATTACTTTGCTTAAAAACAGTTCACGCCACCATGGGAGGATTGTAAGGTAGATGTAATAATTATTCCCTGCAAAAGAAAAAATATGTATGAGATAGCAGCTGAGGGCAACATATGATTGTATAATTAGCAAATTACCTACAGAAAACACTCTACATGTACACACAGAAATTACAATACCTGATATATCAAATCACAAATCCACAAGAAATCCTAGTGAGGGCAGTAGCACTCCAGGTAGTAATTCTTTTAACCATAAGAACATAAGAACATAAGAACAAAGGTAACTGCAGAAGGCCTATTGGCCCATACGAGGCAGCTCCTATTTATAACCACCCAATCCCACTCATATACATGTCCAACCCATGCTTGAAACAATCGAGGGACCCCACCTCCACAATGTTACGCGGCAATTGGTTCCACAAATCAACAACCCTGTTACTGAACCAGTATTTACCCAAGTCTTTCCTAAATCTAAACTTATCCAATTTATACCCATTGTTTCGCGTTCTGTCCTGTGTTGATACTTTCAATACCCTATTAATATCCCCTTTGTTATGTCCATTCATCCACTTGTAAACCTCTATCATGTCACCCCTAACTCTTCGCCTTTCCAGTGAATGCAAATTAAGCTTTGTTAATCTTTCTTCATATGAAAGATTTCTAATTTGGGGAATTAACTTAGTCATCCTACGCTGGACACGTTCAAGTGAATTTATATCCATTCTATAATATGGCGACCAAAACTGAACTGCATAATCTAAATGGGGCCTAACCAGAGCAAGATATAGCTTGAGAACCACACCAGGTGTCTTGTTACTTACGCTGCGATTAATAAATCCGAGTGTCCGATTTGCCTTATTACGAACATTTATGCATTGATCCTTTTGTTTTAAATTCTTACTAATTATAACTCCCAGATCCCTTTCGCAATCCGACTTCGCAATCTCAACACCATCTAGCTCGTATCTTGTAACTCTATCATCATTACCTAGCCTCAGAACTTTACATTTATCAGCATTAAACTGCATCTGCCAGTCCTTTGACCATTTCAAAACCCTATCTAGATCAACTTGAAGTGATAGTGAGTCCTCCTCCGAATTAATTTCCCTACCGATTTTCGTATCATCGGCAAATTTGCAAATGTTGCTACTCAAACCTGAATCTAAATCATTTATATATATTATAAACAACAGAGGTCCCAAGACAGAGCCTTGAGGCACTCCACTTACAACATTTTCCCACTCTGACTTGACTCCATTTATACTAACTCTGTTTCCTTTGGTATAGCCATGCCCTAATCCAGCTTAATATAGCACCCCAATACCATGAGCCTCTATCTTTTAATCAGTCTTTCATGTGGCACTGTATCGAAAGCTTTGCTAAAGTCAAGGTACACAACATCACAATCCTTACCACTATCAACTGCCTCAACTATGCTAGAATAAAAAGATAACAAATTTGTTAAACATGAACGGCCATTTATAAAACCATGTTGCGACTCAATTATTAATTTATGTTTTTCAAGATGAAGACGAATTTTATTTGCTATTATAGATTCGAGTAACTTCCCACAATAGACGTTAGGCTAATTGGTCGATAGTTAGACGCAAGTGATCTATCTCCTTTCTTAAAAACTGGTATCACATTAGCAACTTTCCAAAACTCTGGCACTCTGCCTGACTCTATTGATTTATTAAATATGATTGACAGTGGGTCACAAAGCTCCTCTTTGCATTCTTTCAGCACCCTGGCAAACACTTCATCCGGCCCTGGGGATTTGTTTGGTTTGAGTTTTACTATTTGTTTAAGAACATCCTCCCTGGTAACTGCTAAACTCGTCAACCTGTCCTCGTCCCCACCCACATAGACTTGTTCGGCTGAAGGCATATTGTTAAGTTCCTCTTTAGTAAATACAGATACAAAATATTTGTTAAAAATACTACTCATCTCTTCATCACTATCTGTTATTTGACCTGTCTCAGTTTTTAATGGACCTATCCTTTCCCTAGTCTTAGTTCGATATAACTGAAAAAACCTTTAGGATTTGTCTTTGCTTGCCCTGCTATACGAACTTCATAGTTTCTTTTTGCTTTCCTATCTCTTTTTTAACATTTTTAACCAGTTGTACGAATTCCTGTTCTAAAGTTACCTCCCCATTTTTAATCCTCTTGTACCAAGCTCTCTTTTACCTATAAGGTTCTTCAAATTCTTTGTTATCCACTTTGGGTCATTAGTAATCGATCTATTCAATTTGTGTGGTATACTACGTTCCTGTGCTTTGTTTAGAATATTCTTAAATAAGTTATATATTGAATCCACATCGAAATCCCCATTTACATCATCTATCGCTGGGTTCATGTCACGCTCCAAGACCGGCCCACACCCTATACCCAAGACTTTCCAATCAATTTGACCCAAAAATTTCTTAGGCTATTAAAATCAGCTTTTCGTGGCTCAGTTGACTAAGGCGCAGCTGGGAACATCCCGTGCGTAGGTTCGAATCCTCATCTCGGCCCTTGTGGATTAGTTTACTCTACATTTAAATTGTAGAGTAAATTACATGTATATTGTGATGTCGTCAGTAGCTAGGGATGGAAAGGCAGGGTGTGGAGTCTTGATTAGAGAGTACGCTGACATCGGCACTGTAGATACTGTTATTGGACGCCGCTTAACTGACAATGTCTCTACAACGCAGGCTTCTTCACGCTGTATTAGCAGGATTACAGGACGTAGTCAAATGTGGTCACAATACCTGTTTCTTTATTGACAGTAGAGGAGCGTTCAAATCTTTAAAGAGCAGAGCAGATTTAGGATCCCCAAGAAATGCTATGATTGAAGTAATGAGGATGGAATTGAAATTACAGAGAATTGGGGATAGAATACCAGAGATAAATGTAGGTTCGGCGGTTAGACTTAAGAGCTAACGAATTAATCCTCATTATCCTCTCAGATCAAAAGGCGGGAAGAAACGAACAATGCACACGGGAAACATCTCCCGTCACGCAGGGTGCAGTTGCCCCTCCACATATCTCCAGTATCAGCTTTAGATACTCGTAATGGCTCAAAAGGGCCACCACTTACGGGCTATTCATGCCCGTGCCACCTTCTAGATGGCATAATCTTCATCTTGGACACATTCATGGGAGACATCTCCCGTCACGCAGGGTGCAGTCGCACCTCCACAGATCCCCAGTATCATCTATTGATACTGGTGATGGCTCCAAAGGGCCACCACTTACGGGCTATTCATGCCCGTGCCACCTTTTGGGTGGCTTAATCTTCATCAATCAATCAATCGAACAATGCAGTTTAAAGTATAAGAGAGGATATTGTGACTCATGCCCGAAACGCTTTGCGTAATAGTGGCTTTAGGCATTGTATGTACTAGCCCTATCTATTAACTCCATCACTCTGTACAATCACTTTTATGTATGTACCTTACCTAAATAAACATTATGATTTTGATTTTGATTTTGATATATGAAAACCTTATGCTCTAATGATTATTAAAGCACACATTAGAAAATTGGAGAAACGACGACGTTTCAGCCCAAGTGAAATTCACACCAGTTACTCCATCTATCATCATTCTATTATGCATGAAGAACTGCACGTCTATGGGTCATCCAATAATGTTAGCAGACTTCTAGATGTTACCACTGCTAGGCTTAGGCTCGGCTACAAGTACCTCTGGGAGTTTGTAACATCTGCTGATGTAGATTTGACTAAATGTAAACTCTGTCAGCAGAACTATTCGCATACTTTGCGTCATTATATAATGGAATGTGAAAAAATTGCGGAATTTAGAGATAACACCATCAATAGTGTCCAAGAAATGTGTAAGTACTTCATTCACAATGATGTGCTGCCCGAAATTTTAGCGAAGTATCCAAAATTTGCTTACTGTAGGTAATGCATGTACATGACTGTAAAGCTGCCGCCCAGTTGGGTGGGTGTGGAGCACATGACTGTAAAGCTGCCGCCCAGTTGGGTGGGTGTGGAGCAAGACTAGTAACTGTGTGACTCACTATAGATGTAAAGTGCCTTGTATAGTGACTGTTGTGAGCCTCTTGTAATGTCACTTGTGACACCTCTTTGTGTCACTTGTGACACAAAGATTATTGATGTGTGTATTTGTGTGGGTGATTAGATATGTATGTGTATGTATATGTGTATACGTATATATATATGTACATGTATGTATGAGGGTGTGTACATGTGTATACAACATTGATAATTTTGTAACTAGCGTCAAACATTGTTATTTGCTTAACTAAACGAACTAGAGGGTTCAGTTCCTGAACCGATTATGTGCCTCTGTATCCTTTACACCACCGCCCACGGGATGGGTATGGGGGGCATAATAAAGAAAGAAATTGAAAGAAATTGAATTCAGCCATTTGGTTAATATTACCACACAACTTGATAATGGTCCAGGACGGACCGAAACGTCGTCGTTTTTCCAATTTGTGATGTGTGATTTGGTCATCATATATCTTCAGCCACGTTATTGTGACTTATCGTCTGCATCCTCCCATCTTCCACATTCTTCTACCCCTCTCCCCTCCTTCCCTCTTTCCCTGTCTCCTCCCTTCCCCCCTCTCTCTCCCTCTCTCTCTCTGGGAAAATTTAATATTATGAAGTGTTAAATCACTGCAACAAAACTCTCCAAATAATAAATCCCTGGCAAATGGGGGGACCTTTGACAAACCGCCGGCTTCCTGTCCTTTTCGAGGGCACTAGTATTAGCCCTCAGGTAAATTCAGGTAAATAATTTGACAAACGTCATATACCGGTCGGTTAACGTACCAACCCATATAGGCATACAATTATGACGTCATAGTGACGTCATATTCTGGTCGGTTAACGTATAATGAACCCATATATGTATATAACACAACTATGACGTCTAGTGAAGCCACACACTGGACGTTTACAATATAATTCACGATATAATCAACTAATGTACAATTAAATTAAATTAATTATTATTATTATTAAATATAGTTATGACGTCATAGTGACGTCACGCACCTTGTGTTTACCATATATAAAATAATACATAATCTCTTATTTTGGTTAGGTTAGGACAGGATGGGTTAGATTGGGGTTGATTTTGCTTAGTTTACTTAATGAATAGCAATACGTATATTGGCGAAAATTTTATCAGGTCTTAGAACCGATTCCTTTTCAGTTCCCCAGCTTTTTTTTATTAATTTAAGATTTGGCTGAAATAATGTGTGCAGGTCTAATAGTTTTATAAAGGAAATTATTCACTAAAACTTTTCGGGATGAAGTCGTTTAATTATGAAATATGCGTATGTATTATTACATATAAAATGTAATTGTTCTTGCTGTTCGCTTCTCTATTGTCACTTGACACCATATTTACGCCCTGTTCATACACCTTTTAAAAATATTAATCCTCGTTAGTTTATTTTATAAATAATGTAATTACTTCCAAATTATAACATAAATGTAATATTAATTAAAATACAGAAATCGTTATTAAGCATTAGTTTTCGTGAGAAAATAATAGGTTGGGAAAAGAGATGTGATAGGTGTAGAGGCGGCGGCTGGACCAATGGGGTGCCGGGAGGCTCTGGGGATTGGTTTTAAAAACAAGAGAAAGAGCGGCAGAGGATTAGCATCTGAGAAGACTCTGTGGCCTCACACGGTCTCCTGTTGTCTTAGTTGTCGTCTTAGTGTCGTCTGGTAGTACCGAGTGTCGACCTCCTCTTGCTCTGGATAAATCATAGGTGTCAAACAGCCAGTTTGAGGACAAGGGTAGTGGAAGGCCTGTGAGCG
The DNA here is from genome assembly GCA_020271785.1 of Procambarus virginalis. NCBI lineage: Eukaryota > Metazoa > Arthropoda > Malacostraca > Decapoda > Cambaridae > Procambarus > Procambarus virginalis. The sequence continues at coordinate 984 of WNGS01034071.1, read as the reverse complement.
CTGCCTACGAATGAGTAAATTATTCTCAAGGATTGCTTCTCTCCGTCATACACAGAAGTAAGCTGGCTGGTCCTTACAGCCAAGCTGGCATATGTTCTCTGTTTTAATTGCTTTTATCAGGATTGTGGATTTATTATGGTAATCAGCTGACTAGCCTGAGCCTACATGTCAATATTTCAGTGCAACAATAGCCTGGGCCTATATCTAGATTCTATAGTGCAACATATAGCAAGTGTTGGAATGATCCCTGAATTTAAATATGTAAAAGCTACACAGCTAGCTATAGCATCCTAGGTTGGGTTATCTGGCATTATTGACTATATCATCTTGCATACGAGGTTGTACTGTATGTATAATTATTGATAAATGTGCACAGTATTACTATTGTTTACTATTTTGTACAGTACTGTACTGTACAAAAATGCAGTATAGTGCTATATATATTACTGTACTGTGACATTACCCTTTATAGGGCACATTTATACCCATAGGGCACACTGCAGTGCCCAATGGGTTTGTATCAAATGTATTTGTATTACTTAATATTGTTACTTTACCATTATTTGTTTAAATTGGTAAAATAGAATCTCGTGGAGTCATACAAGGAAAATGTAAAAAAATACCACAGTTTAAAATGGTTTTCTTTAATATACAATATTTGGATTTAAAGGCAGTTTTGTTAATGCATGCTGATTAGGTGTTGCTGTACTCATAGTAATGAGGACCATTGTAAATATGTTGATGTAAAAGTCAATTAGAAGTAGAAATTGGTACTATTGAATATGGACAAACTGGAAAAGTTTTTATTAATCTGAAAAAAAATTTAAATGACACTTTTACATGTTGCTAAAAAAAAAAAATTGTAAAGGAATACTTTGCATAAAGTAAGGGGGGGGGGAGGCATACAAGAACTTGCAAGTATTAGTCTTTTGTGTTGTGTTCACATTGGGAGATTACTGGGTGAAGGGGTTGTTGGGGCCATGG
>WNGS01034057.1:0-28858 GCA_020271785.1 Procambarus virginalis | reverse complement strand
GAAGTTTCTGATAATTGGGACTCTAATCTTGATTGGGTCACAGCACGACTGGGTACATTACCTTGTCCTGAGGATCTGTCCATGCCCTAATCACCTCTGGCTTAGTTAGCATTATTGGGTGGTCATCTCTTTTACTCGATTACCAGCAAGATCATTCCCCACAATTAGATCAATGCCAGCAACTGGTAATTTAGGACTAACACCTACTAAACTTTTGCCTTTAATAAAATCACAGTCAAGGTTTACTTCTCTCAAGTGTACAGTCTGGAAATCTCCAGTGATTCCTGTATAATTATTACCTCCCCAGTCTCTGTAGACTGTATATATTGTAACACACTCTCTAATAGTAAAGATTGGGATGCTCCTGTATCCCTCAAAATTTTATCATCATGCCACAAACCATCTGCACACTTTAATTTTGCATTGATATAAAATCGTTAAAAATACTTATAGCAAGTGCTTTTTTCCACATTATTTTTGTTACACATTTGGTTTTCCTCCCCTCACACACTGTGAGTGCCAAAGGCCTGTTTTCTGGGTGAAGAAAACAACAACTCTTAAACAACATGTCCCTTTTTATTGCAGTAGGAACAAATGTTTCAACTCTTGGTGAGACTTATTACTTGTGTGAACCTCTTGGTTTTCACATGCCCCTCTTGACCACCTGGCACCTTTGTAAAAGTGTTTCCTTGACCTGTTGTTGGGTACATGGGGACCTAAATCTGACGGAGAAGTTTAGTGCTTGGCCAGATCCTTGTCTGTTGAATGAATTTTACTTTTAAAAGTTACTTTATGAATCAACTCATATTCATCTGCTAATTTAGCCAGCTTATAAATATCTTTGGGTAATTTCTCTGACAAATATAAAGCCACATTAAAAGGTATGCAAGATAAAAATTCTTCTACTAAGAGTAAATTTTTAAGAGACTCCAGATCCCCAATTTGTTTTGCATCTAACCATTTATTAAATATATTATATTTATCTTGTGCAAATTCTACCAAAGTTTGACCTGGGTCTCATCTCAGTTGTCTAAACTTCTGCCTATAAGCCTCAGGAACAAATTGATAAGCAGTAAGGATGGCTGCCTTTACCTTGGTATAGTTAAAATTGTCACTCAAAGGCATAGCTGCAAATATCCTCTGTGCCTTTCCCACCATCTGACTCTGAAGACAAGATACCCATTGTGTTTCAGGCTATTCCATACTCTGTCCTAATTTCTCAAAATGAGAGAAGAACTGGTCTAGGTTAATCTCACAGAATAGAGGAAACGACATTTTTGTTAACCTTTAACTGCCCAGGAGTCCCTAAGTCAACAACACCGGCATTTTCTGATCTAATTCTCATTCTGCTAGCCTTATCTCTGCCTCCCATTTTCTCTGAGCCTGCTTCACGTTTACTCTTCATAGCTAGTTCTTGCTCTGGTTCTAGCCTCTTCTGAGCTTGTTCTGCCTCTAGCCTCTTCTGAGCTTGTCCTGCCTCTTGCCTCTTCTGAGCTTGTTCTGCCTCTTCCCTCTCTGAGCTTGTTCTGCCTCTAGCCTCTTCTGAGCTTGTTCTGCCTCTAGCCTCTTCTGAGCTTGTTCTGCCTCTTGCCTCTTCTGAGCTTGTTCTGCCTCTTGCCTCTTCTGAGCTTGTTCTGCCTCTTGCCTCTTCTGAGCTTGTTCTGCCTCTAGCCTCTTCTGAGCTTGTTCTGCCTCTTGCCTCTTCTGAGCTTGTTCTGCCTCTTGCCTCTTCTGAGCTTGTTCTGCCTCTAGCCTCTTCTGAGCTTGTTCTGCCTCTAGCCTCTTCTGAGCTTGTTCTGCCTCTAGCCTCTTCTGAGCTTGTTCTGCCTCTAGCCTCTTCTGAGCTTGTTCTGCCTCTTGCCTCTTCTGAGCTTGTCCTGCCTCTAACCTCTTCTGAGCTTGTTCTGCCTCTTGCCTCTTCTGAGCTTGTCCTGCCTCTAGCCTCTTCTGAGCTTGTTCTGCCTCCAGCATCTTCTGAGCTTGTCCTGCCTCTAGCCTCTTCTGAGCTTGTTCTGCCACTTGCCTCTTCTGAGCTTGTTCTGCCTCTAGCATCTTCTGAGCTTGTCCTGCCACTAGCGTTCTTCTTGCTTGTTCTTCCTCTAGCCTCTTCTGAGCTTGTCCTGCCTCTAGCATCTTCTGAGCTTGTCCTGCCTCTTGCCTCTTCTGAGCTTGTCCTGCCTCTAGCATCTTCTGAGCTTGTCCTGCCACTAGCGTCTTCTCTGCTTGTTCTTCCTCTAGCCTCTTCTGAGCTTGTCCTGCCTCTAGCATCTCTGAGCTTGTCCTGCCTCTTGCCTCTTCTGAGCTTGTCCTGCCTCTAGCATCTTCTGAGCTTGTCCTGCCTCTAGCATCTTCTGAGCTTGTCCTGCCTCTAGCCTCTTCTGAGCTTGTTCTGCCTCTTGCCTCTTCTGAGCTTGTTCTGCCACTTGCCTCTTCTGAGCTTGTCCTGCCTCTTGCCTCTTCTGAGCTTGTCCTGCCTCTTGCCTCTTCTGAGCTTGTTCTGCCTCTAACTGCAACTTCTTTGGTTTCAATTCTGCCTGCCTTACGTTTGAGTCTCTACATTTCTTGTATTTACAACTTTTGTACCACTGGTGGACAAGGGTGGATATCCACTCAATACTTTCTGTGGGAGAATTTGCTCATCTGTTGACCAACCACACACTAGAAAGTGAAGAGACAACGACGTTTCGGTCCGTCCTGGACCATTATTAAGTCGATTGATGCAAAAGGGGCGGACGCCATCTGGACCTGACGTGGAGCATCAGCTGTCTGACCAAAGTCAACTTGATAATGGACCAGGACGGACCGAAACGTCGTCTTCTCTTCACTTTCTAGCGTGTGGTTTGGTCAACATTTTTCAGCCACGTTATTGTGACTCTTCATCTGCTCATCTACCCGTGCATCATTATCTCTGTTAGCAGTTCCGTCTTCACCATTCCCATGTGCAATAATATTCCATAGTGTTTGCTAACATCCACTAGGATAGACTTTTGGTCGCTTTCAAACCCTCAAAACTAAAAACTAAGATTGTCGACAATTTGTTGTGCTACCAAATCCATTGTTTGTGTGCTAACATACAGCAGGCTCAACACATAACTTAAGCTTCAGCACCACCTTTCTCTTTTAAGCTGAAAATGAGTTTGGAAAACTAATAAGGACAATGCTTAGTTCACTTGACTGCCCTGTCAACTGATAATTTTTTGCACTCGAGAACACATAAAAAAATATTTGTATAACACTTTTCTTAAAGATTAATAAAATATACACACAGATAATGTAATAGAATGAATAAACTCATAATATACCAATATTAGAAAAAAACTCAATTTCTACACAACTCAAAGTGTAGAAATAGGCTACGCAATTTTTATGTCGGGTTTCACATACAGGCTACCCACTTTTATCAAGCTCTCCAATATGTGACGTCCTTTCAGACAGGCCATCCAATTCTGTCACATATGGCGGGGGGGTTGTGACGTATTTTTATTGTTATCTTGGGGAATAGAGGCTTTTACTTGAGCCAAGGGGAATTGAAGGTGTAGGGAAACAACCTAATAGATAAATGACATAAATATATATTAATAACACACGCGACAATACGTAACATAATTCACACCTTACAACTCAAGGTCATTCCGAAGGTAACACATGTACAAAGAATCGCCACCACACGTTACGATTATACAAAGGCTGATCCAACCCTGTTATGATTATACAAATGCTTATCCAACACTGTTACGATTATACAAAGACTTATCTGATCGAATAGCTGGAGAAATCCCTCAGAATACGAGGACTGGTCAGACAGCCGATGCTCCGCGTCAGGTCAAGATGGCGTCCGCACCTCTTGCGTCATCGCCCCTAAATACTCTATTCTTTAACATTACCAATCAACTCTTTTATTGACTTCATTTACCATATTCCCCCCCCCCCATGCAGGTTTTTTGATTGAATCCATTTTTCCCTCACATAGTTTGGTTATTCCAATGCATGTTATTCCTTCACAATCTCCAGCTGAAGGGAACTACTTTGCTTGCGGAATGATAATTGTCACTCACAGCCTCCCAAGTTATCAACTGCAGATTTATTTCAAGCAAACATTATCTAATCAACTCCTTTAATACAAACTGACCTCCACAGGAGGCAAGGTTTGTAACAGTTACCATACCCATCCTGTGAATAATAGTGGTCACCATACCCATCCTGTGAGTAATAATGGTCACCATAACTATCTTGTGAGTAATAGTGATCACCATACCCATCCTGTGAGTAAAGTGGTCACCATGCCCATCCTGTGAGTAAAGTGATCACCATACCCATCCTGTGAGTAAAGTAGTCACCATACCCATCCTGTGAGTAAAGTGGTCACCATACCCATCCTGTGACTAAAGTGGTCACCAAGCCCATCCTGTGAGTAAAGTGATCACCATACCCATCCTGTGAGTAAAGTAGTCACCATACCCATCCTGTGAGTAAAGTAGTCACCATACCCATCCTGTGAGTAATAATGGTCACCATACCCATCCTGTGAGTAATAGTGGTCACCATACCCCAAGCTGTGAATAATAGTGGTCACCATACCCATCCTGTGAGTAAAGTGGTCACCATACCCTTCCTGTGAGTAAAGTGATCACCATACCCATCCTGTGAGTAAAGTGGTCACCATACCCATTCTGTGAGTAAAGTGGTCACCATACCCATCCTGTGAGTAAAGTGGTCACCATACCCATCCTGTGAGTAAAGTGGTCACCATACCATCCTGTGAGTAAAGTGGTCACCATACCCATCCTGTGAGTAAAGTGATCACCATACCATCCTGTGAGTAAAGTGGTCACCATACCCATCCTGTGAGTAAAGTGGTCACCATACCCATCCTGTGAGTAAAGTGGTCACCATACCCATCCTGTGAGTAAAGTGGTCACCATACCCATCCTGTGAGTAAAGTGGTCACCATACCCATCCTGTGAGTAAAGTGGTCACCATACCCATCCTGTGAGTAAAGTGGTCACCATACCCATCCTGTGAGTAAAGTGGTCACCATACCCATCCTGTGAGTAAAGTGGTCACCATACCCATCCTGTGAGTAAAGTGGTCACCATACCCATCCTGTGAGTAAAGTGATCACCATACCCATCCTGTGAGTAAAGTGGTCACCATGCCCATCCTGTGAGTAAAGTGGTCACCATACCCATCCTGTGAGTAAAGTGGTCACCATACCCATCCTGTGAGTAAAGTGGTCACCATACCCATCCTGTGAGTAAAGTGGTCGCCATACCCATCCTGTGAGTAAAGTGGTCACCATACCCATCCTGTGAGTAAAGTGGTCACCATACCCATCCTGTGAGTAAAGTGGTCACCATACCCATCCTGTGAGTAAAGTGGTCACCATACCCATCTTGTGAGTAAAGTGGTCACCATACCCATCCTGTGAGTAATAGTGGTCACCATACCCATCCTGTGAGTAAAGTGGTCACCATACCCATCCTGTGAGTAATAGTGGTCACCATACCCATCCTGTGAGTAAAGTGGTCACCATACCCATCTTGTGAGTAATAGTGGTCACCATACCCATCCTGTGAGTAAAGTGGTCACCATACCCATCTTGTGAGTAATAGTGGTCACCATACCCATCCTGTGAGTAAAGTGGTCACCATACCCATCTTGTGAGTAAAGTGGTCACCATACCCATCTTGTGAGTAATAGTGGTCACCATACCCATCTTGTGAGTAATAGTGGTCACCATACCCATCCTGTGAGCAGTAGTTGCTCCCGGCAAAAATGTTGCCAACCTATCCCAAGTGGCGTAGGAACAAGCAGAGAACTAATGAGTCTATGCGCGCTAAGGCCAGAACAATTTAGTAGTGATGCCTCATGAAATTAGATAGACGGGAATGTGGCTATGGTCAAGTAGAAGAATGATGGCCAGGATGTGAGAAATTTGAAACGAGGCAAGAGGACGGGAGTGAGAGCACGCTGGGGCAACCAGTTTTTCTACGATTGATGAAATGCTGAGCAAGATGTACGGTACGGTAGTGAGGAACAACGGAAGAAATTAATGGCAGACAGCTTAGGTAATTGTCCTGCCGAAGAGGAGTGGCACAACTAGAAGGGTTTCCCACCAGAATGGGTTGAGAGGATATGTCTGCAACGTAGAACCTAACCTAACCTAACCTAACCTAACCTAACCTAACTTAACTCGAGTTAGAGAAGCCACGGGCACCAGGGTGACCAGAAGAAGGGATATAGGGCTCGGTTGGTGACTCGTGGTGATGGAGTCACCACTATGATTGCAGTGAGGCTGCAATTACTGCAGCCTCACTGTTGGCTGTAGGGAAGAAACGCTCAATTTTAGATAAATGAGAAGTTTATCTTGAGATGATTTCGGGGTTTAGTGTCCCCTCAACCCGGCCTTCAACCAGGCCTCCACCCCCAGGAAGCAGCCCGTAGCAGCTGTCTAACTCCAAGGCACCTGTTTACTGCTAGGTAACAGTGGCAACAGGGTGAAAGAAACATTTTGCTCATTTGTCTCTGCCTTCACTGGGAATCGAACCCGGAACCTCAGGACTACGAATCCGAAGCGCTGTCCATCCAGCTGTCAGGCGCTCCTAGGTCCAGAAAGGCGTGTGTGATGCATGGCAAGAAGTACCATTGGTCTGGTGTGTGTGTGGAGCTCTGATCTTCAGAGGCAAAGAGTACAGACCAGTACAGTATGGTAGACTGTATTGCAAGAAGAGGTCAGGTTGAAGGAGAAGTGCACCGTTGGAAGGAAAGAGGGCGTTATCGCTGACACCATCCTAGTGCTTACCTGCAAAATTCCTCTTGATTTTAGTGGGGGAAGGTACTGTTATGATCGCAGTCTAGTAACAGTCTCTCCAGCCTCAAGAGTCATTTATCCCCACCTAAGAAGATCGCAGACAGCCTAAATATTACTTTAGGTAAATAAGGAACGCGTCTCGTGTGCGATTTTGAAATACATTTAGTTGTGAAGGTGGAAAGTAGGATAATTTGCAGAACAAGATGGTGCCAGGTGAGAGGCAGAACATTCGAGATTGTGCTCAATGCGACAACACATGCCTTGAGGTCATATAACGAGACAGTAGAGTGGATGGTGGCCCAGGTGCTCAACCAATCGGCGACGATCTTTCTGCTGGGAACCCAAGGAGAGGAGATCAGCTCGCTGACCTCCCAGACCAGGTACGGGGTGGACGTGACACTGGAGCTCCCGTGAAAATCCGTCACATTTGAGATTTACATGGCGAGTTGAGCCCTAGAAGTGGTGCAAAAATACTTCGACCACACATGGAATGTCTGGGAACCTTTTGGTAAAGGTTGAGCAGAAAATTCGACAGCAAACTGTCGAATCATTGTAGTTGATGCCATTATTTTGCCATCATATTACTTGATAGCATCAATTTGGTAGCTGGGTGATGTTGACCCTTGTTACACTCTGTACAAGTGCATAATTGGGTCTCTCATGGGTTCTGGTTATGTGCCTTTAAGTACCTTGTGCATCTTTGTAGTTCTTTCAACAGCTTACCTGGTTGATGGGGTTCTGGGAGTTCTTCTACTCCCAAGCCCGGCCCGAGGCCAGACTTGACTTGTGAGAGTTTGGTCCACCAGGCTGTTGCTTGGAGCGGCCCGCAGGCCCACATACCCACCACAGCCCGGTTGGTCCGGCACTCCTTGAAGGAAACAATCTAGTTTCCTCTTGAAGATGTCCACGGTTGTTCCTGTAATATTTCTGATGCTTGCTGGGAGGACGTTGAACAACCGTGGACCTCTGATGTTCATGCAGTGTTCTCTGATTGTGCCCATGGCACCTCTGCTCTTCACTGGTTCTATTCTGCATTTTCTTCCATGTTGTTCACTCCAGTACGTTGATATTTTACTGTGCAGATTTGGGACCTGTCCCTCCAGTATTTTCCACGTGTATATTATTTGATATCTCTCTCGTCTCCTTTCTAGTGAGTACATTTGGAGAGCTTTGAGACGATCCCAATAATTTAGGTGCTTTATCTCGTCTATGCGTGCCGTATATGTTCTCTGTATTCCTTCAATTTCAGCAATCTCTCCTGCTCTGAAGGGGGAAGTGAGTACCGAGCAGTACTCAAGACGGGACAACACAAGTGATTTGAAGAGTACAACCATTGTGATGGGATCTCTGGACTTGAAGGTTCTCGTAATCCATCCTATCATTTTTCTGTCTGACGCAATACTTGCTTGGTTATGCTCCCTAAACGTTAGTTCGTCGGACATCATATATGTCCGACGCTTAATATACTTAATATACCATGATCATTGATTAGTGTATGTCAAGCATTGACAAATAGTGTGTTCTTCATGGCAGAATAAACACTTCACCCAGCCTGGAGCACATTTTGGGGCACGTCTCTTTCTAGGCGATTAACAATGCACAAACAACAGGGCTCCATCAAGGAACATATAATCTCTTCTCACAACCAGACCATCACCAGAGAAATCTTAACAAGCAACTACATCAGATGTGCGAAGTCGGCAGACACCTACAGCCTTATACACCGGTTAACACCTGACCCACCTTCCAGTAAAAAGTCTTGGTATAGTTATGACAAAGTGAGTACCGATCCGATCAGGCGAGCTCTCAATTGTATTGTAAGTATTGCAAGCTCTATGGACATACCATAGATAAATGTGGAAAAGCTCAATACAAAGGCTATAGTGAAACTCCTAAACCCAAACCGACTCCTCCTAAGTCCGGTAAGCTATAAAGAATAATATATAGCTATAAAGAATATCTCCAGCGATAGCAGGAGACTCGACATCAGTGAAGCACTACACATCAAAATTCGACAACAGCAATCAACAGCCAATTATCACATAACTATATTCTATCCACTTCGAAACCCCGAACCAACATAGAAGCAGCAAGAGAAAATATGGGCAATAGGCCATCTGTAGTTACTTTCATTCTTATATTTTCATACCCACCTCATCCAAAACATTTGTGTCATATCACTTCACCCAAAACGAATATAAGCATTGATATTTGTTATGCGTAAACCAGTCATTAAAAATGTAATAAGCCCTTATGAAACGCTTTAGGCATCAGACCAAAATAAAATGTAAAAAATGAATTTTGGAGAGTTAATTTTTCAATTACCCTCGATAGTGAAGAAAAACGTAAGAAATATTCAGAAGATTCATGTTAGAATTATTATCTTACCCTTTCGTTCTTATTGAACAACATATGTTTACAATAAAGACTACTACCAAAATATACNCTGATTGGAAGTCTTCTTTATAGCAATAAATGTTAAGGGGTTGTGGTCAGTTAACACTACAACTGTATTGGCTGATACATAAATGTTAAATCTTTAAACAGCTATAATAATGACAATGCCTCTTTCTCTACTGTGAAGTAATCTGTTGACATTTAGTAAACTTTTAGAATAGTATTGCATTGGATGAGTGAATCCCTCATCATTCTTTTGCATTAGTACAGAACCAGCACCCCAGTCCGAAACATCTATATATTGATCATTGGGGGGAGGGGGGGGGGTCGACTGGGGCATCGCTAGCTAGGGTGCTGCTAGGGGCGCAGGAGACAGAGTACTCAGTCTCTCCAATCACGTGACTCACCAGAGTCACTTGGTCCCACAAGAGAGGACCAGTAATACCCACCACCGCAGGTTTCGCTCCCACCACTGGGAGTGCCACTGATTCACCCTGGGAGCCCTTCAGTCAACCATGGGAAACTGCTATTAGCAATTTCGGCCTAGACCCACGGAGGAGTAAAAAGACCCAGGCTTACCCTTTAACAATAACATTATGCCTGCCAGACAAAAGTTGCAGGAATTCCTTTCCCGCCTGCCTTCTCTATCTTAATTTTAACAAGGTCGCCAGCTGGGTAGAGATTCTGTACCCAGCAGTGCAGTTCAGTGGGTGTACTCTATATTGCTTCTTGCCAAAGTGTTGCTACTCTACATATTTGACACTGGACTGACAGCCCAAAGTACACTTCTATAAAAGTCCGTGCTGCTTTAGCACTCTCCAGCCACTATATTGCTTGTTGCCAAAGTGTTGCTACTCCTACATATTTGACACTGGACTGACAGCCCAAGGTACACTTCTATAAAAGTCCGTGCTGCTTTAGCACTCTCCAGCCACTATATTGCTTGTTGCCAAAGTGTTGCTACTCCTACATATTTGACACTGGACTGACAGCCCAAGGTACACTTCTATAAAAGTCTGTGCTGCTTTAGCACTCTCCAGCCACTATATTGCTTGTTGCCAAAGTGTTGCTACTCCTACAGATTTGACTCTGGACTGACAGCCCAAGGTACACTTCTATAAAAGTCTGTGCTGCTTTACCACTCTCCAGCCACGAAGAACTTCTATAGAAAACATAATGTTCACTAGGCGGGACTATGATATCCCTTGTGTATGCTCAAAGAGATTAGTATGGAGGCACACTTAAACACAATGATAAAATATGTGATATTTACTGACATAAACTTTCTCTTTCCATGCTTCATCTCACTGTGATCATGTAACAGTGACCATAGTCACTGCTACATGATCACATATTCAAGTAATATTCATACAGAGGATGGAAATACAACAAATCAATCTTGAGATCGTCGGCAATTCTTCTCTAACGACCTTCTGTGACTCCTTCAGCTGAGCAGATTAGAAGGGGGGTCTCACACCCAGTAACAGAGGGGGGCTGCTTCGTCCACGTCGGCCACCTCCTTTCCAACTGCCTCAACGTCCACACACACTGTCTTCTTGAACAGTTATGGATGCAAGCTGCCTTACAGCCTATCCTACTACTAATGTATCAATGTTATACTGAAACATACGTAGATAAATATCGTGACCTATCTAGCCTACTCAACAAAGGGGTAATGGGAGGGAAATTGATCTACCTTTACATTCCTGGCTCACGACGCCTGTCCCTCGATGATGTGAGATTCAGATGCTTCCTGAGTCGGTCCTTGACGATCCAGGAATGTGCTACAAGTTCTCAGGAGTCGTGAAGCCGTCGCTTGTTTATTCCACAAGGTGTTGTTCCTTGTCCTAGGACCGGTGTCGTCCCTCCAACATCCTCACTGAACGTGATCCAGTCACAGCCAGGCCTGCCCGACATTCCGTCCAGACCCTGGACATCAGGCGGCGCCCTTCAGCGTCGTCGCCGACCGATACCTCACGTTTTGGCACTTCTCTGCCTAGTAAACGCAGTTTCTTCTTGCTTCCTAGAAGCACAGGGTCTCCAGTAATCTTGGTGGGCTGCGATGGCTAGCTATAATCCACTGAGAAAGACTGCAGAGCCTCAAATCTTCGAGAGCTGATCGAGGCACATCCTCCCGCCTCTACAATCAGTTCAACTCTGACGTTACCTCTGCCGGCGCCCCCAGGGGCACTCGGTGACGTCACGGTGGGCTCTGATTGGTCGCCTGTGACCTAAGTCAGCCAATCCGCAGTCGGCTGGTGTCGTCCACAAAATGACGGATCTGCAGGGAGGGGGTACCATTTTGTTTGTATCAGGGCGCCACTTTCCCCTTTACCTACAAACTTATAAATGAAAATTTCTCCCTTATCAGGCGGCTGATCTGGTCGTCACATATATCAACAGACTCTCTGCATCTCAGAGAATCTGCAGGGGAAGCTGATATGACTCTTCAAGCCGGATTTGGAGACAAACAAAAGGGGCTCCATAATAATATATATATACATATAGTTTGAATGGCTTAGAATAGTCTAGAGTAGCTAACACTGGGCCAGATAACAATATTCCTTTTAATATAGTATATGCATCCTGACATTCCTGAGACCATCTAAACTTCACATATTTACATAGCAAGTTTGTCAAAGGAGCTGCAATTGCTACAAAATTTTTACAGAACTTCCTATAATAGGCACACATTCCTAGATATCTTTGCACCTTCTTCTTGTTAGTTAACACTGCATACTCTAATATATTATTTATTTATTTTTGAGTGGTAACACCTTCCCATTTCCCACTTTAAGTTTTTTAATAGTTTAGCTAAATCTTTCATATGGTCCTCCCAATTACTGTGATAAATTACAATATCATCCAAGTAAGCTCTACATTGTGGTATGTCATTTAACCCTTAAGCTGCGTATGGCATATATATATGCCATGAGTGACATGTCCCACGGTGCATATGGCATATATATATACGCCATAGGATGCCAGGCACGATTCAAATAGCCTGCGGCAACACGGGGTTCACATCAGCTTCCTCAGGACTCTTGTAAACAGACGCCATGTTTAAATCGTGGGCAATATTCTCCGGTGTGAGAGCCACAGTACTGTTGGAGCAACCAAGGCTGGCACACTCAGCATGAGCTAACAGCATTGCTGTTCAGCTTGTGACCACAGCATCGCCGAAAAATGTCAAAATAAATATGTAACTGCTATTATTTAGCGATGACAGTATTACAGATGACCCCTAACTGTGATAAAAATGACCAGGATTGTGATAATAGCAGGATTGTTGTGACAATTAGCGCTGTGTGGGAGGAGTAATGCTGTGGGAGGAAGGGAGATAGCATCGTTTACTGACTGTGTGGCCACTTGTTATTGTCTGCATTCACCATACCAGCTCAGTGGTTCTCTATGGTGAACACAAATGTAGATCCTTATATATAATGCGTGTATTAGTGTAATAATAGCAAAAGGATTATGTTGGGAGGAGCCATGTGGGTGACGGAGACGTCGTCTGCATGACTTGTCTAGCTGTGTAGAGGGTGGCCACTATGCACCCAACAAGCTTTTGTGTACAGTTACGGTGCATACAACATGTAGATACTTATATATAATGTGAGTATATAGTGTAATAACACCCCAAACAATATTGTTTGGGGAAAATTTTTAGTGCACCTGACCTTGAATGAGTGAAGGAGGCAGCCGCCAGCTGACTGTGTGTCTAGTGATGTCTCTTAGTGCTTGAACTAACTATATCAGCTTAATTGTACAGTTGTGGTGAGCAAAACACGTAACATGTAGATACTTATATATAATGCATGTATATAGTGTAATAACTGCAACACTATATGTTTATTGTTTTATCAACGTAATAATTGAACTGCTAATATGAACACCATACTTGTGAGTATAGCGATGATTCACACATTTTATTATATAAATCGATCACAATACACATTGAATAATATTACTGCAAAAAACTAAGAAAACATCAATCAGAGACATTGAAATAATTAGGTGATAGTATCTTTGTGCCAACTCTCTCCTGTCAGCTCAGGTGACGCTGAATGCCCCTGATGACCGCTCTGGTAACGCCCATCAAGGTTTTGCCAGACTTCCTCGGCCTATTGCGGCCAATATATGTCACCTACGATTTTTTTATTTTTCCCCTGCTCAGGGAACACAAATTAATATTTTTAGAAGATGAAAAAAAATGTGAATTTATTTTTCTTTCGCACAGGGGTGTAAATCTCCTCAGGACCCTTTAGCAGCTTAAAGGTTAACACTAAATTCATATGACGCTGGAAAGCTGCTGGGGCATTTTTCAGGCCAAAATGCATTACAGTGAATTCATACAACCAATCTGCAGTTACAAATGCACTCATCTCCCGTGCTCTTGGCGTTAAAAGAAATTGCCAGTACCATCCTGACAAATCTAGTTTGGTCACAAACCTGGCTTTACCAATACTATCTATGCAATCATCAAATCTAGGTATTAGAAAATTATCATCTACAGTCATTACATTTACTTTTCTGTAGTCAATGACTACAGGAAAGTTCTGTAGGAACCTGTGAGTTCCATCTTTCTTTGGAACTAAAATACAAGGACTTCTCCAACTGCTGCTGCTAGGTCTCACCAATCCATGTTGAAGCATGTTGTCAACTTCTTTCCGGATAAGATTCAGCTTTGCAGAGTTGATTGTATATGGGTGTGACTTGACTGGTTGGTTGTCTCTCACTTCGATGCCATGGCGAATAATTGTAGTTTGGGTGGGAATATCGCCAAAGATGCCTACATGAGAAGTCAGCAACTACTCCAAGTCCTGCTTCAGCTCTGATGACAAATGTTCCACCAACTTCTGGATGTTAGACAACCACTCCCCATTGCTAAAATAAGGCACATGAGCATTAGATACATTATCAAAATCACATTCCTCACTAGTCTCGTCCGCATGGTTTACACTAAGCACCTGGTTGGTATTGGTAGTTCCCGTCTCTGTTAGTTTCATTCTATTTACATGTACTACTTGTTCCTTTCTCTTGAGATCAGGTGTCTGGACTACAAATTGGTGGAACAGAGCTTCCTTATCACTGTATCACCTTGGAACGTATGCAACAATGTTGGTCCCTGTCGTGCCATTAGTACCACAACTTTATCACCTGCCTCAAAGTTTTGTTGCTTTGCCTTTTTATCATATTTTACTCTCATTTTTCATTGAGCTTCTTTAAGATGAATCGTTAGCCCTGTTTTTGCTTAACTTGTCTTGTAATTTATCAACTTAATTTACCTGCACAACTCATTTTTGTGCTTCCAACAATTTTATCTCTTAAGATGGATAGTGGACTTCATACATCAAGTCCAAAAACTAATGAATTGGGTTAATACCCCGGGAACTCCTGATAAGTATCCCTCAGTGCCATGAGCCTCAGTGGAAGACCATCATCCCAGTCTCTGCCAGTTTCCATGCAACTGGTTCACAGCATTTGCTTAAGGGTTTGGTGCATCCTTTCCAAAGCACCTTGGCTCTCATGATGGTAAGTAGTGGATGTTTTGTGGAGACTGTCAAACTCCCCACAAAACTGCTGAAAACCTTTAGAAGTGAAATAGGCCCCAATATCTGTCTGTATTACTTTTGGTAAACCAAAAATAGTGCAAAATTTCATTATGTGCCTCACTACCATTTTCGTTCTAGCATTTCTCACAGGGAATGCCTCAGGAAAGCGTATAGTCTGACACATCATGGTGATGATGTGTTATATTATATATAGCCATATTACCACTCTTGGTTCTAGGCAATGGGCCTACTACATCAACAATAATATGGGTAAAGGGTTCCTCGGCCACCACAATTGGCTGTAATGGAGCTTTTGGTATTACCTGGTTTGGTTTGCCAGTTTTTATACATACAAGACATTCATTACAGTACTAAATGACATCTTTCTTTAATCCAGGCCAGGTAAAATACTTGCTTATTTTATTATATGTTTTTGTAATACTCTGATGACCGCCTATTTGTGAATCATGGGGGTACACTTAGCACCTTTTCTCTAAAACTCCTCAGTAGGACTACTTGATTAAGTATCTTGATATGATTTCGGGCTTATTGTCCCCTCGGCCCGGTCCTCGACCAGGTCTCCTTTTTTTTACACCCCCCCCCAGAAAGGAGCCTGTAGTAGCTGTCTAACCCCCAGGTACCTATTTACTGTTAGGTAACAGAGACATCAAGGTGAAAGAAATTCTGCACATTTGTTTCCGCCTCCACCGGGGATCGAACCCAGAACCTCAGGACTACGAATCCGAAGTGCTGTCCACTCAGCTGTCAGGCCCCCTACTCCTCCCAAGTGTGTGACACAGGTGAGCTCCTAGGTCTCCACTTCCGCATCAACACCTCTTTATTGTAGTAATAAGTCATAGCCTCCGATTCTGCCTCTAGTTCAGTTATAGCCTTACTATGCAAGTCAGTCAACGTAAGATTAGTTCTTTGCTGATAAATAAAATTTGATTTTGGCCTCAAGTCTGAAGAGCCAGATGTGGTAACTGGACTACACTCTCCCCTATTCCTTTTCCTAGGTGGTTTGGTGGAGGTGCTCCCCATCCTGTTCCCATTTGCCTCTTCCAGCTTGGCCTTAAAAGTGTCACAAAGATCCTCTTCACTATTTAACTTTTTAACCTCTACTTTTGTCTCCTGACTTACATTATTGGAAGTTTCTGATAATTGGGACTCTAATCTTGATTGGGTCACAGCACGTACTGGGTACATTACCTTGTCCTCAGGATCTGTCCATGCCCTAATCACCTCTGGCTTAGTTAGCATTATTGGGTGGTCATCTCTTTTAACTCGATTACCAGCAAGATCATTCCCCACAATTAGATCAATGCCAGCAACTGGTAATTTAGGACTAACACCTACTAAACTTTTGCCTTTAATAAAATCACACTCAAGGTTTACTTCCCTCAAGGATACAGTCTGGAAATCTCCAGTGATTCCCTGTATAATTATTACCTCCCCAGTCTCTGTAGACTGTATATATTGTAACACACTCTCTAATAGTAAAGATTGGGATGCTCCTGTATCCCTCAAAATTTTATCATCATGCCACAAACCATCTGCACACTTTAATTTTGCATTGATATAAAATCGTTAAAAATTACTTATAGCAAGTGCTTTTTTCCACATTATTTTTGTTACACATTTGGTTTTCCTCCTCTCACACACTGTGAGTGCCAAAGGCCTGTTTTCTGGGTGAAGAAACCAACAACTCTTAACAACATGTCCCTTTTTATTGCAGTAGGAACAAATGTTTCAACTCTTGGTGAAACTTATTACTTGTGTGAACCTCTTTGGTTTTCACATGCCCTTCTTGACCACCTGGCACCTTTGTAAAAGTGTTTCCTTGACCTGCTGCTGGGTACATGTGGGACCTAAATCTGACGGAGAAGTTTAGTGCTTGGCCAGATCCTTGTCTAGTTGAATGAATTTTACTTTTAAAAGTTACTTTATGAATCAACTCATATTCATCTGCTAATTTAGCCAACTTATAAATATCTCTGGGTAATTTCTCTGATAAATATAAAGCCACATTAAAAGGTATGCAAGATAAAAATTCTTCTACTAAGAGTAAATTTTTAAGAGATTCCAGATCCCCAATTTGTTTTGCATCTAACCATTTATTAAATATATTATATTTATCTTGTGCAAATTCTACCAAAGTTGACCTGGGTCTCATCTCAGTGTCTAAAACCTCTGCCTATAAGCCTCAGGAACAAATTGATAAGCAGTAAGGATGGCTGCCTTTACCTTGGCATAGTTAAAATTGTCACTCAAAGCATAGCTGCAAATATCCTCTGTGCCTTTCCCACCAACTGACTCTGAAGATAAGATACCCATTGTGTTTCAGGCTATTCCATACTCTGTCCTAATTTCTCAAAATGAGAGAGGAACTGGTCTAGGTTAATCTCACAGAATAGAGGAAACGACATTTTTGTTAACCTTTAACTGCCCAGGAGTCCCTAAGTCAACAACACCGGCATTTTCTGATCTAATTCTCAATTCTGCTAGCCTTATCTCTGCCTCCCATTTTCTCTGAGCCTGCTTCACGTCTATACTCTTCATAGCTAGTTCTTGCTCTGGTTCTAGCCTCTTCTGAGCTTGTTCTGCCTCTAGCATCTTCTGAGCTTGTTCTGCCTCTAACTGCAACTTCTTTGGTTTCAATTCTGCCCGCCATTACGTTTGAGTCTCNAATACACAAAAGGGTGACAGGCAAGAGGCACTGAATACAGATCAGTTTCCCTACTTGTATACTATGCAAGGTGATAGAGAAGATTGTGAGGAAAAGGCTTGTAGAGCATCTGGAGGGAAATAGCTTTGTAACACACCACCAGCATGGGTTCAGAGATGGTAAATCGTGTCTCACAGGTTTAATAGAATTCTATGACCAAAAGCAAAATTATGCAAGAAAGAGAAGGTGGGCAGACTGCATTATCAGAAAGTCTTTGACACAGTACCCCATAAAAGGTGTTGTTACAAAAGTTGGAGCAACTGGCTGGAGTAAAAGGTAAGGTGCTCCAGTGGATAAGGGTGTATCTAAGCAACAGGTAACAGCGAGTAACTGTGAGGGGGAAGACATCAGAGTGGCGAGATGTCACTAGCAGAGTCACACAGGACTCTGTACATGGACCCATCCTGTTTCTAATATATGTAAACGATCTTCCAGAGGGTATAGACTCATTCCTCTCAATTTGCTGATGATGCAAAAATTATGAGAAGAATCAAGACAGATGAAGACAGAGAGACTACAGGACGACCTGGACAAACCGGTGGAATGGTCTAGAAAATAGCCTCTGATGTTGATAGAGTTCTCTCTCAGAGTACCAGTTGCACCTCTGTCTTTCAAACGGGGGTATTCTGCACATCCTGCCATGTCTTCTGGGTGAACAAAGACAAACTTTTCAGCACGGGTAGAACATGAACAAGGGGACACAGGTGAAAATTAGGACCCAAATGAGCCACAGAGACGTAGAAAGACTGTTTCAGTGTCAGAGTAGTTAACAATTGGAATGCATTAAGCAGTGATGGTGGAGACAGACTTCATACCCATTTTCAAATGCAGATTTGATAAGAGCCCAGTAGGCTCAGAAATCTGTACATCAGTGATTGACGGTTGAGAGACAGGACCAAGAGCCAAAGATCATCCCCCGTAATTACAACTAGGTGAGAACAATCCCCCACCACATCCCCGCCCATACAAAATCCACCACCTCCCTACCCACACACAATCCACCCAGTACTATCTCCCTGCCTTGGTTACCTTAATTACTGTGGCTTGAAGGATACATATTTCCACGCCCCACTCACTGATAACGGCCCAATATATCCCCCACACAGTCACCCCCCTCCCATACCCCAGTTTACCCTCCCCCCATCCACTAGTACACAGCACAATCATGGTGCAACAACAAGAACAGCGTTGCCACACCACAGATCTATAGCTCTCGTCTACTCAAGAACACAATTTATCAAAATACACTTAATGCAAAAAAATGTCTTAAGCATTATTAACTTTTAAATATTTAGTAATTTACAAACTGTTATATTGACCTATACAGTGGGAGGACGTCAAGATGTGGCACCTGCGAGGCCCTCCATATATAGCACAGGGGACGATGCTTCTCTCAGTCTCCAAGATTACGACGGAGTGAGCGGTCAGAGAGCGGTCCTCGTCCTTGCTAGCGTGAGTATGATCAGGAGGCTACTGCAGTCAATATTATGTACACCATAATCTTCCTGTGAGTAATAGTGATCACCATACTCTTAATGTGAGTAATAGTGATCACCATACTCTTCCTGTGAGTAATAGTAGTCACCATACTCTTCCTGTGAGTAATAGTGGTCACCATATTCATCTTGTGAGTAATAGTGGTCACCATACTCTTAATGTGAGTAATAGTGGTCACCATACTCTTCCTGTGAGTAATAGTGGTCACCATACTCTTTTTGTGAGTAATAGTGGTCACCATACTCTTTTTGTGAGTAATAGTGGTCACCATACTCTTTTTGTGAGTAATAGTGGTCACCATACCCATCCTGTGAGTAATAATAGTCATCATACCCCTTTCCTGTGAGTAATAGTGAACACCTTACCCATCCTGTGAGTAATAGTGGTTACCATACCAATCCTGTGACTAATAGTGGTCACCATACTCATCCTGTGAGTAATAGTGGTCACCATTCCCATCCTGAGGGTAATAGTGATCAACATACCCATGCTGTGAGCAATAGTGGTCATCATACTCTTCCTGTGAGTAATAGTGGTCACCATACTCATCCTGTGAGTAATAGTGGTCACCATACCCATCTTGTGAGTAATAGTATTCACCATACCAATTTCCTGTGAGTAATAGTGGTCACCATACCCATCCTAAGGGTAATAGTGATCAAAAACATACCCATCCTGTGAGTAATAGTGGTCACCATACTCATCCTGTGAGTAATAGTGGTCACCATACCCATCCTGAGGGTAATAGTGATCAATATACCCATCCTGTGAGTAATAGTGGTCACCATGCTCTTCCTGTGAGTAATAGTGGTCACTATTATATTTATGGTTGGGTTGGGTGTTGTCGTTGTTGTTGATCCTTCTTCATGGACAACCCAACCCAAAACTTGGTAGAGTGCGTATACTTTACCAGGAGATTATCCTGGGTGCTTCTGGCTCTTGGAGAGGGGCTCAACGTCACACGTTTAGGGGATGTGGCTCCAATACTTAGCCTCGTTGTCACGTGCACACACCCACTCGAGCCGCTGTGACTCCACACTCTCTCCTTATGTGATATGATCTCCTCAATCCCCTTTGTTTTATTAGTTATTCCGTTTTACCCTGTCCACAGCTGTGGCTCTTGGTTCTCTCTTTCTCTCCTTCTTTCCTACTTCCTGGGAAGCCTCACTAGGACAGGAGCAAACACCAGCAAATTTGAATACATTTACTGGACAAAGCACATATACAATACATACACACATATAATAATAATAATAATGAATCCTACACTCTATACTATTTCAGTCAGGTTGCACTCCAACACCATCAGAACTCTATCGTCTGCTTATCAAGTGGTATCCTATCTCCTGATTCACCACCTAATACTACCAACCTCCTCAAGTATGTCAAGTCTTATAACGCAATGTTGCACTATCAGCAAGAGAATATATATATCTGTAAACATGTACAAGGAAAACCAGCGTATGAATGCAATAACATAAATATTAGTATAAATGTTCCTTGATATACAACAATGATCGATCGATCACCCTATCAGTCCGAGAACACATATGTATATCTCTGTGGGCAATCCAGCCTACGACTGTAACTCTATACTTCAGTATAAGTACTCCTTGGCACAAAAATGGCAATCAATCACTCACCTTTCACTGCATCTTGCATTCTACTGACAACCAAACACTCTACCAACTCCCTACAAGTAATCGACCAAAACTTCCCTTCCACATCTGGAAGTTCACTACCCTGACATCTTCAGGTTCTTCCGGGTTTATCTACCAGGATCCTCCGCAGCTCCTCCAGGCTGCTACACCATGAAGTCTTCCTTGAGCAACAATGGTGCTTCACCATTGGTATTACAGAAGCATGTGAGACTTCATTTCATTACTCTTCTCACAGCTTGAGGTTCTCTTCCTCCCTATATGGCTGCTCTCCCACAGAGCTCAGTACTTTCCACTACCTTGGAGTCTCATCAACTACTCCCTCTGTGCTGGCTTCGAAGTTCTCAGCAACTTCTTCCAAAGACAAACCTGCAACCCATTGACACGCCAATAAAAGTGTTTCCTTATAAACACATAGACGAAATAATCCACACAGTATGTTTGCATCCAACCATATCTCTGATCTCTTCATACTGTGAGAGTGGACCCCCCCGTTTGGGCTGGTCCATGCTCCGCCTTGCCAGGCAGGCAGCCCCTCACTCTGGGAGGGTCCTCATCCGCCAGTCAGTTGGCTTCAGGCGGTCAATGGGAGAGGATGTGCTGCTCGTCCCTCCAACTGTCTCTCTCATCTCCGTCCTCTTATTTAGGCTTTCTGCCTTACCAAAACATGTCTAACTTATCAATAAATATTCGCTACTGTCGCTGGGCACACGACCAATTACAAGTAATCACTATAAACTGCCTTAAAATCGTGCTTATCACAGATTGTCTAGTCGAGGGCGCTCTCCCTCTGATGGAGTCTGATCAGGGCGCTCCTACGGCCCACGATAATGTCTCTGGGCAGCTTAACAAACTCTCCTTGCCGTCCACGACTTGAGACCTCACGTTCCCAGGTCGATTCCATAGCTGGAACGTCTGCACACTTCCTTTCTCTTGAAGGAATATCCAACAGGGGATCCTCTCTGACGGGAGCTCAAATGGAGCGCGGCTTCCCCTCGCGATGTCTGGTACTCAAGTGGGATCAAAGCCCTCCCAAAGTGAGCCTCACGCCTCCAGCAAATTATCCACATCTCATAAACAGTTATTTATCTATTTTCTTATTCACTGCCCACATTCTTAAACTCTCTGTAAAATTTACCCAATAATTTTTACATATGAATCTTCATGTCTGTATATCTCCGACCTCCTAGTCAGCTTAGGCTTGATAGAATAATTCTCAAAGGGGAGACTCGTTTTTTGGCTACCTGGGATCATAACACTACCATATTCTTGTTGTGAGTAATAGTGGTCACCATACTCATTCTGTGAGTAATAGTGGTCACCATACTCATCCTGTGAGTAATAGTTCTCATTATACCCATCTTGTGAGTAATAGTGGTCACTATACCCATCTTGTGAGTAATAGTAGTCACCATACCCATTTCCTGTGAGTAATAATGAACACCTTACCCATTCTTAGGGTAATAGTGATCAACATACCCATTCTGTGAGTAATCGTGGTCACCATAATCTTCCTGTGAGTAATAGTGGTCACCATACTCCTATTGTGAGTAATAGTGGTCACCATTCCCATCTTGTGAGTAATAGTGGTCACCATACCCATCCCGTGAGTAATAGTGGTCACCATTCCCATCTTGTGAGTAATAGTGGTCACCATACCCATCCCGTGAGTAATAGTGGTCACCATTCCCATCCTGTGTGTAATAGTGGTCACCATACCCATCCTGTGAGTAATAGTGGTCATCATACCCATCTTGCGAGTAATAGTAGTTACTGTACCCCTTTCTTGTGAGTAATAGTGATCACCATATCCATCCTGTGAGTAATAGTGGTCACCATACCCATCCTGTGAGTAATAGTGGTCATCATACCCATCTTGCGAGTAATAGTAGTTACTGTACCCCTTTCTTGTGACTAATAGTGATCACCATATCCATCCTGTGAGTAATATTGGTCACCATACCCATCCCGTGAGTATAGTGGACACCATACCCTTCCTGTGAGTAATATTGGACACTATACCCTTCCTATGAGTAATAGTAGTCACCATACCCTTGTGAGTAATAGTGGTCACCATAGTAATAGTGGTCACACCTTCCGTGTCACGTATGACACATTGGGGTGTGTGTCATGTAATTTAATTGTTGTCTACGGGTATAGAGGCTTCTTCTTTTGCCAAGGGGAATTTAAGGTGTAGGGAAACACCCAAATAGATAATGACACAAATATATATTAATAACACATGCAACAATACATAACATAATTTACTCCTCACAACTCAATGTCATTCTGAAGGTAACACATGTAAAAAGAATCACCACACCTGTCAACCTGTGCCACACATATATAAACCCCTAGGAACCTGGACTCTCAAAAATACTGCTCAGAAGACTGCCAGTGTACTCTACCCTCCTTGCAACACTGTTACGATTATAGAAATGCTTATCGAATCCCGTTACAATTATACAAAGTGTTATTTGATTGAATGGTTGGAGAAATCCATAATTTCTGGCTGAGAGTGATAATCGTCACTGGCAGCGTCCCAATCATCAGCTGCAGATTTATTTCTTGTTCCTGCATAAGGGTCGGCCATCTTGGCACACGGATTGAATGTTCCTGTCTGGGCTTTCTTTCTTCACCTCATCCGGACCTCATCTTTGAATTCAGCTGGCTTCTTTGGGCCAGTGTGTGCTCATTGTAGCTACCCAGGGGCTCACGGCTCCGGGGGAGGCCGAAGCCTACCTAATGGACGCTTTCCCGAGCGGGGCACTATGAACGATGACAGCAAGTCCCAGAGAGGCAAACGTCTATTGGAGAATGTCTTCGCCTTCAAAAGACCTTCCTCCTGTGGTACCTCATTCCTTGATTGTGGTTGTCCTAATCCAATCAACAACAGGTCAGTGCATGTTTGCGAATCCTAGTGCCTTAAGTGCAGCAATGGAGGCATCGGTACTGAGGTCATACTGCCTGCCAGAGACCGTGCGTACCCTGGGTAGAGGTGCAGCACTACACATCTGGCAGGAAGCTCTGTTGCACGTCTGGCTATCCGACATTATCAAGTTAGGGGATTGGCCTGTAAGGTGCCGACAGGTATTGTTGCAGGAGGAGGAGTCTTGGGCCTGGTATGAGAAGATTGGCCCAATTGACCCGAGTATTGAAGTGGATGACATCCAGGCCGCTTTAAAGGTGTTAGAGGGTGCATCAGTGGGATTATTGGAAGTTACCAGGATTTGCGGAGCAGCAGGCCGACATCCATGATCCGTGTAAAGTTCGACGGGCCACTCCCTGACCGGGTGGCACTACACAAGACCTTGTATCACGTCCAGCCCTACAACTTTCCTGTGTTACGATGCTATGCTTGCCATCTTTTGGACCACAGTCGCCTCACCTGCTGTAATGCAGCACGCTGTGCAAACTGCTGCAAAACAGGTCATACAGATAAAGATAATGGTGGGTTCTTTGCCCCATCTAACTGCTTTTTATGCCATAACCATCACAAGATTACATCCAAGAGTTGCTCGGAATATCTTGAGGCTCTCCAGTTGGACATTGATCACAAAACAGCAGGGACCCCCTCGGCAAGAGCTGTTCCTGAGGTTGTGCGCCCTCAATCAGCCAACCGTTTCTTCTCGCCTCCGGGTTCTCCCTGGTTAGGCCTCTTCACAAGTAGGATCTAGCAAACGCTCTTGCCTGTCCAAGCCATATGCCTCATATGCCCAGGCTACTAAGCTATTTTCCCTGCTGGATTGCCTTGACATGGACGAAAACTCCACCAAGAATATAAACATGGATGCTCAGTCTCGGACGGAGCCCAGCAATCATCACCCTCCTGCCTCTCTCTCCAGAGAAGCCAGCACTGGTATCGTCGACACACCCATCGATCGGGAGGTTCTGCTCCATCGGATTGCCCTGATGGTCCTCTGGTCTCCCGAGGCGCTTTCCCAGGGGATTGTAATACCGGTGGAACATGAGGCCCCAGAGTGAAGCACACACCAGTCGCAGGCATCATCAAGAGGGTTCCCGAGCCGACCACCGCTTCCATCAGGCAAAGAGAAGTATTGCTCAACAGCCTTTGGACTGGCTGTCATTGATACCACACATTTTACTTACTTTGCATGAGGGCATTATGGCTTTTTCTGGTGTTTCCTCCTTTTGAGATGTCTGTACACAGGTAGTCAGAAAGTTAGCTGTTGTATTTCAGATATAATGGCACCCCATCCTGAGAATACTGTAGTGTTTTGGAATGCCCATTCACTTTTTAAGAAGACGCAATTCCTTCAGAATTTTATCGCCAGCACACCACCGTTGATCATGGGACTCTGTGAGACTTGGCTTACTGACGATCTTTCCTTTACAGTGCCGGAATATTCGGATCAGCCAGTAGTGACCGTCAGGGGCCATCGTCTCAAGATCGCCCCAGAACACAGGTGGCTGGGGGTCGTTCTAGATGGCCTTTGGCTAACATTAAGGCATCATGTGGATTATATTCGGGCCTCATGCCTTCGCCGCATGAACAGCATGAAACGGCTCTCTAGTGCGGCATGAGGGGCTTCACTGGAGTTGCTTCTAGCTCTCTATGAGGCCTTCATTCGTAGCAAGATCATGTATGCGAGTGAAGTCTATGGCTCAGCACCATCATCAGTATTGGCAAGGCTGGATCCCATTCAATAGAGTGATCTTCGCTCAGTGTTAGGGGCTATGCCCTCCTCGTCAGTTCTCTCTCTCCTTGCAGAATCAGGGTTATAGCCCCTGAGCTTTGAATGTCTTCTCGCCCTCTGGTGCCAGCTTCAACGGATAGTGCATCTCCTTGCTACCCATCCACTTACTCGCCTCCAGCTTGAGGCTAACTGGTGGAATGTGTCGGCTGGACACTCCAGGCACCGTCAGAAGAGCTCATTCGGGTTTCTGTGGACTTTTCCAAGCCTCCTCGTCGGAAGAGGAATTTAGAGGGTCTGATCCCTTTAATTTTTGCAGATCTATGAGCCTCCTTATACCCTGGATACTTGAAGGTTTATACAGATGGGTCCCGCAAAGATCAACCGCCATCCACATCTGCGGCAGCTTACTTTGCTCCTATTTCCTTCTGTCAAACGTGGAAGCACTCCCTTGCTCATTCATGCCTGGCGTGGGAACTGTTTGCAATCTTACTAGCCTTACTACTTCTTCAACAAGTTTCAGGGCCCTCTGTGGTCGTTTTCTTCATGGACTCATTTATAGCCCTATATTCGATATCATCTTGGCATCAACGAGTCCATCGTTATACTTTGTCACAGATTCATAGAGAACTGCTTTCAGACTCTGGTACTCCGGGTCGGTCGATCTATCTCCGGTGGGTTCCATCACATGTCAGTATTAATGGCAATGAGGTGGCCAAAGCAACACCAGGTATGGCACATGGTCTCCATGACTACATATGCCATAACAAAAAAAAGTGCCTCTGGACCTTTCCAAAATTCTCCCGCAACTCTGGGCATCTTGCCTCGCGAGTTAGGAGGCAGTGATGGTGACAGCACTCAGGTCTTCCTCTCTGGCGGGTCACTGGGAGAAATCCTCCCTGCGTCCATGGACTTGTCATCATTCTCGACTCTTTGACACGGCCATCACTTGTCTCCGGATTAGGCACACCTGCCTGGCTTCACATCTCTATCGTCTATGGCTGGTAGATTTCCCATACTGCCAGTGGTGTCCGACCCAGGAGGATACAGTGGAACACCTTCTTCTTCGCTGCCCTCAATTTCATAGTGCTCATGTCAGACTACAGAGTGTCGATCATTGGCTGAATATTCCCCGCGTCACGGTTCCCGTTCTCCATGACGGACAGGTGCGAGAGACGAAGACGTCTGATATGACATCCTTCGCCATACCTTCTTCTTCCTCTGTCATATTTGTGCCCTGAAGAGACTATAAAGTACGTGGCCTGAGGAGATTGTAGTGTCTGTGGCCTGAAGAGACTATAAGGACCCCATCCCTCTTTACTATTTCCTGGTATCGGGCATCCGGGCATAACCGATACCTTGATCGCCGTCGCCCTAAATCAACAATAACAGCAACAGATTTATTTCAAGAAAACATTCTCTAATCAATTCTTTAATAGAAACTGACCTCCACTAAAGGTAAGGTTCATAACACCCCTGATAAGCGGTGGAGAAAAAATAGAAATTCGTAAATGAATTTCACTTTTTTTCCACATAAGGTCAACACCTCAAACAGATTTCATAATGATTTTACACAAATGGTATATGATAACCAATGAACACATTTACACAATAATATATACATTTCTGTGCAGTTTACAACCCTAAGTCACCCAGGTTTAGGCAATCTAGAATGTACATTTGCTACTGTATTTAATTTTCCTGGAATATGTTTGATAAGCAGAGTGTACTCTTACAATAGTAGCGACCACCTAATATCCTCTGATTGAAGTCTTCTTTATAGCAATAAATGTTAAGGGGTTGTGGTCAGTTAACACTACAACTGTATTGGCTGATACATAAATGTTAAATCTTTAAACAGCTAGTAATAATGACAATGCCTCTTTCTCTACTGTGAAGTAATTCTGTTGACATTTAGTAAACTTTTTAGAATAGTATTGTATTGGATGATTGATACCCCATCATTCTTTTGCATTAGTACAGAACCAGCACCCCAGTCCGAAGCATCTATATATTGTCACGGGGGGGGGGGGGGTGGCGACTGGGGCATCGCTAGCTAGGGTGCTGCTAGGGGCGCAGGAGACAGAGTACTCAGTCTCTCCAATCACGTGACTCACCAGAGTCACTTGTCCCACAAGAGAGGACCAGTAATACCCACCACCGCAGGTTTTCGCTCCCACCACTGGGAGTGCCACTGATTCACCCTGGGAGCCCTTCAGTCAACCATGGGAAACTGCTATTAGCAATTTCGGCCTAGACCCATGGAGGAGTAAAAGAAGACCCAGGCTTACCTTTAACAATAACATTATGCCTGCCAGACAAAAGTTGCAGGAATCCTTTCCCGCCTGCCTTCTCTATCTTAATTTTAACAAGGTCGCCAGCTGGGTAGAGATTTCTGTACCCCAGCAGTGCAGTTCAGTGGGTGTACTCTATATTGCTTCTTGCCAAAGTGTTGCTACTCCTACATATTTGACACTGGACTGACAGCCCAAAGTACACTTCTAAAAGTCCGTGCTGCGTTAGCACTCTCCAGCCACTATATTGCTTGTTGCCAAAGTGTTGCTACTCCTACAGATTTGACTCTGGACTGACAGCCCAAGGTACACTTCTATAAAAGTCTGTTCTGCTTTAGCACTCTCCAGCCACTATATTGCTTGTTGCCAAAGTGTTGCTACTACTACAGATTTGACTCTGGACTGACAGCCCAAGGTACACTTCTATAAAAGTCTGTGCTGCTTTACCACTCTCCAGCCACGAAGAACTTCTATAGAAAACATAATGTCACTAGGCGGGACTATGATATCCCTCGCGTATGCTCAAAGAGATTAGTATGGAGGCACACTTAAACACAATGATAAAATATGTGATATTTACTGACATAAGCTTCTCTTTCCATGCTTCATCTCACTGTGATCATGTAACAGTGACCATAGTCACTGCTACATGATCACATATTCAAGTAATATTCATACAGAGGATGGAAATACAACAAATCAATCTTGAGATCGTCGGCAATTCTTCTCTAACGACCTTCTGTGACTCCTTCAGCTGAGCAGATTAGAAAGGGGGCCTCACACCCAGTAACAGAGGGGGGCTGCTTCGTCCACGTCGGCCACCTTCTTTCCAACTGCCTCAACGTCCACACACACTGTCTTCTTGAACAGTTATGGATGCAAGGTGCCTTACAGCCTATCCTACTACTAATGTATCATGTTATACTGAAACATACGTAGATAAATATCGTGACCTATCTAGCCTACTCAACAAAGGGGTAATGGGAGGGAAATTGATCTACCTTTACATTCCTGGCTCACGACGCCTGTCCCTCGATGATGTGAGATTCAGATGCTTCCTGAGTCGGTCCTTGACGATCCAGGAATGTGCTACAAGTTCTCAGGAGTCGTGAAGCCGTCGCTTGTTTATTCCACAAGGCGTTGTTCCTTGTCCTAGGACCGGTGTCGTCCCTCCAACATCCTCACTGAACGTGATCCAGTCACAGCCAGGCCTGCCCGACATTCCGTCCAGACCCTGGACATCAGGCGGCGCCCTTCAGCGTCGTC
>WNGS01034054.1:0-17389 GCA_020271785.1 Procambarus virginalis | reverse complement strand
CCCAATCTCCAAGACTGAACGTTTCTGGCACACGTCCCTGACGGTCACCAGAACTTGACGTGTCGCTGCCTTGTCCACTTTTGTGCGGCATCGTTCCGCATTCAGGATTTGCTTGTGTTCGAGTACTGGATCCAGGGGAAAGTCGATTGGGTATCCCAAAAGCACGACTCGTGTGCGTCTTTCCGAAGGGTCCAGCTTTTAAAACCATACAGGTTTCCTTTGCAGGACCCGTACTTTCCAAAGTAATTTTGCAGTCTGTTGGTCTTGTGGTGCTAGTATTATTTCTCCCTTCAGGTTGACTGTAATGGAAAGTTTTAGCTCTGGTTGTCCTTTTCCATTGCCGTTACTACTCCATATGTTGTAGGAAAGTGGTCTGTCTGCAGTATCTTGAATTTTGGAAGAAATGAAGAGGCTGGTGATGTCTGGCGTGAGACTGGTGGTGTCCTCTCCTGTCTCATACTGTTGTCCTGTGGCTGGGCTGTGGAGAAAGGTACAGTGTCTGACACTGGCTGGTGTGAGACAGGTGGTGTCTTCTCTTGTCTCATACTGTTGTCCTGTGGCTGTGTTGTGGACAGAGAAGCATTGTCTGACACTGGCTGGTGTGTGACTGATGCTGCCCCCTCGAGGTCCATTACGTCTGCTGCCTTGCTGGTAGAGGAACGTGGCGAAGCCTCGAGAGCAGTTTTCTTCAGTGCCTGCTGCACATCGGTCCACCGACCCTCCTCGTCTGAAAGCTGCCAACATTTCCTCTTTCTCTTAGCCTTCCCCATGACTCTCTCACGTAGTGAGGACCGAATCACTGCCCTACCTAATGCCCGAGACACTCCTATTCCTGGAGAAATTCATTCCCCTCCAACGGAGGTCGTAGAATGATTCCCCCAGGTGGAATCAGGGATACCTAACACCTAAACGAGCTGTTTGGTAAACCTTTCCCTGTCAGGCTCAGTACACTTTCTAAAGTGCTCCCTTGTGGCAATGCCCGCGGGATATCGCCTCGCCTTCAGGATAGGACTCTAAGTGACCTGGTCAGTGATACGGTCGTAAAAAAAAAAAAAAAAAAAAAAATACTGGAGATTGGCACTGCTGGCAACGGTGTAGTCAAGAGTTAGATGCTGGCAGCTTAGTAGTGAATATGGCAATACTGGAGATGTTGGCAATGGTGTTGTCAAGAGTTAGATGCTGGCAGCTTAGTAGTGAACATGGCAATACTGGGGCAATGGAGCAGCCACGAAGACAACATTTTCACCGCAGTAGTCACCATAACAAGTTGGGAGTGTAATAGTGATGGTGACGATGTTGGGAGTGTAATAGTCATGGTGACGATGTTGGGAGTGTAATAGTTATGGTGACGATGTTGGGAGTGTAATAGTCATGGTGACGATGTTGGGAGTGTAATAGTCATGGTGACGATGTTGGGAGTGTAATAGTCATGGTGACGATGTTGGGAGTGTAATAGTCATGGTGACGATGTTGGGAGTGTAATAGTTATGGTGACGATGTTGGGAGTGTAATAGTTATGGTGATGATGTTGGGAGTGTAGTAGTTATGGTGACGATGTTGGGAGTGTAGTAGTTATGGTGATGATGTTGGGAGTGTAATAGTCATGGTGATGATGCTGGGAGTGTAATAGTTATGGTGATGATGTTGGGAGTGTAATAGTTATGGTGATGATGTTGGGAGTGTAATAGTTATGGTGATGATGTTGGGAGTGTAATAGTCATGGTGATGATGCTGGGAGTGTAATAGTTATGGTGATGATGTTGGGAGTGTAATAGTTATGGTGATGATGTTGGGAGTGCAATAGTTATGGTGACGATGTTGGGAGTGTAGTAGTTATGGTGATGATGTTGGGAGTGTAATAGTCATGGTGACGATGTTGGGAGTGTAATAGTTATGGTGACGATGTTGGGAGTGTAATAGTCATGGTGACGATGTTGGGAGTGTAATAGTCATGGTGACGATGCTGGGAGTGTAATAGTCATGGTGACGATGTTGGGAGTGTAATAGTCATGGTGATGATGTTGGGAGTGTAATAGTCATGGTGAGTGTAGTTTTCATTGCTGTAACTTTTACTACGCACAACCTCTTTCGGTGTTACTAACTTAACTGCACAGTTTTATTACTGTAACCTTTACTAGACTACTAGATCATTACTGTAAACTTTACTAGATAAATACAACACTGTAACCATCTTTACTATGCACAACCTTCATTATTGTAACCATCTTTACTACAGAAGATCTTCATCACTGTAACCATCTTTACTATGCACAACCTTCATCATTGTAACCATCTTTACTACAGAAGATCTTCATCACTGTAACCATCTTTACTATGCACAACCTTCATCATTGTAACCATCTTTACTACAGAAGATCTTCATCACTGTAACCATCTTTACTACAGACAATCTTCACCACTGTAACCATCTTTACTACACACAACCTTCACCACTGTAACCATCTTTACTACACACAACCTTCACCACTGTAACCATCTTTACTACACACAACCTTCACCACTGTAACCATCTTTACTACACACAACCTTCATCACTGTAACCATCGTTACTACACACAACCTTCATCACTGTAACCATCTTTACTACACACAACCTTCACCACTGTAACCATCTTTACTACACACAACCTTCACCACTGTAACCATCTTTACTACACACAACCTTCACCACTGTAACCATCTTTACTACACACAACCTTCATCACTGTAACCATCTTTACTACACACAACCTTCACCACTGTAACCATCTTTACTACACACAACCTTCATCACTGTAACCATCTTTACTACACACAACCTTCATCACTGTAACCATCTTTACTACACACAACCTTCATCACTGTAACCATCTTTACTACACACAACCGGCATCACTGTAACCATCCTAACTGTACAGTTTTCATTACTGTAACCTTATTAGGCACAATCATCATCACTGTAACCATCTGTACTACGAACAACCAGCATCATTGTAACCATCTTTACTGTACAATTTTTATTAATGTTATCTTTATTAGGCACAAACATCATTAATTTAACCATCTTTACTGTGCAGTTTTCATTACTGTAACCTTTATTAGGAACAAACATCATCACTGTAACCATCTTTACTACACACCAACGTAACCATTTCTTGACCAAAACAATGAATTTAGGACAAATTGTTAAATTGTTACACATTTAATTTTCAGCTTCAAAAATCAAGGAATAAGGAAACAACAGTTAAATAACTCAGATAAAATATTTTATTTTACCCAAGTAATAACATCAATAATTTTTAAGATAAAAATTTATTTTGTTGAATTTCAGTATTTTGGCTTTTAGTTCCTTTTTCTGTTTTCGTTCTTTATTATTTTCCTGTTCATGATTTTTATCTTTTTCTTGTCCATGCTGATTATCTTTTTCTGGTCCATGCTACTTATCTTTTTCTTGTCCGTGCTGCTTCACCTCTGCCTGCCGTTGTTCTTCGTGGTTCTTCCGGTGTTCTTTCTTCCGTGGGTTCTTCTCCACCTTCTGAAGTTTGGTCTTCATGCGTGCGAGCTTCTCTGCGAGAGCACTGGGCACTGACCCCACCACTCCCTGCCTGGCTCGCTTGATTCGTGGGTCATGTGACCCCGGGGGAACAACCTCTGCATACCTGCGTTTCACAGATGACCCTGGCTCATATCCTCCATCATGACCTATGAGCCAAGGCGGGACCCCTTCTCCATAACCTTCAGGCAAGTCAGGGTTCCTGCCAGACTCATCCATCCTTGACTGAGGTCTAAGTAAAGAGTTCTGAGGAAGGAGTCCTCAGGTAAATATCCCAGATGGTGAATATTTAGTCAAGATGATAGTGTTTGTAGCGTAAGGTAAGGGAATTATCAGGAGAAAGCGCTAAGGCATTACGACTATACTGCACTTGCAAATGATAAGGGGAATAAGTAACTAGGATATGATAGAGGAAAGGAATGGTGCCCAACCACTTCGACGGCACCATTCATGTTTTAGTGAGTACAGGTGCTACAAAGGCTTATGGTAACCCAACCCTCATGTTTGTCATGGTGACGATGATTAAAGTACTCATGACTGAAGATAAAAATGCCAAGAAGTAGTCAAGAAAAAGATTTATTGTGAGAAAGTGTCAAGATGTTAGTCACTGAGCAGTGAAGCTGTTGGCACTGCTGGCAATGGTGTTGTGAAGAGTCAGATACTGGCAGCTTAGCAGTGAATATGGCAATACTGGAGATGTTGGCACTGCTGGCAACGGTGTAGTCAAGAGTTATATGCTGGCAGCTTAGTAGTGAA
Source organism: Procambarus virginalis (assembly GCA_020271785.1). Taxonomy (NCBI): domain Eukaryota; kingdom Metazoa; phylum Arthropoda; class Malacostraca; order Decapoda; family Cambaridae; genus Procambarus; species Procambarus virginalis. The sequence goes on along the minus strand of WNGS01034054.1, from coordinate 13,080 downwards.
TATGGCAATACTGGAGATGTTGGCACTGCTGGCAATGGTGTAGTCAAGAGTTAGATGCTGGCAGCTTAGTAGTGAATATGGCAATACTGGAGATGTTGGCACTGTTGGCAATAGTGTTGTTAAGAGTTAGATGCTGGCAGCTTAGTAGTGAACATGGCAATACTGGAGATGTTGGAACTGTTGGCAATGGTGTTGCTAAGAGTTAGATACTGGCAGCTTAGTAGTGAATATGGCAATACTAGAGATGTTGGCACTGCTGGCAATGGTGTTGTCAAGAGTTAGATGCTGGCAGCTTAGTAGTAAATATGGCAATACTGGAGATGTTGGCACTACTGGCAATGGTGTAGTCAAGAGATAGATGCTGGCAGCTTAGTAGTAAATATGGCAATACTGGAGCAATGGAGCAGCCACGAAGACGACGTTTTCACCGCAGTAGTCACCATAACAATGTTGGGAGTGTAATAGTCATGGTGATGATGTTGGGAGTGTAATTGTCATGGTGATGATGTTGGGAGTGTAATAGTCATGGTGATGATGTTGGGAGTGTAATAGTCATGGTGACGATGTTGGGAGTGTAATAGTCATGGTGACGATGTTGGGAGTGTAATAGTTATGGTGACGATGTTGGGAGTGTAATAGTCATGGTGATGATGTTGGGAGTGTAATAGTCATGGTGAAGATGTTGGGAGTGTAATAGTCATGGTGATGATGTTGGGAGTGTAATAGTCATGGTGACGATGTTGGGAGTGTAATGGTCATGGTGACAATGTTGGGAGTGTAATAGTTATGGTGACGATGTTGGGAGTGTAATAGTCATGGTGATGATGTTGGGAGTGTAATGGTCATGGTGACGATGTTGGGAGTGTAATAGTCATGGTGATGATGTTGGGAGTGTAATGGTCATGATGACGATGTTGGGAGTGTAATAGTCATGGTGATGATGTTGGGAGTGTAAAAGTCGTGGTGATGATGTTGGGAGTGTAATAGTCATGGGTGATGATGTTGGGAGTGTAATAGTTATGGTGATGATGTTGGGAGTGTAATAGTCATGGTGACGATGTTGGGAGTGTAATAGTCATGGTGATGGTGTTGGGAGTGTAATAGTCATGGTGATGATGTTGGGAGTGTAATAGTCATGGTGATGATGTTGGGAGTGTAATAGTCTTGGTGACGATGTTGGGAGTGTAATAGTCATGGTGAAGATGTTGGGAGTGTAATAGTCATGGTGACGATGTTGGGAGTGTAATTGTCATGATGACGATGTTGGGAGTGTAATAGTCATGGTGACGATGTTGGGAGTGTAATAGTCGTGGTGATGATGTTGGGAGTGTAATAGTCATGGTGATGATGTTGGGAGTGTAATAGTCATGGGATGATGTTGGGAGTGTAATAGTCATGGTGATGATGTTGGGAGTGTAATAGTCGTGGTGATGATGTTGGGAGTGTAATAGTCATGGTGATGATGTTGGGAGTGTAATAGTCATGGGGATGATGTTGGGAGTGTAATAGTCATGGTGATGATGTTGGGAGTGTAATAGTTATGGTGACGATGTTGGGAGTGTAATAGTTATGGTGACGATGTTGGGAGTGAAATAGTTATGGTGACGATGTTGGGAGTGTAGTAGTCATGGTGATGATGTTGGGAGTGTAATAGTCATGGTGACGATGTTGGGAGTGTAATAGTCATGGTGACGATGTTGGGAGTGTAATAGTCATGGTGACGATGTGGGAGTGTAATAGTCATGGTGATGATGTTGGGAGTGTAATAGTCATGGTGACGATGTTGGGAGTGTAATAGTCATGGGGATGATGTTGGGAGTGTAATTGTCATGGTGATGATGTTGGGAGTGTAATAGTCATGGTGACGATGTTGGGAGTGTAATAGTCATGGTGANTCTTCGTGGTTCTGCCGGTGTTCTTTCTCTTCCGATGGGTCTTCTCCCCTTCTGAAGTTTTGGTCTTCATGCTGTGCGAGCTTCTCTGCGAGAGCACTGGGCACTGAGGCCCACCACCCCTGCCTGGCTCGCTTGATTCGTGTCATGTGACCCCGGGGAACACTCTGCATACCTGCGTTTTCACAGATGACCCTGGCTCTATCCTCCATCATGACCTATGAGCCAAGGCGGGACCCCTTCTCCATTAACCTTCAGGCAAGTCAGGGTTCCTGCCAGACTCATCCATCCTTGACTGAGGTCTAAGTAAAGAGTCTCAAACTGCCTGAGGCTCAGGTAAATATCCCAGATGGTGAATATTTAGTCAAGGTGATAGTGTTTCTAGCCTAAGGTAAGGGAATTATCAGGAGAAAGCGTTAAGGCATTGCGACTATACGTCACTTGCAAATGATAAGGGGAATAAGTAACTAGGATATGATAGAGGAAAGGAATGGTGCACAACCACTTCGACGGTACTATTCTTGTTTTAGTGAGTACAGGTGCTACAAAGGCTTATGGTAACCCAACCCTCATGTTTGTCATGGTGACGATGATTAAAGTACTCATGACTGAAGATAAAAATGGCAACAAGTAGTCAAGAAAAAGATTTATTGTGAGAAAGTGTCAAGATGTTAGTCACTCAGCAGTGAAGCTGTTGGCACTGCTGGCAATGGTGTAGTGAAGAGTTAGATGCTGGCAGCTTAGTAGTGAATATGGCAATACTATAGCAATGGAGTAGCCACGAAGACGACGTTTTCACCGCAGTAGTCACCATAACAATGTTGGGAGTGTAATAGTCATGGTGACGATGTTGGGAGTGTAATTATCGTGGTGACGATGTTGGGAGTGTAATAGTCATGGTGACGATGTTGGGAGTGTAATAGTCATGGTGACGATGTTGGGAGTGTAATAGTTATGGTGACGATGTTGGGAGTGTAATAGTTATGGTGACGATGTTGGGAGTGTAATAGTCATGGTGACGATGTTGGGAGTGTAATAGTCATGGTGACGATGTTGGGAGTGTAATAGTTATGGTGACGATGTTGGGAGTGTAATAGTCATGGTGACGATGTTGGGAGTGTAATAGTCATGGTGACGATGTTGGGAGTGTAATAGTTATGGTGACGATGTTGGGAGTGTAATAGTCATGGTGATGATGTTGGGAGTGTAATAGTCATGGTGACGATGTTGGGAGTGTAATAGTTATGGTGACGATGTTGGGAGTGTAATAGTCATGGTGATGATGTTGGGAGTGTAATAGTCATGGTGACGATGTTGGGAGTGTAATAGTCATGGTGATGATGTTGGGAGTGTAATAGTCATGGTGATGATGTTGGGAGTGTAATAGTCATGGTGATGATGTTGGGAGTGTAATAGTTATGGTGACGATGTTGGGAGTGTAATAGTCATGGTGACGATGTTGGGAGTGTAATAGTCATGATGACGATGTTGGGAGTGTAATAGTTATGGTGACGATGTTGGGAGTGTAATAGTCATGGTGACGATGTTGGGAGTGTAATAGTCATGGTGCCGATGTTGGGAGTGTAATAGTTATGGTGACGATGTTGGGAGTGTAATAGTTATGGTGACGATGTTGGGAGTGTAATAGTCACGGTGATGATGTTGGGAGTGTAGTAGTCATGGTGACGATGTTGGGAGTGTAATAGTTATGGTGACGATGTTGGGAGTGTAATAGTCATGGTGATGATGTTGGGAGTGTAATAGTCATGGTGACGATGTTGGGAGTGTAATAGTTATGGTGACGATGTTGGGAGTGTAATAGTCATGGTGATGATGTTGGGAGTGTAATAGTCATGGTGACGATGTTGGGAGTGTAATAGTCATGGTGATGATGTTGGGAGTGTAATAGTCATGGTGATGATGTTGGGAGTGTAATAGTCATGGTGACGATGTTGGGAGTGAAATAGTCATGGTGACGATGTTGGGAGTGTAATAGTTATGGTGACGATGTTGGGAGTGTAATAGTTATGGTGACGATGTTGGGAGTGTAATAGTTATGGTGACGATGTTGGGAGTGTAATAGTCATGGTGATGATGTTGGGAGTGTAATAGTCATGGTGACGATGTTGGGAGTGTAATAGTTATGGTGACGATGTTGGGAGTGTAATAGTTATGGTGATGTTGTTGGGAGTGTAAGTCATGGTGACGATGTTGGGAGTGTAATAGTCATGGTGACGATGTTGGGAGTGTAATAGTCATGGTGACGATGTTGGGAGTGTAATAGTCATGGTGACGATGTTGGGAGTGTAGTAGTCATGGTGACGATGTTGGGAGTGTAATAGTCATGGTGACGATGTTGGGAGTGTAATAGTCATGGTGACGATGTTGGGAGTGTAATAGTCATGGTGATGATGTTGGGAGTGTAATAGTCATGGTGACGATGTTGGGAGTGTAATAGTCATGGTGACGATGTTGGGAGTGTAATAGTCATGGTGATGATGTTGGGAGTGTAATAGTCATGGTGACGATGTTGGGAGTGTAATAGTCAAGGTGATGATGTTGGGAGTGTAATAGTCATGGTGACGATGTTGGGAGTGTAATAGTCAAGGTGATGATGTTGGAAGTGTAATAGTCATGGTGACGATGTTGGGAGTGTAATAGTCATGGTGACGATGTTGGGAGTGTAATAGTCATGGTGACGATGTTGGGAGTGTAATAGTCATGGTGATGATGTTGGGAGTGTAATAGTCATGGTGACGATGTTGGGAGTGTAATAGTCATGGTGACGATGTTGGGAGTGTAATAGTCATGGTGACGATGTTGGGAGTGTAATAGTCATGGTGATGATGTTGGGAGTGTAATAGTTATGGTGATGATGGTTGGGAGTGTAATAGTCATGGTGACGATGTTGGGAGTGTAATAGTTATGGTGACGATGTTGGGAGTGTAATAGTCATGGTAACGATGTTGGGAGTGTAATAGTCATGGTGACGATGTTGGGAGTGTAATAGTCATGGTGACGATGTTGGGAGTGTAATAGTCATGGTGACGATGTTGGGAGTGTAATAGTTATGGTGATGATGTTGGGAGTGTAATAGTCATGGTGATGATGTTGGGAGTGTAATAGTCATGGTGATGATGTTGGGAGTGTAATAGTCATGGTGACGATGTTGGGAGTGTAATAGTCATGGTGACGATGTTGGGAGTGTAATAGTCATGGTAACGATGTTGGGAGTGTAATAGTTATGGTGACGATGTTGGGAGTGTAATAGTCATGGTAACGATGTTGGGAGTGTAATAGTAATGATGACTGTTGGGAGTATTTAGCCAGTTGTACCTACCTAATTTTGCTAGCGAGGGTTGAGCTTTAGCTCTTTGGTCCCGCCTCTCAACCGTCAATCTACTGGTGTAGAGATTCCTGAGCTTCTCGAGATCTGTCGTATCTACATTTGAAACTGTTTATGGAGTCAGCCTCCACCACATTACTGCCTAGTGCATTCCATCTGTTAACTAGTCTGACACTGAGAAGTTCTTTCTAATGTCTCTGTGGCTCATTTTGATACTCAGCTATCACCTGTGTCCCTTTTTGCGTGTACCACCCGTGTTAAATAGTCCATCCCTGTCCACCCTGTCAATTCCCCTAAGAATGTAGTATGTGGTGATCATGTCTCCCCGAGCTCTGCTGTCTACCAGCGACATGAGGTGCAGTTCACGCAGTTCAAGCCTCTTAGTTCTGGGACTACCCTAGTGTCATACAGCTGAACTTTTTCCAGCTTCGTCTTGTGCTTGATATGGTACGGGCTCCATGCTGGGGGCCGCATACTCCAGTATTGGTCTTACATATGTGGTATACAAGGTTCTAAAGGATTGCTTACACAGGTTTCTGATTGCTGTTCTGATGTTAGCCAGCCTAGCATACGCTGCTGATGTTATGCTTTTGATGTTGGCTTCAGGAGACAAGTTTGGCATGATATCAACTTCTAAAGCTTTCTCTCTGTCCGTTTCGTGTCGGACTTCATCTCCCTATCGATATTCACTGTTTTGCCTCCTATTTCCTCTGCCTACCTTACATTTACTTGAGTTGAACTTTAGTAGCCATTTGTTGGACCATTCTTTCAGTTTATCTAGGTCATCTTGTAGCCTCATACAATCTTCTTCTGTCTTGATCCTCCTCATAATTTTTGTATCATCAGCAAACATTGAGAGGAACATTGAGAGTCTATTCCTTCTGGGTTATCATTTACGTATATCAGAAACAGTATAGGTCAAAGGACTGATCTCTGTGGGACTCCACTGGCGACGCCTCGACACTCTGAGACCTCACCCCTCACGGTGACTCTCTGTATCCTGAAGCTTAGGTATTCCCTTATCCAGTGGAGTTCCTTCTCTTTCAATCCTGCCTACATCTCCAGCTTGTGCCTTAGTCTCGTATGTGGTACTGTGACCAAAGGTTTTCTGGCAGTCCAGAAATATGCAGTCTGACCAGCTCTGTCTTTCTTGCCTAATTTTTGTTGCTTGGTCATAGAACTCCATTAAACCTGATAGGCATGATTTGCCATCTCTGAACCCATGCTGATACTGTGTTACAAAGTTCTTTCGCTCCAGATGTTCCACTAGTTTTCTTCGCACATTCTTCTCGCATTAATCATTCTAATGATGGATTATGCTAATCATTAGCAAGGATAAAGTCGCCACTTTATGTCACCTTAGCGCCCTGTCACAGCACTCGCATGCTGGTAAGGTCGTTGACTTTATATTGCTGGTCTTCGCTCCCACTGACCCTGGGTGCCACCGCCCACCCGGGAGCACCTCTGTCTACCACAGGCTGGAGTTCCTTCCTTCAACTCGGCCTTGCACCCGTGGTGAGTGAGGTGAGCTCGACCTCTCCTCTCAGCCTCCGACACAAAAACTTGGGATCCTTAAGAACATAAGAACATAAGAATACAGGTAACTGCAGAAGGCCTATTGGCCCATACGAGGCAGCTCCTATCTATAACCACCCAATCTCACTCATATACATGTCCAACCCACGCTTGAAACAATCGAGGGATCCCACCTCCATCACGTTACACGGTAATTGGTTCCACAAATCAACAACCCTGTTACCGAACCAGTATTTACCCAAGTCTTTCCTAAATCTAAACTTATTCAATTATACCCATTGTTTCGTGTTCTGTCTTGTGTTGATACTTTTAATACTCTATTAATATCCCCTTTTGTTATGTCCATTCATCCACTTGTAAACCTCTATCATGTCACCCCTAACTCTTCGCCTTTCCAGTGAATGTAATTAAAGCTTTGTTAATCTTTCTTCATATAATATATATATATATATATATAATATATATATATATATATATATATATATATATATATATATATATATATATATATATATGCATATATATATATATATAATATATATATATATATATATATATATATGTATATATATATATATATGTATATATATATATTATATATATATATATATAATATATATATATATATATATATATATATATATATATATATATATATAGTATATTTTGGTAGCAGTCTTTCCTGTAGGCATATGTTATTAAATATGACCGAAAAAGTAAGATTAATAATTCTAACACGAATTTTCTCAATTTTCCTTATGTTTGTTTTTACTGATGACGGTAAATTAAAAATCAATTCTCCAAAATTCATTCTTTATTTCTTAGTCTGACGCGACACTTGAGCGCGTTTCGTAAAACTTATTACATTTTCAAAGACTTTAGTTACACACACACAGAACAACTATAACTGAACAGAGTTTAAATACCTGCATTTGGGTGAGGTGACATGTTACAATGGTTTGGGGTGAGGTGAGAACAAACACAGAACACGAAACAATGGGTATAAGGGAAGAATAGATCTGTAACTGCAGAAGGCCTATTGGCCCGTATTTCTTGATGTTTCTATATTGGAGCGGAGTCTTGAAGTGGGTAGAATATAGTAGTGCGTTAATTGGCTGTTGATTGCTGGTGTTGACTTCTTGATGTGTAGTGCCTCGCAGATGTCAAGCCGCCTGTTGTCGCTGTATCTATCAATGATTTCTGTGTTGTTTGTTAAGATTTCTCTGGTGATGGTTTGGTTGTGGGAAGAGATTATATGTTCCTTGATAGAGCCCTGTTGCTTATGCATCGTTAATCGCCTGGAAAGAGATGTTGTTGTCTTGCCTATATATTGAGTTCTTTGGGGCTTACAGTCCCCAAGTGGGCATTTGAAGGCATAGACGACATTGGTCTCTTTCAAAGCGTTCTGCTTTGTGTCTGGAGAGTTTCTCATGAGTAGGTTGGCAGTTTTCTTGGTTTTATAGTAAATCGTCAATTGTATCTTCTGATTTTTGTCTGTAGGGATAACGTTTCTATTAACAATATCTTTCAGGACCCTTTCCTCCGTTTTATGAGCTGTGGAGAAGAAGTTCCTGTAAAATAGTCTAATAGGGGGTATAGGTGTTGTGTTAGTTGTATCTTCAGAGGTTGCATGGCGTTTCACTTTCCTTCTTATGATGTCTTCAATGAAACCATTGGAGAAGCCGTTGTTGACTAGGACCTGCCTTACTCTACAGAGTTCTTCGTCGACTTGCTTCCATTCTGAGCTGTGGCTGAGAGCACGGTCGACATAAGCGTTAACAACACTCCTCTTGTACCTATCTGGGCAGTCACTGTTGGCATTTAGGCACATTCCTATGTTTGTTTCCTTAGTGTAGACTGTAGTGTGGAAACCTCCGCTCCTTTCCATGACTGTTACATCTAGAAAGGGCAGCTTCCCATCCTTCTCCATCTCGTAAGTGAAACGTAACACAGAATTCTGCTCAAACGCTTCTTTCAGCTCCTGCAGATGTCTGACATCAGGTACCTGTGTAAAAATGTCGTCAACATACCTGCAGTATATGGCCGGTTTCAAGTTCAAGTCGACTAAGACTTTTTCCTCAATAGTACCCATGTAGAAGTTTGCAAACAGGACGCCTAGGGGAGAACCCATAGCGACCCCATCTACTTGCTTATACATGTGCCCATCCGGGCTCAAGAAGGGTGCCTCCTTAGTACAAGCTTGGAGTAGTTTCCTCAGGATATTTTCTGGCATGTCAAGGGGAGTACATGCCGGGTCTCGATACACTCGGTCCATTATCATCCCGATTGTTTCATCCACAGGTACGTTGGTGAACAGTGATTCTACGTCCAACGATGCTCTTATCCCTGTAGCCCGTGTTCCCCGCAGTAAGTCAACAAATTCCTTCGGGGATTTCAGGCTGAAGTTGCACGGGACATAAGGAGTCAGTAAGCCGTTGAGTCGTTTCGCCAGTCTGTACGTGGGTGTGGGTATCTGGCTGATAATTGGCCGAAGTGGGTTTCCAGGCTTATGCGTCTTGACGTTTCCATACGCATATCCAGGTTTATATTCTCCAATAATCTTTGGCAGGTGGAGTCCGGATTTCTTGGCATTCACAGTTTCAATCAACTTGTTGACCTTTGTTTTCAATTCGGCTGTAGTGTCCTTCGTTACCCTTTGGAATTTAGTTTGGTCAGAGATACCCCCTATTAGACTATTTTACAGGAACTTCTTCTCCACAGCTCATAAAACGGAGGAAAGGGTCCTGAAAGATATTGTTAATAGAAACGTTATCCCTACAGACAAAAATCAGAAGATACAATTGACGATTTACTATAAAACCAAGAAAACTGCCAACCTACTCATGAGAAACTCTCCAGACACAAAGCAGAACGCTTTGAAAGAGACCAATGTCGTCTATGCCTTCAAATGCCCACTTGGGGACTGTAAGCCCCAAGAACTCAATATATAGGCAAGACAACAACATCTCTTTCCAGGCGATTAACGATGCATAAGCAACAGGGCTCTATCAAGGAACATATAATCTCTTCCCACAACCAAACCATCACCAGAGAAATCTTAACAAACAACACAGAAATCATTGATAGATACAGCGACAACAGGCGGCTTGACATCTGCGAGGCACTACACATCAAGAAGTCAACACCAGCAATCAACAGCCAATTAACGCACAACTATATTCTACCCACTTCAAGACTCCGCTCCAATATAGAAACATCAAGAAATACGGGCCAATAGGCCTTCTGCAGTTACAGATCTATTCTTCCCTTTAGCTTATACCCATTGTTTCGTGTTCTGTGCTTGTTCTCACCTCACCCCAAACCATTGTAACATGTCACCTCACCCAATGCAGGTATAAAAAGAAAAGCTGTTTAAACTCTGTTCAGTTATAGTTGTTCTGTGTGTGTGTAACTAAAGTCTTTGAAAATGTAATAAGTTTTACGAAACGCGCTCAAGTGTCGCGTCAGACTAAGAAATAAAGAATGAATTTTGGAGAATTGATTTTTCATTTACCGTCATCAGTAAAAACAAACATAAGGAAAATTGAGAAAATTCGTGTTAGAATTATTAATCTTACTTTTTCGGTCATATTTAATAATATATATATATATATATATATATATATATATATATATATATATATATATATATATATATATATATTGGGCCTATTGGTCCTATTGGCCCATATTTCTTGACGCTTCTATATTGGAGCGGAGTCTTGAAGTGGGTAGAATATAGTTGTGCATTAATTGGCTGTTGATTGCTGGTGTTGACTTCTTGATGTGTAGTGCCTCACAGATGTCAAGCCGCCTGCTATCGCTGTATCTATCAATGATTTATGCGTTGTTTGCTAAGATTTCTCTGGTGATGGTCTGGTTGTGGGAAGAGATTATATGTTCCTTAATGGAGCCCTGTTGCTTATGCATCATTAATCGCCTGGAAAGAGATATTGTTGTTTTGCCTATATACTGAGTTCTTTGAGGCTTACAGTCCCTAAGTGGGCATTTGAAGGCATAGACGACGTTGGTCTCTTTTAAAGCGTTCTGCTTTGTGTCTGGAGAGTTTCTCATGAGTAGGCTGGCCGTTTTTTTAGTTTTATTTTTTAGTTTTTTAGTTTGTCTGTAGGGATAACGTTTCTATTAACAATATCTTTCAGGACCCTTTCCTCCGTTTTGTGAGCTGTGAAAAAGAAGTTCCTGTAAAATAGTCTAATAGGGGATATTGGTGTTGTGTTAGTTGTCTCATCAGAGGTTGCATGGCGTTTCACCTTCCTTCTTATGATGTCTTCAAAGAAACCATTGGAGAAGCCGTTGTTGACTAGGACCTGCCTTACCCTACAGAGTTCTTCATCGACTTGCTTCCATCCTGAGCTGTGGCTGAGAGCAGGTCGACATAAGCGTTAACAACACTCCTCTTGTACCTGTCTGGGCAGTCACTGTTGGCATTTAGGCACATTCCTATGTTTGTTTCCTTAGTGTAGACTGCAGTGTGGAAACCTTCGCTCCTTTCCATGACTGTTACATCTAGAAAGGGCATAACTTAAGATAATGAATTTGGGAACTGTATCAATACAGGTTCTTGGTGAATTTTTCAAGAGAATACACTGTATAATATAGCATTGCTTTAACAAATATGAATATTGTTTATTTCATTTACTGTATATAGGTCAATATATCATGCCATATTGCATGGCATGATGAGTATAAACATTCATATTGCCATGCCATGCAAACCAGGCATGACAGAGCGGATCTTACTGAAACCGTTAAAATACTGAACAGTTTGGAGGATCTCGATCCGGTCAATTTCTTCAAAAGGTCAGACGTAACACGAACAAGGAGCCACGGGTTGAAGCTCAACAAGCCACAATGTAGTATACAAAACAAGAGATGCTTCTTCACCCATAGGGCTATAAACCCGTGGAACTACCTACCCGCTGAAGTCATCAACGCCAAAAATCTTCTGGGTTTTAAAGATCAGCTGGAAAAGACCATCAGGGCAAATGGGGGGGGGGGGGGTTGACACGCCGCCAGCTTCCTGTCCTCATCGAAGCCACTAGTATTAGTGGCCCCTCAGGTAAATTTCAGGTAAACTCAGGTAAATATCCATACCTTACACTATATGACCATTGATTATCTAACTCCTAAACAAAAAAAAATGTCTTGGGAATGTCAGTCATTTTACATTTTCAAGTTGTATATGACGTGATAGCATTATTATTGTATTTAGCATCAGATTGTTAAAGCAGATGTCAATGAATTTCTTACCTGCATTGTTATTTGGTAAAATAATCCTAGTGCATTAGATTTGTTTACATCAGCACAGTAGCCTGTTCATTGCTATTCATATGTATGTTAATTTAGATCTTTATATTCAGCCAAACAAAGTAGCTGGGTTCAAGCGGTACATTTTGGCTGGAGCATTTATCACGCCGGATCATGTCTCCCCTGCCGCTACAGACCTCATTGCTCACTTCCTGGTGCAAGAGCCAAGTGGGAGGCATGGTACTGACACTACTGCCGCTCACACCTGGCTAGCAACTGGCCCCTCCCAGCCCACGCCACTGCCGCTTTATGTCTTGGCATCTACCCTATCTGCTCAGGATTCAGCTGATTTAGAGGTAATCAAGGAGTCATTTATTTAGGTAACCCAATTACGGATGCTTTTTGGTTCAGTCATGTTACTTTTTTTCTGATTTTGCTTTTTAAATTTTGGTTACAGTCACTTCTTGCATGCAGTGAAGCTTTGTTACTAACGTTCATAATGCTGGTTAAATTCACTATGTCTGGCAGTGAGGTATGCTATAAGTGGCCAAACATTGTTGCAGTTCAAAATCCAAGCTGGATAAAGTCATCAGGAAAAATGGGGGACGTTAGAGAATCCACTGGCATCCTTTCCTCACTGAGGCCAATAGAGAGATTTAATTTAATTTACCCTTTGGTAAAATCAGTGTACAAGAGTTGGATGTGTTTTGGATGGTTCTTTGGCACACCTCATCCCCTTGAGGCTCCAGGTGCAATTGGAGGACCAGTTGCACCTGGGCAGTTCTTTAGCAGTGCACAGTCTAAATTGGAAAGATTCCACTTTGTTGTCTCCCATCATAACATAGGAGTGTTTTCCACTCTCTCAGATTTACTTGTTTATGTGGTTGATATTTATGGGTTTTGTATGTACTTGCAGATGACTTCTCCTGTTTTCGATAATCTCGATAATCTCTTATCAGAGATTTAGCCTGCTATTTCTGCGAATCACTCCTGTCCTCATCAATATACAAGATACGTTTTGTAGTGGCTAAACGTATA
>WNGS01034051.1:36750-51394 GCA_020271785.1 Procambarus virginalis | reverse complement strand
TAGCAGATACAATTAGCGACACACAGACATCTTAGCAAGAATCCCTGACCAAAATAATGAATCACAAACCGTTCCTTAAACAATCTTAGTGTAGAAATCCCGGTGCCAAATGTGGAGACATCTACCGGTGGTTGATTTGACTATTAATTTAGGAGATTGTATTTATTACTTATTTAATACTTGTAAATGGACTGTATTTTTTATGTATTTAACTGATGAAGTGATGATTTAGTGTAATGGCGTCTGGCTTCATCGACTGATGTGGCTGTAGTTGTTTGTCCACTTCTCTGCTGTTTATGTAAGTTTTAGATTCTCAACAAACTTAGTTCACTTCAAACGTTGTGTCTATATACAATTTTATATTTAGTTTATACCACTATATAAAGGTGTACGGGTATTAAACTGGCTAAAGATCGCGTAGCTTGAATGCTGGTGGTGGAGGTGCTGACTGGTGGAAGCCTCCGCCCACCAGTCAACCCGAAACGTTTTTGGGTAAACACTTAAATATTGGTTATATTGATTAATTTTAGTACATTACCATGATAAGCTTATTGGATTTATTTACATATCCTGGTACGGACGCCTCTCTTGTGTAGAATATCACGAAATGGTTCATATCTTGCTGCTCTAGCAAGCTCTCTTCTGGGAAGACTTGGCTTGGGGTCTAGACATTGACCTGGTCCATGTGCTCTCTCAGAAACCATGTAGCTCTTTGTTCTATATAAGACCGTTATAGGTCTGCTATAACTAACACAAGATATACAGGCGATGAGTCACAATAACGTGGCTAAAGCATATTGACCAGACCACACACTAGAAGTGAAGGGACGACGACGTTTCGGTCCGTCCTGGACCATTCTCACAATCGACTTGAGAATGGTTCACGCCTGCAGCATACTGCTCCTTGGTCAATAACCTGTTATGGGGTGGCCTTAACCCTCCAGACGTCAATAGACTTTAAGCCCAACACCAAAATACCATAATTATTACTAAACAAAAGTCTCAAGTATAAAATCTCATACAAAAATAATGAATTTGAATATAATTTACTGATGACCCGAAGTTAAGAAGAAAATGAAGAAAAAGATTGTATCTAAGGTTGGCAGTAATGCCCTTGAGAGCGACCTCCCAAGCAAGCAACAGCGATGTGGGAAGGTTCAGTGCCAAGTACACAATGTTGAGTAGTACATTTCACCTACAAAATTCTTATCTATGAAAACAAAATGTTTCACAACACGTTTTCTGTTAAAACTGTATATCTTTAGATTTTGTTTAGATTAGGGGTAAACTACGCTAGACTGGATTCCGGTAGGTGAGCCCAACAGCTAAGCTGTAGGAGAGAGGAGAAGAAGTAGGGAGAGGGGGAAAGAATTGAGAAGAGGGCGAATGAGTTGAAATAAAAAAATAGGGAGCAAGGGAAATATGTGGGTGAATGAATGGGAAGAAGTAGAATAGATGAAGAAGAGCTCAGGAATGGGATGATGAGGAGAAGGGAGAAAGTAGAGATCTTTGTGACCAGACGTCAGAGGCGAGGATGTCACTAATGAGGAGCCTCGGGTGTGTATCCGTGGTGGGGGGGGGGTGTTTATGTAGTCCAGGTGGCACATATAGACAGCGATATATTTTACAATCTATATAAGAGAATGTTGGTCTGTTTGTCCAACGTAGGAGGCCAGATGCTTGAAGCTAGCCTTACCCCACTTTGACACATGAAGGATATAGAGTATGGGAGTGTCATAGGCCAGGCGGGATTGGCCCCAGTGCCACACTTTGAGAAATATCGGTACCTAAACTCCCTCTCCCTCCCTGTAAGATTTTCAAGGAGTAAAATCTGAAATAATGGTTATGTCCGTAGATTTTTTGTAGGTTTTAAGTTTTCAATTATATAATTTTTCTGAGATAAAGAGGAGGGTGGAAGAGAGAAAAGAGAGTGGGATGTATGATGAGATGGAAGTAGAGAGGGAGAATGTTGGAGAGCCGATGGAGGAGGCATAGGGCGAGAGAGGGAGGGATGTTGGGAAGATAGGTGGAGAGAGGAAATGACGGGGGGGGGGGGTAGGAAAAGAGAGATGAGAGAGAAGAAAACTGGGAGAAAGGAGAAGAGAATGACGGGTCGTGGTGTGGTGGTCTAGTGCGCTAGCTTGCGAGTACCAAGTAAACGGGGTTCGAATCTTCCTCATGGTTCCTGGTGATTTTCTTAATGTGATTTCATTGTGCAAGTATTTGCAAAGTACCTCATGCCAACAGGTCTGAAAGGTCTAATAACTGGACATTCGGTGATGTAGTGTGGGAGATCATGGCCGTAGTTCCTGCTCACAGAGTTTGCAACTGGAGTTCTCAGGATTGGGAGATCCGTCACCTGCAGCCACCTGCCACAGGTAACGGTAACCCAACCTGATCCTTGCAACCACTGTGTCGCACAGTCTAGTGGACGTTTTGTGCTGCCCATAGATGTAGGTTTCGGATGAGAACAAATCATAGCTTTTTATACTAGTGCTTTCAGGTCGTAGGGAGTCAACAATTTCTATCGTGCATATACTGTACAATTACTCAGCGGATTCTGTGTACCATTTTCCACATACTGTATACTGCTCTCCATATACAGTCTATTAGTTGCATATACCATTTACCAGGTGTATACTGTCTATTACTATGCATACACTGTCTACTACTCTGCATGTAGTCACCTATGCTGCATTTACTATCTTCTTCTCTGCATATACCGTCTACTATTCTGCCAGCCCGCCCTCTTGCGTCTAAACGTCGCTAAACTGATGAACTAAATTGTCCAAACCTAACCGAGGACCCACCAATAGGAAACAGGTCATCGCGAACGTCAACTTTACGATCCTCTGTGATTGTTAGCACAACGATTTTTGGCCGTAGTGAATCTATACGTCAGAATGCGGTGCTCTGTCCCAGAGGACGGATTGGCTTCTGTTATTTATTGTCCCAGAGGACGGGATGGCTTCTGTTATTTACTGTCCCAGAGGATGGGATGGCTTCTGTTATTTACTATCTGTTTTCATCGCCACACCCCCCCCCTCCCATCCTAACCCCTCTCCCCCACCTCCCTCTCATTCTCCCCTACACATCATCATCCCAGCGCTCATCTCCCCTCGCTCCTCTCTGCCCTATTTCCACAAGTCAAGCTATCTTAAAGTTAATCAAGAGGGCGGGGGACTAGGTGCTATGTAGCCGTACCCATATATATATATATATATATATATATATATATATATATATATATATATATATATATATTATATATAATATTTCAATCTTATGATGAAAAATTTAAGATATAAAAAGATATAAATCTTCAATTTATATATTTTTTATTTATGTAATAATATAACCTTCGGAGTCATGTCTCCATCTTCAGTACTAAAAAAAAGAACAAAAGCATTGAAAGATTTGCCAAACACAATAATATAGTGTTCAAATATATATATATATATATATATATATATAGTGTATATATAATAAACTCTAAAAATATTACGAGATATAGTGGGGGAGAAACTAAGCTATTTACGCCGAATAAGCGTGTCTGTCTGTCTCTCTGAACGAATGTCTGTCCGTCTCGTATATTGTGTATGAGACCCCCGTCTGGCCTTTGTATACACGTTCCAACGGGATATCGGCATACAGTCATTCAATACATATTTTTTTGGCGGGAGTAGTGCGCGGGCTTTTCATTTATTTTTTTTCTTCTCGTTTTCTGTATCGGACTCAAGATTTCTTTCTTTCTTGGGATACTCCACAAATACATTGTATACCCATGAAATCTTCAGTTCATTGGCTTTTTGAAGTATATAATTATTTCGTCCCTGGTGATAAGAGAGAACGAAGCAATACACCAAATGGGGAACGAGAGAATGAAGCAATACACCAAATAGAGAACTAGAGAATTCTTGGGGAAAGTTGATGCAGAATTCTGAAAATGAAGTCGGTGAATTTGGCGCCGGGGGTAGCCACTAGAGTCGACGTATCGCCAACATCTCGCCATTCTCCCGCCAAAACCCAGGAAGTTGGCGAGGGGAGGCCCCGTGGAGGGTAGGAGGGGGGGGGGTGATGGAGTAGGGGTGGAGGTGAGGGAAGAGGGAGAGTGTGAAAGACAGGGAGAGAACGAGTTAAGGACATGCTTAAACTGACCGAATCATCAACACCATCTCCTCAGTAACTGTTGATAACAATAACAACAACTTTGTACATATGACCAGCGTTCTTCTCCCCATCTCCCCCAAGACGCTAGGGAAGGGGTAATGGAGGAGTATTCCCGGTGAATGGAGATGGAAGAATACTAACAACAAAAAATCTTTATATCTTAGGAGGAAAGGGGAGAAGAGGCAGAGGGGAGAATAAGGGGAAGGAAGGAAGGGAGGGGAATGGGAGACATACACGGAGGAAGCATGAACAAAGACAATGTGTGATAAAAGAGGGAATATATGGTTAAAGACAGGAACAGGGTAGTGGATTAAATTATTAGCAAGAGAGAGAGAGGAAGGAAGGGGGAGAGAGAGAGAGAGTGTGTGTGTGTGTGTTTTTGTGGGGTTAAGCATAAGCTGTTGGGTTCACCTTGTCAACCATCATCTGACAGGTGTACGGGGTCCCAGAGCCTATTGGGTTCGATCATAACTACCTTTGTACTTGTTAGTTCATTCCAATTCTTTAATAATCTGATGCAGACTTGTTCCGCGGCTCTGTGGCTCCTGTGAGCACTTAGTGTCCCACACTAGGGGAGTTGGGGAGCCGGTCGGCCGAGCGGACAGCACGCGGGACTTGTGATCCTGTGGTCCTGGGTTCGATCCCAGGCGCCGGCGAGAAACATTGGGCAGAGTTTCTTTCACCCTATGCCCCTGTTACCTAGCAGTAAAATAGGTACCTGGGTGTTAGTCAGCTGTCACGGGCTGCTTCCTGGGGGTGGAGGCCTGGTCGAGGACCGGGCCGCGGGGACACTAAAGCCCCGAAATCATCTCAAGATAACCTCAAGATAACCACTAACTCACAACACCGTCAAAAGAATCCTTCTGGATGTATTTACATGTGGCTATCAGGCAGCACCTATTTATACGCAGCCAAACTCATTCAGATATGCTAAATAAGTCTAACTTATTGAGCATCTAGATTACGCTAGTCTAGCCTAAACTATCGAGGTCGGTGCATAGAAAACGTCAGTATTAAGGCGCTTTAATATTGGCGAATTTGTGTTGGTTAACTGAGGCGTTTGTAAGGCGGAGTGAACCTGTGACGTCATCAAGTTCGCAGGTGAGAAACAAATGAGTTGCGGGTGTTCCCTCACTCTTCGCCCCCCCCTCACTCCCCTCTCTACCTTCCCTCCCTCCGTCTCTCACCTTATACGTCGATAAGAACGCGATAAGACACAGTCACTGAGTAGATAGAGGGGGAGGGTTTAGGAGAGGGGCGTGAGAGGGAGAGGATGGAAGAGTGGGAGTGAGAGAGAGGGGGGGAGAAGAAGAGGGAGGGAGAGGAGGGGAGAGTAAGCAAGTGAGTGTAACAATAAGACACAGACCGACGTATATAACAAGGAGTCGGACAGCTGAGGTATGTGTGTACTCACCTAGTTGTGCTTGCCGGGGTTGAATTCTGGCTCTTTGGTCCCGCCTCTCAACCGTCAATCAAACGATGTACAGGTTCCTGAGCCTACTGGGATCTATCTATACTTAAAACTGTGTATGGAGTCAGTCTCCACCACATCACTGCCTAATGCATTCCATTTGTTAACTACTCTGGCACTGAAAAAGTTCTTTCTAATGTCTCTGTGGCTCATGTGGGAACTCATTGTCCACCTGTGTCCTCTAGTGCGTGTGTCCCTTGTGATAAATAAACTGTATTTATCTGCCCTAACAAATCCTCTGAGATTCTTGTATGTGGTGATCAGGTCTCCCCTAACTCTTCTGTCTTCCAGTGACGTGAGGTTCTGTTCCCGTAGTCTCTCCTCGTAGCTCATACCCCTCAGCTTAGGCACTAGTCTGGTGGCATACCTCCGAACCTTCTCCAATTTAGTCCTTCGCTTGCCGAGATATAAATTCCATGCTGAAGCTGCATTCTCCAGGAATGGCCTGACATATGTTGTATACAAGATTCTGAATAATTCCTTACACAAGTTTTTAAAGGTAGTTCTTATGTTGGCCAATCTAGCATATGCCGCTGATGATATCCGTTTGATGTGGGCCTCTGGGACAGGTTCGGTGTGATATCAACCCCCAGATCTCTCTCTCTCTATTTGACTCTTTCAGAATTTCACCTCCCAGATGGTATCTTGTGTTCAGCCTCCTGCTCCCTTCGCCTAATTTCATTACTTTACACTTTCTTGAGTTAAACTTTAGTAGCCATTTTCAAGACCGTTTCTCGAGTTTGTCCAGGTCGTCCTGTAGTCTCTGTCTATCTTCATCTGTCTTGATTCTTCTCATAACTTGTGGACCATCAGTTTTACATATATCACTGTGTGTGTATATACCGAATAAATTCATAGGATGAACAGACATAACTCAATAGGATGAAAAGTACAGAATAGATCCATGTGATGAATACACATAATAGATTCATAGGATGAGTAAATACGATAGAATAAAATAAACGGGGAGAGAAAAGAATAGTAAATTCGACAGAAATAATAGAATGATTTGATTGACGTGGATAATGGATTGATTGACAGAATACAGCATAGATGAATAGATTACCTGACTTGAACGATTTAAGAATAGAATGGCATATGACTTCTCAGAACAGATGGAAATGTCGAATAGAACGATGAACATGTTGAACAGAATAATGAACAGGTTGAACAGAATAATGAACAGGGTGAATATAATGATTTTAAAAGATGTGATTTTAGATTTTTAAGAATAACAAAAACTCAAGTAATTGAATATAAATTAAATAAATAAACTTAACTTGTGAGAAAGGAACTAGTAAAGTTTTCCTCCTCTTAATTATAAGAGAATAGAACTTTGAACACAAAGAAGATGCGATGGATTATTTAGAAGATGAAAAGAATTGAAAAAATAAGGGCGAACATGGCAATTAGAGGAACAAAAGTAGCGGATGATAATAACGTAACAAGCGAAATTGTTGTCAGGGTTGTTAGCGACTTAATTACCCCGAGGGTGTAATTGCTGTAAACAATCGAGAATGGTGCAATTATGATCCCAGTTNCCCTGACCCCAACCGTTGACCCCTGACCCAACCGTTGACCCCTGACCCCAACCGTTGACCCCTGACCCCAACCGTTGACCCCTGACCCCCCGTTGACCCCTGACCCCAACCGTTGACCCTGACCCCTACCGTTGACCCCTGACCCTAACCGTTGACCCCTGACCCCAACCGTTGACCCCTGACCCCAACCGTTGACCCCTGACCCCAACCGTTGACCCCTGACCCCAACCGTTGACCCCCGACCCCAACCGTTGACCCCTGACCCCAACCGTTGACCCCTGACCCCAACCGTTGACCCCTGACCCCAACCGTTGACCCCTGACCCCAACCGTTGACCCCTGACCCCAACCGTTGACCCCTGACCCCAACCGTTGACCCCCGACCCCAACCGTTGACCCCTGACCCCAACCGTTGACCCCTGACCCCAACCGTTGACCCCTGACCCCAACCGTTGACCCCTGACCCCAACCGTTGACCCCTGACCCCCTGCTCAACCTCACTAATAAGGCTCTTGCCCTGTGGGACAAATTACCGGGTAGTATAATAAACGGGGCTCACTGGAGTGTTTCAAGCGCAGGCTACACACATATATGGATGAGTTTGGGTGGATATAATATCCTCCCAAAGTTAGTTAGTACCTAACTTTGGCTAGTAGCTAAGTTAGTTAGCTAAAGTTAGTTTAGTAGCTAACTAACTGCAGGAACCTTAAATTGGTTTCAGAGAGGGACGCTGCTCTTGTGAGATACGAGGCAGCTCAGATTCCGTTATTCTGTTGTTCCTGTCTACTTGTTAAGGTGGTTATGAGTTAAATTTCTGTTGTGGCCTGAAGTGGTTTTCCCGCAATGGTGTTAAGGTAATTTAACGGTCTTTAGAAGCTAATGGGGGGGGGGGAGGGGCTGCTCCATCATCAGAATCATCGGCACTCAGGTAAGATCGTAGATGGGGCACCAGGAGCTATAGCTCTACCTACCACAAAGATCCTTTCTCCCCGTCCACCTATTCCCTATCTCCTTCATATCTCTATACCTTACCTTACACCTTGTTGGGGTCGTGGGTAAGCTTTCCATAGCTGCCTTAACTTTCCCATTCTCTCTCTATCCTTTCATTTTCCCTCACCACCCCTCCTCTCCCCTATCCTCTCTTCCCCTCTTCCTCCTCCTCCTCCCCCCCCCCTCTCTCTTCCCCTTGGTTATCGCCTTATCTATGTAATCTCTGATTCATGTTTGTTGACATCCAGGCGGCCACCACGCGCCACAACTCCGCGGCGGGAAACATTCGCGTTTGATCAGCCTGACCCACTTTTCCCACCCATAACCGGGAAGCAAACGCGTTCAGAAAACACATATATAACCGGCATATATAATTTCCACTGGACGGAAATGAGATTTAACACCCAAAAAAAAAAAAATAAACTGTCGTTCAGGATTACATTTGCCGTTCTAAAGGCCAAAATATGAGGCCACGAAAACATTATTCAATGCTAGGCTGTAATGGGCTGTTCATTGAGTGATGATACACCATATACAGGGGTGGCCGTTATAGGCCCTCACTGACACTATTTCATCCCTTCCTCCGTAGCTTCGGACGCTGGTTCTCTTAACGCGGTAGAACCGAGCGAAAATGAATGGGACAAGTTGAAGCGATGCGAGGCTGAGTCGCCGCACGACCTTAGAGGGTTAATGCGGACTGTGTAGAGTGCGTTGATGTCTGGGGGGGTCTAGGGGGAGGGTGGCGCACCAGTAAGTGGTTCAGCCCACGTTATTACCGCCCAGCGCTGGTAATTTGCGCACACACACACACACACGGGACCATTATGGGGGGACTGGTGTGTGTGCCTACACCCCCTCCTCTCCCTCCTTCCCCCACACACACACTCAAGCCTTGAAGACGTTAATTAATGCAAGCCAAAGGCCATTAACTCGAAGCCCGAAACGCTATGCGTACTAGTGGCTCTAGGTATTGTATGTACTAACTCTTATCTTTAAATCCAACATCATGTTTGTAACTCATCTTCAATGTGTGTACCTTTACCTGAACAAAATATCTAATCTAATTAACGGGACTGTGGGATTCAGAGTTTGAAACAAAATAGTCATTCGCTGCGACACGGAATTCAAACTTTTCGCAATACGAAAAAAAAACAGGAATGGACTAGGCTACATAATTCCATATCTAAACAAAGTATTAACAAAATATTAACAACAGACTTAGCAATGGTATCGAGAATAAACTTTAACAAAGTTTTGATTGCATTTGTAGAGTAAAAAAGATCGTGCCAATCAAAACTTTAAAATAATATTAAGTAAATATTATTTTATATATAATTGTTACAAATAATATTGGCCAGCATATAACATTAACATGGTCGACAGAACTAAAATGGACACTAATGTCGTAGGTCTAAGAAGATAAAGGTTAATTATCAAGCCAGTAAGACTATATAGCTCTTGAGAGTGATATTAGAGACAGAGCTAGGCTATGACGCCAGACTCCAGCCGCTAGAGTAAGAGTTGGGATAAGAGTACAGACTAAGAGCTTAATAAATTGAAATAGACTAAGAAAATTGAAACAGGAATTTCCTTAAGTACTTTCGTATATTAATACATCTTCAGAAGGAGTGGCTCCTTCTGAAGATGTATTAATATACGAAAGTACTTAAGGAAATTCCTGTTTCAATTTTCCTCCGTGGTCTGACACTGTCACATTTTTAATCACGTGTTTATTTTTCGTGATTTACACACACACACACACACACACCACACACACACAACACACACACACCACACACACACACACACACACACACACATATATATATTATATATTATATCTATATATATATATATATATATATATATATCTTTAAGATTTTAAAGTGTATAAGAATATTATTGTCTCAATTGCTATTTAATATCATTATAAAATAATAAAAAATAATGTATTTTATAGTTCTGCGTCGTTTTATTTAATTAAACTTACATTTATTAAGTGCTTTAATTAGAACTAATGATAAGGTCTTACTTTACTCCTTCCCCCCCCCCGCTTCATTCAGATCGGCGTTCAATCCCCGATCGTCCAAGTGGTTAGAGCACCATTCCTTTCCCCCGTCCCATCCCAAATCCTTATCCTGACCCCTTCCCAGTGCTATATAGTCGTAATGACTTGGCGCTTTCCCATGATAATTCCTTCCTTCCCCCCCCCCCCCATCCCCCGTCTAACAAGCAATAAGGTTATAATGACTCACTTTACTTATCCGGAGTGAACAAGCGCAGCCAATTGCCTAATTGCCTTATTTGCTTATTTCATCAACTTGCCGCAATTACTGGGTAGTTTGGGTCTTCACTAATGACTAACGAGGTCATGAGGTTAGTTAACACACGGGACTAAAGTGAGGCTAATTGATTCATAGGGAAAAATACATTTGTAATTATCTGTTATAGATTTTTCATTTTGTCCTGCCCGCGGGGCGAGTTTATTGGGCAGCGTCACTCATCCTGTGAATGGACACACCGCCATAGTGACAGTATTGGGCAGCGTCACTCATCCTGTGAGTGGACAAACCGCCATAGTGACAGTATTGGGCAGCGCCACTCATCCTGTGAGTGGACACACCGCCATAGTGACAGTAGTGGGCAGCGTCGCATCCTGTGAGTGGACATACCACCTAGTGACAGTATTGGGCAGCGTCACTCATCCTGTGAGTGGACACCGTCATAGTGACAGTATTGGGTAGTGTCACTCATCCTGTGAGTGGACACACCGTCATAGTGACAGTATTGGGCAGCGCCACTCATCCTGTGAGTGGACACACCGCCATAGTGACAGTATTGGGCAGCGCCACTCATCCTGTGAGTGAACACACCGCCATAGCGCCAGTATTGACCAGCGCCACTCATCCTGTGAGTGGACACACCGCCATAGTGACAGTATTGGGTAGTGTCACTCATCCTGTGAGTGGACACACCGCCATAGTGACAGTATTGGGTAGTGTCACTCATCCGGTGAGTGAACACACCACCATAGTGAAAGTATTGGCAGCGTCACTCATCCGGTGAGTGAACACACCGCTATAGTGACAGTATTGGGCAGCGTCACTCATCCGGTGAGTGAACACACCACCATAGTGAAAGTATTGGGCAGCGTCACTCATCTGGTGAGTGAACACACCACCATAGTGACAGTATTGGACAGCGTCACTCATCCTGTGAGTGAACACACCACCATAGCGCCAGTATTGGGCAGCGCCACTCATCCGGTGAGTGAACACACCACCATAGTGAAAGTATTGGGCAGCGCACTCATCCGGTGAGTGAACACACCACCATAGTGAAAGTATTGGGCAGCGCCACTCATCCGTGAGTGAACACACCACCATAGTGACAGTATTGGACAGCGTCACTCATCCTGTGAGTGAACACCCGCCATAGCGCCAGTATTGGACAGCGCCACTCATCCTGAGAGTGGACACACCACCATAGCGCCAGTATTGACCAGCGCCACTCATCCTGTGAATGAACACACCACCATAGCGCCAGTATTGGACAGCGTCACTCATCCTGTGAGTGGACACACCACCATAGCGCCAGTATTGGGCATCATCACTCATCCTGTGAGTGGACACACCACCATAGCGCCAGTATTGGGCATCATCACTCATCCTGTGAGTGGACACACCACCATAGCGCCAGTATTGGGCATCATCACTCATCCTGTGAGTGGACACACAACCATAGCGCCAGTATTGGACAGCGCCACTCATCCTGTGAGTGGACACCCGCCAACCAAACCCACACTCACACAAGGGATAATATCTTACAGCCATTATATATTTTCACTAATGTATAATACTCTTGCACTAATTGTATTAACTAATAAAGTGTTATTTATGCTTTATTTAGCAACAGTAATGGTACGCTAAATTACGAATGTAAATCACAATATTTTCACGGCAACCCGTCCTCGCAAATTCGTATAGTCAATATTGACTTATTAGTTACGTGCATAGGTGACATACTAAACATAATAGTTTCCCTTGAAAAGCTTCATAGAAAACACCGACCTTACCTAACCTACTTATAGTATTTTAAAATAAGCATCTTATAGCTTCGTAATTACAATTGTTACTTAACCTATTATAGTATAGGTTAGGTAATAATTGTAATTACGAAGCAATAAGATGCTTATCTTAACATACTAAGTAGGTTAGGTAAGGTCGGTGTTTCTATGAAGCTTTTCAAGGGAAACTATTATGTTAATATGTCACTAATGCACATATTTAATAAGTCAATATTGACTATACGAATTTGCGAGGAGCAACGTTGCTCCGTGACACTGACAGGTCGCGCATGCGCAGTCTAGGCGGGAAATCCTATCGCGAATAATTTTTGTAATAATTAAACAAAAAACATTCTCTATAATCCTATACTATAATTTTCGTTATTTGACTTATATTAATTTTAAAATAGTAATAAAAGAGACTCTTTTAGATGTCAGAAATACTAATAAATGAAGATATTTAAAAGAAACTGGTCGAAAACCCGTGTGTTTGTTCTCTTATTGACGGTGTTCTCGTGTGTTTGTTCTCTTATTGACGGTGTTCTCGTCTGTTTGTTCTCTTATTGACGGTGTTTCTCGTGTGTTTGTTCTCTTATTGACGATGTTCTCGTGTGTTTTTCTCTTATTGGCGTGGTTCTCGTGCGTTTTGTTCTCTTATTGACGGTGTTCTCGTGTGTTTGTTCTGTTATTGACGGTGTTCTCGTGTGTTTGTTCTCTTATTGACGGTGTTTCTCGTGTGCTTGTTCTCTTATTGACGGTGTTCTCGTGTGTTTGTTCTCTTATTGACGGTGTTCTCGTGTGCTTGTTCTCTTATTGACGGTGTTTCTCGTGTGTTTGTTCTCTTATTGGCGGTGTTCTCGTGTGTTTGTTCTCTTATTGACGGTGTTCTCGTGTGTTTTGTTCTCTTATTGGGCGGTGTTCTCGGGTGTGTGTGTTCTCTTATTGACGGTGTTCTCGTGTGTTTGTTCTCTTATTGGCGGTGTTCTCGTGTGTTTGTTCTCTTATTGACGGTGTTCTCGTGTGTTTGTTCTCTTATTGACGGTGTTCTCGTGTGCTTGTTCTCTATTGGCGGTATTCTCGTGTGTTTGTTCTCTTATTGACGGTGTTCTCGGTGTGTGTTCTCTTATTGACGGTGTTCTCGTGTTTGTTTCTCTTATGGCGGTCTTCTCGTGTTTGTTCTCTTATTGGCGGTGTTCTCGTGTGTTTGTTCTCTTATTGGCGTGTTCTCGTGTGTGTGTTCTCTTATTGACGGTGTTCTCGTGTGTTTCTCTTATTGACGGTGTTCTCGTGTGTGTGTGTTCTCTTATTGACGGTGTTCTCGTGTGTTCTCTTATTGACGGTGTTCTCGTGTGTGTGTTCTCTTATTGACGGTGTTCTCGTGTTTGTTCTCTTATTGACGGCGTTCTCGTGTGTGTTTTCTCTTATTGACGGTGTTCTCGTGTGTTCTCTTATTGACGGTGTTCTCGTGTGTGTTCTCTTATTGACGGTGTTCTCGTGTTTGTTCTCTTATTGACGGTGTTCTCGTGTGCTTGTTTTCTTATTGACGGTGTTCTCGTGTGTGTTGTCTCTTATTGGCGGTGTTCTCGTGTGTTTGTTCTCTTATTGACGGTGTTTTCGTGTGTTTGTTCTCTTATTGGCGGTGTTCTCGTGTGTTTGTCCTCTTATTGGCGGTATTCTCGTGTGTGTGTTCTCTTATTGGCGGTGTTCTCGTGTGTTTGTTCTCTTATTGACGGTGTTTCGTGTGTTTGTTCTCTTATTGACGGTGTTCTCGTGTGTTTGTCCTCTTATTGGCGGTATTCTCGTGGGTGTGTTCTCTTATTGGCGGTGTTCTCGTGTGTTTGTTCTCTTATTGAGGTGTTCTCGTGTGTTTGTTCTCTTATTGACGGTGTTCTCGTGTGTGTGTTCTCTTTTGGCGGTGTTCTCGTGTGTTTTGTTCTCTTATTGGCGGTGTTCTCGTGTTTGTTCTCTTATTGGCGGTGTTCTCGTGTGTGTTCTCTTATTGACGGTGTTCTCGTGTTCTCTTATTGAGGTTGTTCTGTGTGTGTTTTCTCTTATTGACGGTGTTCTCGTGTGTGTGTTCTCTTATTGACGGTGTTCTCGTGTGTTTGGTCTCTTATTGGCGGTGTTCTCGTGTGTGTGTTCTCTTATTGACGGTGTTCTCGTGTGTGTTCTCTTATTGACGATGTTCTCGTGTGTGTGTTCTCTTATTGACGGTGTCTCAGTGTTTTGTTTCTTATTGACGGTGTTCTCGTGTGTGTTCTCTTATTGACGGTGTTCTCGTGTGTGTTCTCTTATTGACGGTGTTCTCGTGTGTTTCTCTTATTGACGGTGTTCCTCGTGTGTGTTCTCTTATTGACGGTGTTCTCGTGTTTGTTCTCTTATTGACGGTGTTCTCGTGTGCTTGTTT
>WNGS01034051.1:20337-30545 GCA_020271785.1 Procambarus virginalis | reverse complement strand
GGTTTGCCTCAAGGCTGAACACAGCGGTGTAGACCACGAGGTAGCGCCGCTGGAGGACACAAGCCTGGTCAAAAATGGAAAGACATGATCACGACATTTAATGATCCTCGGAGGAAGTTGACGGAGACGAGATGATCAGTAGGGTAAAGGACGGATGTTTGAGACTCAGAAATGTGTGAGAGATGTGAGGAAGTGTAGATGTGCTGTGTGTGTGTGTGTGTGTGTGTGTGTGTGTGTGTGTGTGTGTGTGTGTGTGTGTGTGTGTGTAGCCAGCTTATTATGGTTTGTTTGTTGTGCTTCTTGTCTGTTGTGTGTGCGTTTGTGTGTGGCTGTTGTAGAGGTTATCTTGAGATATATTTCGGGGCTTTAGTGTCCCCCGCGGCCCGGTCCTCGACCAGGCCTCTACCCCCAGGAAGCAGCCCGTGACAGCTGACTAACACCCAGGTACCTATTTTACTGCTAGGTAACAGGGGCATAGGGTGAAAGAAACTCTGCCCATTGTTCTCGCCGGCGCCTGGGATCGAACCCAGGACCACAGGATCACAAGTTCCGAGTGCTGTCCGCTCGGCCGCCGACTCCAGCAACAATACAGTAATCCAGTAACTGAGGTGTAAACATCACCGCTCGTCACCCCCCACAACCCAAAATCAACACATAAAAAAAAAATTACACGTGATGAAACTGTGATAGAAATTACCATACAACATTGGCTGACTGCGTGTGGTTAATGCCACTAGCAGCAGGCGTCTGGCTGCTGCTGAAAAATACTAGCCACCAAGCCATTGTCAGATGGCGATAATTCCACCAACATAACCAAATATGTTGTGATGGTTCCTCACTGGTCGTGCTAGGAGCCCCCTCGGGTTGGTCCTGGTTCCCTTCTACACTCACTGAGATTAGGAGAAGTCATGTTTACGGCATAGAAGATACTCAGCGGAACATTGGAACTGAAGGAGAGGATAGTTCCTGACGCAGTTTTAAAAGAAGCAATGATTGGGCGCAAAGGGTGTCGAATGTTAATGCTTCAGATTATCTATTATATATATATATATATATATATATATATATATATATATATATATATATATATATATATATATATATATATGTCAGTACATTAGACAACCAACAATGCTAGGCGGGGTCCAAAAGCTAACAGCTCGATTCTGCAGGCAGAAATAGGTAAATACTAATAGGTCAAGACACACACACACAAATCGGCCAATTGCCTCTCTCAATTGCAACTTTAGTGAGTAATTTAAGTCTTCAGTAAGTGGAAGACAGACATCTTGTGTGTGAGTGTCCTGCTTGGGGGGTCGGGGGGGGAGGGGGGATGGGGGTTGGTGCGGGGAGAGGGGGGGTGATGCAAGGTTTGTGGTGTGTGTGTGTGTGTGTGTGTGTGTGTGTGTGTGTGTGTGTGTGTGTGTGTACTCACCTAGTTGTACTCATCTATTTGTGCTTGCGGGGGGTTGAGCTCTGGCTCTTTGGTCCCGCCTCTCAGCCGTCAATCAACTGGTGTACAGATTCCTGAGCCTATTGGGCTCTATCATATCTACATTTGAAACTGTGTATGGAGTCAGCCTCCACCACATCACTTCCTAGTGCATTCCATTTACTTACTACTCTGACTCTGAAAAAGTTCTTACTAACGTCTCTGTGGCTCATGTGGGTACTCATGGTTGTAGCTTATGGTTGTGGTGGTTGTAGAGTAGAGAAGTGACGTGTGGTTGTAGCCATTTGTTTGAAGATGTTTTATTTGATAAACGTGGTTGTGATGTGTGAGATATTGGCAGCGTGGTTGTAGAACATTACTGTGATGTGTGTGGTTGTAGGTGCGTGGTTGTGGCTACAAGGGTTATGAGGACCACCTAAGCGTAGTCCCCCACCACATGTTCTTCATGCAGGTCGGCGTTCAATCCCCGACCGTCCCACAAGTGGTTGGGGCACCATTCCTTTCCTCCGTCCCATCCCAAATCCTTATCCTGATCCCTTCCCAGTGCTATATAGTCGTAATGGCTTGGCGTTTTCCCCCTTCATAACTCCCTCCTTCCCTCCATCAACACTCCGTAACAAACACAACTGTTTATCCTACCTATTAACGTACCAACCAACCTTACCTATCGTGGGCGGGTGGTAGGCTAATGATCGTTATAATAACTAGTTACCTACACGGGTTAATTGCTTACCTAGGTCATTGGAATTCAGTAATTACCCCACACGATGTGTTATGAGGTGGTTAATGAGTTAATTACCCCCCCCCGCAGGAACCCATAATAGCGTGATAAATGTATGAGATAAGATTGGGAGTCATGCAGTGGACTCTAACTCTCGTCTCGGGTGGCCCCAGTACTCACGCATGACCCCCTACACCACCACGAGTGTTAAAGCAACACAATCACGGTGTTCTGCAACTAGTTAAGCTGGTCGTGGGGGTTGTAGAGTGCTGTTGTGGTTGTATTGGAGTTGTGAGAATGTTGTAGCCAGTCATGGCTGGTTGTTAGGTTGTGGTGGTGGTAGTTATACCATCCTGGCGTCTGCTGGAACAGTCACCTTACCTTGAGGTGCTTCCGGGGCTTAGCGTCCCCGCGGCCCGGTCGTCGACCAGGCCTCCTGGTTGCTGGACTGATTAACCATGCTGTTGGACGCGGCTGCTCGCAGCCTGACGTATGGGTCACAGCCTGGTTGATCAGGTATCCTCTTGAGGTGTTTGTCAAGTTCTCTTTTGAACACTGTGAGGGGTCTGCCAGTTAAGCCCCTTATGTGTAGTGGAAGCGTGTTGAACAGTCTCGGGCCTCTGATGTTGATAGTTCTCTCTTGAACACTGTGAGGGGTCTGCCAGTTATGTCCCTTATGTATAGTGGAAGCGTGTTGAACAGTCTCGGGCCTCTGATGTTGATAGTTCTCTCTTGAACACTGTGAGGGGTCTGCCAGTTATGTCCCTTATGTGTAGTGGAAGCGTGTTGAACAGTCTCGGGCCTCTGATGTTGATAGTTCTCTCTTGAACACTGTGAGGGGTCTGCCAGTTATGTCCCTTATGTGTAGTGGAAGCGTGTTGAACAGTCTCGGGCCTCTGATGTTGATAGTTCTCTCTTGAACACTGTGAGGGGTCTGCCAGTTATGCCCCTTATGTGTAGCGGGAGCGTGTTGAACAGTCTCGGGCCTCTGATGTTGATAGAGTTCTCTCTCAGAGTACCTGTTGCACCTCTGCTTTTCAACGGGGGTATTCTGCACATCCTGCCATGCCTCCTGGTCTCATGTGATGTTATTTCTGTGTGCAGGTTTGGGACCAGCCCCTCTAATATTTTCCACGTGTAAATTATTATGTATCTCTCCCGCCTGCGCTCAAGGGAGTACAGATTTAGGCTCTTTAGTCGGTCCCAATAGTTTAGATGTTTTACTGAGCGGATTCTAGCAGGCCAACACACTTTGCTAACGGTCACTTTAGGATTTATTGTATTGTTCGTAAACTTTGCTCTCAACTCGCAATTGAGAAGCCTGGGTTCGATTTCCGGGGGGACAGAAATGGTTGGGCACGCTTCCTTTCACCTGATGCATCTGTTCACCTTGTAAACAGGTATTGGGAAGTTAGAGAGCTGTTGTAAGGGTTGCATCTTTGGGGGGAGGGGGAGGGGGGGGCAGTAGTGTGATCTTGGAGAGCATCTCAATTCAACCCCCAAAGTATATATATATACGAGCTTCCTGTCCCCGATAAAACGAAGAAAACGAATTATATGGATGTAAATTCAAACTATCGATATCAATAAACAAAAGATCCATTTAACGGTCTTATCAATTGTGAAACTTAACAAGATGGTGCAATATTGTCTCAACAAAGCACGTTCCACTTCTCTAACAACTTGTACAACAATTACAACTACACTTGGTCAGCGAGGAGTCTTCGAGGTGAACTTGGAGAGCGGTATTGGTAAGCGCTGCCATCTAGTGACAGAATTTGGCGGGGAAATCAATGCCTAGTACCCGAGGCGGCCACGAGATGGCGGGAAGAATAGGCGCCATTAGTTCCTCCTTGGCTCAGTACAGATGGCGAAGGTGAGCTGTTGACGCCAACCTCGTCGAACTCCAGAAAATGGAAGCGTCACTTTACGACATGGCTTTTTCCCGACGTTATCTAAGGATGTTAATACAAGCTTCTCTGCCACCTTGTGTTTGATGAGTGTTTAAGTTAATGGTTTACCTCGAGATAGTTATACGAGGCTGTTCCCGCTCCCCCGTGTGTGTGTGTGTGTGTGGAGCTCAATAGGCCAAGGGGGTATGCAATGTCAAGCAAGACTGCCGTTGAACGGAGGCCCCGTTCAAGGGCGACACCGTTGAACAGAGGCACCGTGAATGGATATATGTAAAGGCGACAACTACCGATCGCCCCCCCCCCCCAACACCCCCCCCCCCACCTCCCGAATAGCTTCTTTTTTATCTTTTTTTTTCTATCTCGTGTTCATAAAACTTAAATGGACCCATTGAGGCGGTCAATCAAAAATAAGAAAACTTTGGCGCTGGCTCTCGGCCGTCTCCAAGAATTCATTTTTGGTGCCGCGAGATGAAAACTCACTCACTCACTCACTCACTCACCATCACATCACTCTCCACTCACTCACGCACTCACTCACTCACTCACTCACTCACTCAGGCTGGATTGGAAAGTTACTGAACGTGAATGAACAGGAAGAGAGGGGGGGGGTGGAAGGGGTTTGACACAGGGAGGGGACAGGAGGGGAGGGAGGGAGAGGGAGGGTAAAGGAACGGAAGAAACTTGGCCTAATCTCGAACTCCCGCTAAAGTGCGTGTGTAGTAGTTGGGGGGAGGGGGAGGGGGGAGGGGGGTGTTGTGGCGGGGTGGGGGTTTAGGGGGGTGGGGGGGGGAGTGACAATTGGCTGGAGCCGAAGTTTGTCGCCCACCAAGAACGTATTACACAAATAGTGATGATGGTGGTTTGGGGAGTGTGGGGGAGGGGGAGGGGGGGGTTGATGTTTGGTGGTGGGGGGGGATTTTTTTTTTTATTTTTTTTGGTGGGGGTGGGGTGGGGTGGGTGGGGGTTGCGGTGGGGTGGTGGGGGAGGGAGCCGTATTTGGGGTGTCAATTAATATTATCTTAACCGATATATATATAGAACTTATTTTTCTTCTTTTTCATGTTTTGCATTGTATGTTCAATTTTCCTGTATGTTATTTTGAATGTTGTTTGATATACATTTGGTCATACCACTTAGGAACTTTATATGTCTTCTCTATAACTGTACATTGTTATTTCCAAACTTGTATATATATATATATAGATATATATAATATATATTATATATATATATATATAATATATATATATATATCATATGTGTGTTGTGTGTGTGTTGTGTGTGTGTTGGTGTAATAAGCTATTTGTTTTTAATAAAAAAACTAATTTCTAGCTTATTCTATATAGAGAGTCTGTCCAAGACTACACCCACACAACACACACACACACACACACATACACACACATCACACACACACCAACACACACACACCCACACAACACACACACCACACACACCACAACCACTGACGGTGTGAAGTTTGGTACACATCTACACATAAAGGTACACATGTACTAGTTTGAACAATTGGTTTGGTGAATTATGGGAATATATTATCAGCCAAATCGTTTGGATAGTGTTTCAAGCGCAGGTCCTACACCTGACCCTCACAACCTGAAATGGAAAGAAGTGCCGACGTGTCGTTCCGTCGTGGAGACACGTGCGACGTGGTAATGGTCCGAGACGGTCCCCGAGACGTAAAACACTCGCACTTCCTTTCATTTTCAGGGTGTGAGGGTCAGGGTTGGTCTGCTACAATGCGCTTGAAACACCTCCCATACGTTGGTCTGGAAGTAATATATATGCCACTAATCACCAAACCAATTGTTCAAACTAGTACATGTGTACCTTATGTGTAGAGTGTGTATACCACTTCACACAGTCATGTGCTGTGTGTTGTGTGTGTGTGTGTGTGTGTGTGTGTGTGGGTGTGTGTGGGTGTGGTGTGTGTGTGAGTGGGTATGTGTGTGTGGTGTGTGTGGTGTGATGTGTAGGCTGACTAAGACTCGCTATACTAGAATAAGCCAGAAATTAGTTCTCTTATTAAACAAAAGCTATCACACACACATACACACACACACACACCAGCACCAGCATATATTATAGATATAATACTATTTGAATATCTATACTTATATATATATATATATAGATGTATATATATTATATATATTCCATGTTTGGTACTAAAATCAGGATATAATAAGAAATAATAAAGTTCCTAAGTGGTATGACAAAATGTTATATAAACTATACATTCAAAATAACATAAGAAAAATAACATACAATGAAAATACATGAAAAGAAGGAAAAATAAGTAATATTAATATATATAGGTAAGAAGTAATTGACACCTACCACATACTGGGCTCCCTCCCCCCACCTCACCCCACACCCGTCGCACCCCACGCACCCCACCCACCTCACCAACCCCACCCACCCACATTCACCAAACCTCATGACTCCCCCCCCCCAACCTGACCCAACATCAACACTCCCGCTCACCCCTTCCCCCCCGCTCCCCGTCTCCCAAACACACCATCCTCACTATTTGTGTGTAATACGTTTCTTGGTGGGCGCACCAACTGCGGCTCCAGCCATGTAGTTCTGACTTGCTCCACATACTCACTACCCACCTCTCGACCCCCCCCACACCTGAACCCAACTACGCCTACCCCCTCTCCCCACTACACCCCACAACCACTCCCCCCCTCCCCCTCCCCCCAATACCTACATCACGCACTTTAGCGGGAGTTCGAGATTAGGCCAAGTTTCCTCCGTCTTCCTTACCCCCTTCTCCCTCCCTCCCTCCTGTCGCCCTCCCTGGTCAACATCCCTCCTACCCCCACCCCTCTCTTCCCTGTTCATCCACGTTGCAGTAACTTTGCCCATACCAGCCCTGAATGAGTCTGATGAGTGGGAGTGGAGTGAGTGAGGATGAGTGAGTGAGTGAGTGAGTGGAGTCGAGTGAGTGAGTGAGTGATGGTTTTCATCTCGCGCCAAAAATGAATTCTTGAGCCGGCACGAGAGCCCAGCGCCAAAGTGTTCTTATTTTTGATTGACCGCATCAATGGGTCCATTTAAGTTTTATGAACACGAGAAAAAAAAAAATAAAAAGAATGCTATTCGGGATGGTGGGTGGGGGGGGGAGGAGGAGGGGACGATGGTAGTTGTCGCCTTTACATATAACCATTTTCACGGTGCCTCTGTTCAACGGTGTCGCCCTTGAACGGGGCCATCTTAGCCTACGTTCTAATCCCTTTCGTCTTGCGCCTGTCAGGGAGACCCGTGACGAGCCGTCACAGCCCCGTTCGCTTTGCACATTGCATACCTCTGGACCTATTGAGTCTCCACACACCACACACACGACACACTGGGGAGCGGGAACAGCCTCGTATAACTATCTCGGGTAACCATTAAACTTCAAACACTCATCAAACACAGAGTGTGGAGAGAAGCTTGTATTAACATCCTTAGATAACGTCGGGAAAAAGCCATGTCGTAAAGTGACGCTTCCATTTTCTGGAGTTCGACGAGGTTGGGTCAACAGATCACCTTCAAGCCATCTATTGAGCACAGGAGGAACTAATGGGCCTATTCTTCCCCCAATACTCGTGGCCGCCTCGGGTACTAGGCATTGATTTCCCCGTCCCGCAAATTTCTGTCACTAGATGGCAGCGCGCTTACCATACCGCTCTCACAAGTTCACCTCGAAGACTCCTACCGCTGACCAAGTGTAGTGTCTAAGTGTTGTACAGTTGTTAGAAGAAGTGGAAGTGCTTGTTGAGACACATATTGCACACACATCTCTGTTAGTTTCACAATTGATAAGACCGTTAAATGGATCTTTTGTTTATTGATATCGATAGTTTGAATTTACATCCATATAATTCGTTTTCCTTCGTTTTTATCGGGGACAGGAAGCTCGTATATATATATACTTTGGGGGTTGAATTGAGATGCTCCTCCAAGATCACACTACTGGCCCCCCCCCTCCCCTCCCCCCACGATTGCAACCCTTACAACAGCTCTCTAACTTCCCAATACCTGTTTACAACAGGTGACAGATGCATGAGGTGAAAGGAAGACGTGCCCAGCCATTTTCTGTCCCCACCGGGTATCGAACCCAGGCTTCTCAATTGCGAGTTGGAGATGCAACAGTTTACGAACAATACAATAAATCCTAAAGTGACCGTTACAAAGTGTGTTGGCCTGCTAGAATCCGCTCAGTAAACATCTAAACTATTGACCGACCTCAAATAAAAAAAGAGGTCCAACTGTGTAAAAAAAAAACTTCCCTTGAGCGCAGGCGGGGAGATACATAATAACTACACGTGGAAAAATATTATAGTGGCTGGTCCCAAACTGTCACACAGAAATAAGCACATCACACTGATGACCAGAGCATAGCAGATGTGCAGAATACCCCCCGTTGACAAGCAGAGGTGCAACAGGTACGTCTGAGTAGGAGAACTCTATCAACATCGAGGCCCGAGACTGTTCAAACAAGCGCTCCACCTACACAAAAGGGCAAAACGCTGGCAGACCCCTCACCAGGTTCAAGATAGAAGAACTATCAGCAATCAGAGCCCAGAAGCTGCTTCAACACGGCTTCCACTACACATTAAGGACATAACTGGCAGACAGCCCTCACATGTTCCAGAGAGAACTATCACATCAGTGGCCCGAGACTGTTCAAACACTCCACTACCATGTAAGTGACTAACTGGCAGACCCCTCACAGTTGTTCAAGAGAAACTATCAACATCGCGACTGATTGGATGGGCTAGCATTAATGTCTTTTCGAAACGACATTAGTCAATCCTTATGTAGACCTTTATACATTTATATTACAGGGCCTTCACCACTCCAAAATACATAAGGGCTATAACTGGTCAGACCCCTCCAAGTGTTCAGAGAGAACTATCCACATCAGAGGCCCGAGACTGTTTCAACACGCTTCCACTACACATAAGGGGGCTAACTGGCAGACCCTCACAGTGTTCAAAAGAAACTTGACAAACACCTCAAGAGGATACTGATCAACCAGGCTGTACCCACTAGTCAGGCTGCGAGCAGCCCGCGTCCAACAGCATGTTAATCAGTCCGCACCAGAGGCCTGGTCTCACGACCTGGCCGCGGGGACGCTAAGCCCGAAGCACTCAAGGTAAGGTACTGTTCCGCAGACGCAGGAGGGGATATAACTACCCCCACCACAACCGTAACAACCAGCCATGACTGGCTACAACATTCTCACAACTCCAATACAACCACAAGCAGCACCTCTACAACCCCCACGACCAGCTAACTAGTTGCAGAACACCGTGGATGTGTTGCTTTAAGACTCGTGGTGGTGTAGGGGGTCATGCGTGAGTACTGGGGGCCACCCGAGACGAGATTAGAGTCCACTGCATGACTCCATCTTATCTCATACATTTATCACGCTATTATGGGTTCCTGCGGGGGGGGGGTAATTACTCATTAACCACCTCATAACACATCGTGTGGGGTAATTACTGAATTCCAATGACCTAGGTAAGCAATTAACCCGTGTGATATGTAATACTGTTATTATAACGATCATTAGCCTACCACCCGTCCACGATAGGTAAGGTTTTTTACGTTATAGGTAGGTAAACCGTTGTGTTGTTACGGAGTTATTGATGGAGGGAAGGAGGGAGTTATGAAGGGGGAAAGCGCCAAGCCTTACTAAGACTATATTGCCCTGGGAAGGGTCAGGATAAGGATTTGGATGGACGGGGAAGGAATGGTGCCCAACCACTTCAACAGTCGGGGATTGAACGCGTACCCTGCATGAAGAACATGTGGTGGGGGACTACGCTTAGGTGGTCCT
The DNA here is from genome assembly GCA_020271785.1 of Procambarus virginalis. Taxonomy (NCBI): domain Eukaryota; kingdom Metazoa; phylum Arthropoda; class Malacostraca; order Decapoda; family Cambaridae; genus Procambarus; species Procambarus virginalis. The sequence continues at coordinate 20,604 of WNGS01034051.1, read as the reverse complement.
CATAACCCTTGATACCACAACCCGCACCTACACACAGCAGCATCACAGTAATGTTCTACACCACGCTGCCTATCTCAAACCTCACAACCAAGTTTAGCAATAAACATCGTCAAAAAAATGGCTACAACCAAACGGTCAATTCTCTACTCTACAACCACCACAACCATACTACCACCATAATACCCATATGAGCCACAGAGACTTTAGTAAGAAACTTTTTCAGGGGTCAGAGTAGTACGGATGGAATGCATTAAGATGAGTGATGTG
>WNGS01034046.1:0-15583 GCA_020271785.1 Procambarus virginalis | reverse complement strand
CCTTCCCAGCCTGCCTGCTCCTGATTGGTGACTCGCCGCCTGCACACCTGCACCCTGCACCTCAGCGCCATCTACCTGAGTCGATGTCTGGGCCTGATCCAGCCATCATAGTCAGAATATTCTTGTGCTCCCAGCTGTGAACAACTAACTGATACACATCCTGTTTATCGGTGGAGGTTCTAAGCTAGCGCTCACATTCTCAGCACCTATTATTTGTCATTTTGTCTTTATATTATTGTAGAGTAACTTCATCACTATTATTCATTTATGTTATATTGTTTTGACTTGTTTGTTTGCACTGTACATAGCCAAGGGATTGTCTTTATTTTTGCTTTGTTTTCTATATTAATTAAAGTTTCATTGTGCATACTTTGTGTTTTGCGTGTCTTCCCTTACTTTTACCATAGACAACAGCCAAGCACTTTTTTTTTTGTAAATGTGACAGGCATTGATACCAGCCAATAGGAAGACTACCGAACATACATACTTATATACAGTATATACATATATATATGTATATATGTGTATATATATATGTGTGTGTGTGTATATATTATATATATATATATAGTTATATATATATATATATAACTGAAACTCGCACCCCAGAAGTGACTCGAACCCATACTCCCAGGAGCAACGCAACTGGTATGTACAGGGATGCCTGGTTTAAGGCATCCCTGTACATACCAGTTGCGTTGCTCCTGGGAGTATGGGTTCGAGTCACTTCTGGGGTGTGAGTTTTCAGTTGTATCTAGTCCTGGGGACCATTCAGGCTTGTTTGCATATATATATATATATATATATATATATAATATATATATATATATATATATATATATATATATATATATAAATAAATAAAATATACGAAACGAACCACAAGTCTAAGGTAAACATGCAAACGGCTCAACCCCCTGCAAGAGACTCGAACCCAGAAGGCACAGATGTTCGCACGCAGCTAGTGCGCACCTGTACACAGCTAGTACGCTGACTGTTTGACCACGCTGATCCTTAAAAAAAAAAAAAAAAAAAAAAAAAAAAAAAAATCGAAACTCGGGAGTATTTACCCAACATTTCGATCTCCCAAGAACACCCGCCATGGTAAGAGATCAGAATTTGGTTTTCATCAGTCAATTGCATTACCAGGGAGAACAAGAGTCACATTCACACGTAAACTTGCCTAAACCACAAGTCAAAGGTAAACACACAAAGGGCTCGATCTCTTTCAAAGTGATATTTACCCTAAATGAGTGGGATATAAGGGAAGTTAAGTTGGAAGCACCCTTGGGAATGAGTGATCAGTGTTTTGATCTTTGAATACCTTTTGGTACTATAGAATGGATATAAATTCACTTGAACGTGTAGGATGACAAAGTTAATCCCACAAATTAGAACCCTGTCATATGAAGAAAGATTAACAAAGCTTAAATTTGCATTCACTGGAAAGGTGAAGAGTTAGGGTGACATGATAAGAGGTTTACAAGTGGATGAATGGACATAACAAAGCGAATATAAATAGGGTATTAAAAGTATCAACACAAGACAGAACACAAAACAACGGGTATAAATTGGATAAGTTTAGATTTAGGAAAGACACGGGTAAATACTGGTTCGGTAACAGGGTTGTTGATTTGTGGAACCAATTACTTCGTAAATTGGTGGTGGGGGTCCCTCGATTGTTTCAAACGTGGGTTGGACATGTACATGAGTGGAATTGGGTGCTTATAAATAGGAGCTGCCTTGTATGGGCCAATAGACCTTCTGCAGTCACCTTTGTTCTTATGTCATATTAAAAACGTGCACAGCACATGGGTTCAATCACTTGAGCTCATAAGCCTACAGAAAACCTTTAGTATGAATAGAAGGCACTGTGTTACATTGGAATAAATGAGTATCAAGTACTTGACTGAAGAGCTTTAATATGCTTCCAATATGTTTTATCTTCTGATAAAACAAAAACATACAGGCTATAATTTAAAAAAGATCAATGTGTTAACATATTGATGTTACATTGCTGGAGATTTATTTACAGAGATGACATTACTGAAATACTGTATGCATACAAGAGTTCCCATTGTAATCCAAATACATAAGATAACCTCTAGCAATTGTAGATAAAATGACAATGAGGTAACCTTCCCACGAGTATTCTACAATATCCCACAAGCAACATATCACACACAAGGAAATATTAACACCTTTTGTAATTCAGTAAGGTTTCGGTTTGAAGGTTTAGTAAACTTCAAGTGAAAAATATTGTTCTAGTCTCATGACCATCAAGAAAACATTTCCTTGAGTCTTAATTTGAATTAGATTCATTGATGCTGACAAGGATTTATCAGGCTTTTTAAATTACATTTTATTGAATAGTCATACAATCTAAACTATGAAAGACTGCTGCAGAAACTTGCCTTAACAAAACAAAATTTTGAGATTGAGGTATTTCTCAGCCAATCAAGATGTGGTAGCCTATATTTCATCGTAGATTGGCTGAGAAATACCTCAATCTCAAAATTTTTGTTTTGTTAAGGCAAGTTTCTGCAGCAGTCTTTCATAGTTTAGATTGTATGACTATTCAATAAAATGTAATTTAAAAAGCCTGATAAATCCTTGTCAGCATCAATGAATCTAATTCAAATTAAGACTCAAGGAAATGTTTTCTTGATGGTCATGAGACTAGAACAATATTTTTCACTTGAAAGTTTACTAAACCTTCAAACCGAAACCTTACTGAATTACAAAAGGTGTTAATATTTCCTTGTGTGTGATATGTTGCTTGTGGGATATTGTAGAATACTCGTGGGAAGGTTACCTCATTGTCATTTTATCTACAATTGCTAGAGGTTATCTTATGTATTTGGATTACAATGGGAACTCTTGTATGCATACAGTATTTCAGTAATGTCATCTCTGTAAATAAATCTCCAGCAATGTAACATCAATATGTTAACACATTGATCTTTTTTAAATTATAGCCTGTATGTTTTTGTTTTATCAGAAGATAAAACATATTGGAAGCATATTAAGCTCTTCAGTCAAGTACTTGATACTCATTTATTCCAATGTAACACAGTGCCTTCTATTCATACTAAAGGTTTTCTGTAGGCTTATGAGCTCAAGTGATTGAACCCATGTGCTGTGCACGTTTTTAATATGACATAAGAACAAAGGTGACTGCAGAAGGTCTATTGGCCCATACAAGGCAGCTCCTATTTATAAGCACCCAATTCCACTCATGTACATGTCCAACCCACGTTTGAAACAATCGAGGGACCCCCACCACCAATTTACGAAGTAATTGGTTCCACAAATCAACAACCCTGTTACCGAACCAGTATTTACCCGTGTCTTTCCTAAATCTAAACTTATCCAATTTATACCCGTTGTTTTGTGTTCTGTCTTGTGTTGATACTTTTAATACCCTATTTATATTCGCTTTGTTATGTCCATTCATCCACTTGTAAACCTCTTATCATGTCACCCTAACTCTTCACCTTTCCAGTGAATGCAAATTTAAGCTTTGTTAATCTTTCTTCATATGACAGGGTTCTAATTTGTGGGATTAACTTTGTCATCCTACACGTTCAAGTGAATTTATATCCATTCTATAGTACCAAAAGGTATTCAAAGATCAAAACACTGATCACTCATTCCCAAGGGTGCTTCCAACTTAACTTCCCTTATATCCCACTCATTTAGGGTAAATATCACTTTGAAAGAGATCGAGCCCTTTGTGTGTTTACCTTTGACTTGTGGTTTAGGCAAGTTTACGTGTGAATGTGACTCTTGTTCTCCCTGGTAATGCAATGACTGATGAAAACCAAATTCTGATCTCTTACCATGGCGGGTGTTCTTGGGAGATCGAATGTTGGGTAAATACTCCCGAGTTTCGATTTTTTTTTTTTTTTTTTTTTTTTTTTTTTTAAGGATCAGCGTGGTCAAACAGTCAGCGTACTAGCTGTGTACAGGTGCGCACTAGCTGCGTGCGAACATCTGTGCCTTCTGGGTTCGAGTCTCTTGCAGGGGGTTGAGCCGTTTGCATGTTTACTTAGACTTGTGGTTCGTTTCGTATATTTTATTTATTTATATATATATATATATATATATATATATATATATATATATATATATATATATATAAATATATATATATATGCAAACAAGCCTGAATGGTCCCAGGACTAGATACAACTGAAAACTCACACCCCAGAAGTGACTCGAACCCATACTCCCAGGAGCAACGCAACTGGTATGTACAGGGATGCCTTAAACCAGGCATCCCTGTACATACCAGTTGCGTTGCTCCTGGGAGTATGGGTTCGAGTCACTTCTGGGGTGCGAGTTTCAGTTATATATATATATATATAACTATATATATATATATATATATATACACACACACACATATATATATACACATATATACATATATATATGTATATACTGTATATAGTATGTATGTTCGGTAGTCTTCCTATTGGCTGGTATCAATGCCTGTCACATTTACAAAAAAAAAAGTGCTTGGCTGTTGTCTATGGTAAAAGTAAGGAAGACACGCAAACACAAAGTATGCACAATGAAACTTTAATTAATATAGAAAACAAAGCAAAAATAAAGACAATCCCTTGGCTATGTACAGTGCAAACAAACAAGTCAAAACAATATAACATAAATGAATAATAGTGATGAAGTTACTCTACAATAATATAAAGACAAAATGACAAATAATAGGTGCTGAGAATGTGAGCGCTAGCTTAGAACCTCCACCGATAAACAGGATGTGTATCAGTTAGTTGTTCACAGCTGGGAGCACAAGAATATTCTGACTATGATGGCTGGATCAGGCCCAGACATCGACTCAGGTAGATGGCGCTGAGGTGCAGGGTGCAGGTGTGCAGGCGGCGAGTCACCAATCAGGAGCAGGCAGGCTGGGAAGGGTCGTTTGCTGGTGACGACGGGTGGCGAGCCGGCGTGAAGGGTACATAATATCTGATTTTGGAGAGTATACCAACTATTTTAGAGACTTTCTTAGTTATGTGCTGTATGTGGGTACTGAAGTTGAGTCTCTTGTCTAGGAATAGGCCAAGAAACTTACATCATTTTTATCGCTAATGTTTACATTGTCTATCTGAAGCTGAATTGCATTTGTAGATTTGCTTCCAAATAAGATGTAGTAGTCTTTTCTATGTTAAGTGTTAGTTTGTTGGTTGACATCCATAAGTGGAACTTTTTTTAGTTCATTATTAACAACGTTATTTTGTGTATGTGGGTTGGGTTGGAGTAGATGAGGGTAGTATCATCAGCAAACAAAATAGGTTTCAGAATGTTAGAGACATTAGGCAGATCATTGATGTATATAAGAAATAGGAGAGGTCCCAGATGCTGCTGCCTGTGGCACTCCAACGGTTATTGGTAGAGTGGGAGAGGTTATATATTGATGGCTACACATTGGTGTCTATCACCAAGATAGGATTGGATATAGTCCAGTGCATGGCCTCGGATTCCATAATGATGGAGTTTACATAAGAGGTAATTGTGATTAACAGTATCAAAGCCTTCTCAGGTCAATGAAGAGTCAATTGGAAACTCATTTTTGTCAAGGGCTGAGTAAATTATATCAAGGAGACTAATAATTGCATCGTTGGTACTCTTTTGGGAGCGGAAGCCAAATGACAGGGGCTAAGAATGTCGAATTTTACGAGATAGGAGTAGAGCTGTTTGTAGATAATTTTTTCATTTTTGATAGTATGGGTAGATTGATATTGGTCTATAATTGTTATGTCTGCCTGATTACCTCCTTTATGAACTGGCGTTACTCTTGCTTTTTTAAGGATATCAGGGAAGGTATGACACTCAAGGGATTGTTGAACAGCAGAGCTATAGGTGGCGCAAGGGCATGGGAGGCAATCTTGTATACAATAGATGGGATTTCACTGATGTTCTCAGCTTTGGTTTTTAGTGAGTGTATGATGGGCACAACATCTGTCGGGCTGACTGGTGAAAGGAGAAGAGAGTTTGGATAGCTGCCTGAGAGATATGTGTTGATATGTGTCTGAGTCTGTGGGATTTTACTTGCTAGGTAGCACAATCGATGAAAAGAAGCTATTAATTCATTCGCCATTTCTAAATCAGATGACGGTGTAAGGCCATCCCTAGAGAGTGTTATCTGGTTGTGAGTGTTGTTTAGTTCCTAGGATATTAGAGATGGTATTCCATGTGCTTTTTATGTTGCCTTTTGCTTCTTTGAATCTAGTCTCATAATATGAAAGTTTAGCTTTTCTTATGATACCGTAAGCACTGATGAGTACCTTTTAACTACTTCCTTTGTAACTAGGCCAATCCTAAATTTCTTTTCATACTCATGTTTTTGTTGATTGATTTAATTATGCAACTTGTGAGCCCGGGTTATTTCTGAGGTTGGAAGAAAACGTGCTCAAGATTGGGGGACTTGTTTATTTTATAAAAGGGCACTGCCTTTGAACGAAAGGCGGTGGAATTTCTGATGGGGAAGGAAGACAATTGCGCACCGCGTTCCGCAGGCGCGGTGCGGACAGTCTGGGTGGCATAAATAGAGCGGAATGGAGTGTGTCTCTCTCACTCCGCTCCCGTACCGTCCGGACTCAAGAATCGCGGACGGGAGGGAGCGGAGTGAGAGAGAAACCTCCCATCCGCGCTATTTATGCCACCAGACTGTCCGCACCGCGCCTTGCGGAAAGCGGTGCGCAATGTCTTCCTTCCCCATCAGAAATTCCACCGCCTTTCGTTCAAAAGGCAGTGCCATTTCTGATCAGGGGAAGGAAGACACAAACAGTATGGGGCGTAAATTTATTAATACAGTATAAATAATTCTGCAGAGTAAGACAGGCTTCTAAGTAGGTCTTAACAAATGTACAACATAGCCGTGGCTAACTCAAAGTACACGAAACAACTTAAAATGTACACCCGCTGTAAAATAAAAGTAATCTTGTAGCCTAGTAACAAACTCTGCAGAAAACTAATGGCCTATTGTCTAGAATTAGCAGTGAGGCGAATGTAACAAATCTAAGTATAACAGTCAGGACACCATAAGTGAACAACATAACATAATGGAAACCCTAGCTGGAAATAAACAGGCGGCAGAAAATTACATTTTGACTGGGAAAGCCTGATATGAATTTGGAGAAGAAAATAACCCCAGGCCAGAGGCCGAGCCGCCAAGGAATAAGGAGAAAGAATTTCCTAAATAACCCCAGGCCAGAGGCCGACTTAAGGTAGGGCTTACTAGTAGAATGGCAGTAAAGTCAAAGTAGTAGCTGCGGACAGCGGAACAGATTGGGGACGGGCGCTGCACCCCCACCCCGCAGGGGCCAGCAGGCCGGACCCCCCCCCCCGAAGGGCGAGTGCCCGCTGGCCGCGAGGGAAAAACCCCAAGGGGCAGAGCAACTATGCTACCGAACTGGGAAGGAAAGGAGGACAGACTGGAGGAGCTCGCACGTCTCCTCGACTTATGCCCCCTGGCCCTTGGTCGACGGTTGGGGAAGGGGGGGGCGGCTGTAGCAGCCGTGGCAGGGTCGGCCTCGGTGGTCCCCATGCCCAGAAGGCTTGTGTCATGAGAGGGCATCCGAGCCTGCGCGAAGGCGCCTGAAGCGTCGTCCAATCGTCTGCCGAAAGGGGGTGGAGGCTGCGTCGCTGTGCCACCCCCCGCTTTGCCGGCAGGGGGCCTCTGGGAAATGTAGTCGCCGTCCACATCAGAGCCCCCCGAGGAGGCCCCCGAGGAGGGGAGGCGAAACGGGCGGGTTTCGTCCTGGCCCAGGCCGGCTGCGTCCTCACACCACTGCGCTGTTGTCCTCGCACGCCGCCGCCCGAGCCCTCTTCCGTGTTGCAGTTGCTGCGTGATCCGGCTTCTCGCCACTGCGGAAAATGAAAAAGTAAGCATCGGTAGGACTAACAGGAAAAAGCAGGCAGGGAAACCCAGCTGCCGCACCAGCAACCGTCACATACACCAGTAGACAAAAGCAAAGGTAAAGTTAATTGACCATAGTGAGTGAAAATACCGGACAGATAGCCAAAGCTATCGTAATAAAACCAATGTAATAAAGCTGTCAGTTAAATAGATTAAGAGAGTAATATTCATGTAAGATTGAACAGTATTATTCATGTTAGTTTGGTTATATTAAGACCGTATTATTCATTGTATAGTTTGATTATATTAAGACAGTATTAATCGTGGTATAGTTTGGAAGAATTCAAACAATTAATCTCGAAAGTGAAAAGCAAAATTATTTGAGTATCCCACTAGAAATGGACACTGCTTTAACACTGCAACAGTATTATTAAGTAAATACGTATTGCTTAAGTAAATTTAAGCTGAACAAATAAAGAGTAAACAGTGATAATCATGGATAACTTGGGTAGATTAAAGCAGGACTATACAAGGTATAGGATGGGTAGGTTAAACAGTAATATATGCAAGGTATAGTTTGGATAGATTAAAACTAATGTCCATGGGATAGAATGGATAATTAAAACAGTACTTATCCATGGAATAGTTGGTCTAGATTAAAACAATAATAGTCTCAAAAGTGAAACAAATTAACTGCGTATCCCACAGCAATGTACACTGCTTTAACTCTGCAACTGGATTAGTAAGTAAATACAGGGCATAACTGAAAGCTGAACAATGTAATAAATTAATTTAGGAAAACTTAAATAATTGATAACATGTTGTAGCCCACCCAAGCCGACAGACCGCTCTACGTCCTGCGCCTACCCTGTAGGAGTAGAACAGAACAGTGAGAACGGGAGGGGAATAATATATTCTAATAATAGAATAAGACCGTAATATAATGTACTTGATATAAGATGAACAAACGAAAGAAATAGTGATAAACATGGGAAGATTTGTTGGCTTAAAGCGGGATTAATCAAGGGATAGGATGGTAGGTTAAATAGTAATAGTGCATGGTATGGTTTGGATAGAGTAAACTGAAAAGTTCAAGGGATGGAATGGCTAATAAACAGTAATAAACAAGGGAGAATGGCTAGCCTAAAGCAATAATATTCTCAAAAGTGCAACAAAAGACAAAAGTCTGTGACGAACAAGCGGGGCTGAGCCAGCCAGACAAGCAGCTGTGACGAACGAGCTGGGCTACATCAGCCAGACAAACGTCTGGGACGAGCGAGCTGGGCTACACCAGCCAGACAAACGTCTGGGACGAACGAGCTGGGCTACACCAGCCAGACAAACGTCTGGGACGAACGAGCTGGGCTACACCAGCCAGACAAACGTCTGGGACGAACGAGCTGGGCTACACCAGCCAGACAAACGTCTGGGACGAACGAGCTGGGCTACACCAGCCAGACAAACGTCTGGGACGAACGAGCTGGGCTACACCAGCCAGACAAACGTCTGGGACGAACGAGCTGGGCTACACCAGCCAGACAAACGTCTGGGACGAACGAGCTGGGCTACACAGCCAGACAAACGTCTGGGACGAACGAGCTGGGCTACACCAGCCAGACAAACGTCTGGGACGAACGAGCTGGGCTACACCAGCCAGACAAACGTCTGGGACGAACGAGCTGGGTACACCAGAGAGTGCCAGTACATTACCTGGTGAGTTACTGAGAGTGCCAGTACATTACCTGGTGAGTTACTGAGAGTGCCAGTACATTACCTGGTGAGTTACTGAGAGTGCCAGTACATTACCTGGTGAGTTACTGAGTGTCAGTACATTACCTGGTGAGTTACTGAGAGTGCCATGATATTACCTGGTGAGTTACTGAGAGTGGCAGTACATTACCTGGTGAGTTACTGAGAGTGGCAGTACATTGCCTGGTGAGTTACTGAGTGCAGTACATTATCTGGTGAGTTAATGAGAGTGCACTCTCAGTAACTCACCAGGTAATGTACTGCCACTCTCAGTAACTCCCAGGTAATATCTGGCACTCTCATTAAACTCACCAGGTAATGTATGACACTCAGTAACTCACAGGTAATGTACTGCACTCAGTAACTCACCAGGTAATGTACTGGCACTCAGTAACTCACAGGTAATGTACTGGCACTCTCAGTAACTCACCAGGTAATGTATGGCACTCTCTGGTGTAGCCCAGCTCGTTCGTCCCAGACGTTTGTACTGGTGTGTAGCCCAGCTCGTTCGTCCCAGACGTGTCTGGCTGGGGTAGGCAGCTTGTTCGTCACAGCTGTTGTTGGCTGGTGTAGCCAGTCCGTTCGTACCAGACGTTTGTCTGGCTGTGTAGCCCAGCTCGCTCGTCCAGACGTTGTCTGGCTGGTGTAGCCCAGCTCGTTCGTCCCAGACGTTGTCTGGCTGGTGTAGCCCAGCTCGTTCGTCCCAGACGTTTGTCTGGCTGGTGTAGCCCAGCTCGTTCGTCCCAGACGTTTGTCTGGCTGGTGTAGCCCAGCTCGCTCGTCCCAGACGTTTGTCTGGCTGGTGTAGCCCAGCTCGCTCGTCCCAGACGTTTGTCTGGCTGGTGTAGCCCAGCTCGCTCGTCCCAGACGTTTGTTGGCTGATGGTGTAGCCCAGCTCGTCGTCACAGCTGCTGTCTGGCTGGCTCAGCCCGCTTGTTCGTCACAGACTTTTGTCTTTTGTTGCACTTTTGAGAATATTATTGCTTTAGGCTAGCCATTCTCCCTTGTTTATTACTGTTTATTAGCATTCCATCCCTTGAACTTTTCAGTTACTCTATCCAAACCATACCATGCACTATTACTATTAACCTACCATCCTATCCTTGATTAATCCCGCTTTAAGCCAACAATCTTCCCATGTTTATCACTATTTCTTTCGTTTGTTCATCTATATCAAGTACATTATATTACGGTCTTATTCTATTATTAGAATATATTATTCCCTCCCGTTCTCACTGTTCTGTTCTACTCCTACAGGGTAGGCGCAGGACGTAGAGCGGTCTGTCGGCTTGGTGGGCTACAACATGTTTCAATTATTTAAGTTTCCTAAATTAATTTATTACATTGTTCAGCTTTCAGTTATGCCCTGTATTTACTTACTAATCCAGTTGCAGAGTTAAAGCAGTGTACATTGCTGTGGGATACGCAGTTAATTTGTTTCACTTTTGAGACTATTATTGTTTAATCTAGACCAACTATTCCATGGATAAGTACTGTTTTAATTATCCATTCTATCCCATGGACATTAGTTTTAATCTATCCAAACTATACCTTGCATATATTACTGTTTAACCTACCCATCCTATACCTTGTATAGTCCTGCTTTAATCTACCAAGTTATCCATGATTATCACTGTTTACTCTTTATTTGTTCAGCTTAAATTTACTTAAGCAATACGTATTTACTTAATAATACTGTTGCAGTGTTAAAGCAGTGTCCATTTCTAGTGGGATACTCAAATAATTTTGCTTTTCACTTTCGAGATTAATTGTTTGAATTCTTCCAAACTATACCACGATTAATACTGTCTTAAATAATCAAACTATACAATGAATAATACGGTCTTAATATAACCAAACTAACATGAATAATACTGTTCAATCTTACATGAATATTACTCTCTTAATCTATTTAACTGACAGCTTTATTACATTGGTTTTATTACGATAGCTTTGGCTATCTGTCCGGTATTTTCACTCACTATGGTCAATTAACTTTACCTTTGCTTTTGTCTACTGGTGTATGTGACGGTTGCTGGTGCGGCAGCTGGGTTCCCTGCCTGCTTTTTCCTGTTAGTCCTACCGATGCTTACTTTTTCATTTTCCGCAGTGGCGAGAAGCCGGATCACGCAGCAACTGCAACACGGAAGAGGGCTCGGGCGGCGGCGTGCGAGGACAACAGCGCAGTGGTGTGAGGACGCAGCCGGCCTGGGCCAGGACGAAACCCGCCCGTTTCGCCTCCCCCTCCTCGGGGGCCTCCTCGGGGGGCTCTGATGTGGACGGCGACTACATTTCCCAGAGGCCCCCTGCCGGCAAAGCGGGGGGTGGCACAGCGACGCAGCCTCCACCCCCTTTCGGCAGACGATTGGACGACGCTTCAGGCGCCATCGCGCAGGCTCGGATGCCTCTCTCAAGCTTCTGGGCATGGGGACCACCGAGGCCGACCCTGCCACGGCTGCTACTACGCCGCCCCCCCTTCCCCAACCGTCGACCAAGGGCCAGGGGGCATAAGTCGAGGAGACGTGCGAGCTCCTCCAGTCTGTCCTCCTTTCCTTCCCAGTTCGGTAGCATAGTTGCTCTCCCTTGGGGTTTTTCCCTCGCGGCCAGCGGGCACTCGCCCTTCGGGGGGGGGGGTCGGCCTGCTGGCCCCTGCGGGGTGGGGGTGCAGCGCCCGTCCCAATCTGTTCCGCTGTCCGCAGCTACTACTTTGACTTTACTGCCATTCTACTAGTAAGCCCTACCTTAAGTCGGCCTCTGGCCTGGGGTTATTTAGGAAATTCTTTCTCCTTATCCTTGGCGGCTCGGCCTCTGGCCTGGGGTTATTTTCTTCTCCAAATTCATATCAGGCTTTCCCAGTCAAAATGTAATTTTCTGCCGCCTGTTTATTTCCAGCTAGGGTTTCCATTATGTTATGTTGTTCACTTATGGTGTCCTGACTGTTATACTTAGATTTGTTACATTCGCCTCACTGCTAATTCTAGACAATAGGCCATTAGTTTTCTGCAGAGTTTGTTACTAGGCTACAAGATTACTTTTATTTTACAGCGGGTGTACATTTTAAGTTGTTTCGTGTACTTTGAGTTAGCCACGGCTATGTTGTACATTTGTTAAGACCTACTTAGAAGCCTGTCTTACTCTGCAGAATTATTTTACTGTATTAATAAATTTACGCCCCATACTGTTTGTGTCTTCCTTCCCCTGATCAGAAATGGCCACTGCCTTTTGAACGAAAGGCGGTGGAATTTCTGAGGGAAGGAAGACAATTGCGCACCGCGTTCCGCAAGGCGCGGTGCGGACAGTCTGGGTGGCATAATAGCGCGGAATGGGAGGTTTCTCTTCACTCCGCTCCCGTCACCGTCCGCGAGTCTTGAGTCGCGGACGGTGAGGGAGCGGAGTGAGAGAGAAACCTCCATTCCGCGCTATTTATGCCACCAGACTGTCCGCACCGCGCCTGCGGAACGCGGTGCGCAATTGTCTCCTTCCCCATCAGGAAATTCCACCGCCTTTCGTTCAAAAGGCAGTGGCCATTATAAAATAAACAAGTCCCCAATCTGAGCACGTTTTCTTCCAACCTCAGAAAAAATAACCCGTGGCTCACAAGTTGCATATTAAATCAATCAACAAAAAACATGAATATGAAAAGAAATTTAGGAGTGGCCTAGTTACAAAGGAAGTAGTTAAAAGGTACTCATCAGTGCTTACCGGTATCATAAGAAAAGCTAAACTTTCATATTATGAGACTAGATTCAAAGAAGCAAAAGGCAACATAAAAGCACATGGAATACCATCTAATATCCTAGGAACTAAACAACACTCCACAAACCAGATAACACTCTCTAAGGATGGCCTTACACCGTCATCTGATTTAGAAATGGCGAATGAATTTAATAGCTTCTTTCATCGATTGGTGCTAACCTTGCAAGTAAAATCCCACAGACTCAGACACATATCAACACATATCTCTCAGGCAGCTATCCAAACTCTCTTCTCCTTCACCAGTCAGCCCGACAGATGTTGTGCCCATCATACACTCACTAAAAACCAAAGCTGAGAACATCAGTGAAATCCCATCTATTGTATACAAGAGCGCCTCCCATGCCCTTGCGCCACCTATAGCTCTGCTGTTCAACAAATCCTTGAGTGTCATACCTTCCCTGATATCCTTAAAAAAGCAAGAGTAACGCCAGTTCATAAAGGAGGTAATCCGGCAGACATAAACAATTATAGACCAATATCAAACCTACCCATACTATCAAAAATATTTGAAAAAATTATCTACAACACAGCTCTACTCCTATCTCGTAAAATTCGACATTCTTAGCCCCTGTCAGTTTGGCTTCCGCTCCAAAAGAGTACCAACGATGCAATTATTAGTCTCCTTGATATAATTTACTCAGCCCTTGACAAAAATGAGTTTCCATTGGACTCTTCATTGACCTGAGAAAGGCTTTGATACTGTTAATCACAAATACCTCTTATGTAAATCCATCATTATGGAATCCGAGGCCATGCACTGGACTATATCCAATCCTATCTTGGTGATAGACACCAATGTGTAGCCATCAATAATATAACCTCTCCCACTCTACCGATAACCGTTGGAGTGCCACAGGGCAGCATCTTGGGACCTCTCCTATTTTTATATACATCAATGATCTGCCTAATGTCTCTAACATTCTGAAACCTATTTTGTTTGCTGATGATACTACCCTCATCTACTCCAACCCCAACCCACATAACTAAATAACGTTGTTAATAATGAACTAAAAAAAGTCACTTATGGATGTCAACCAACAAACTAACACTTAACATAGAAAAGACCTACTACATCTTATTTGGAAGCAAATCTACGAATGCAGTCAGCGTCAGATATCAGATAGTAAAACATTAGCGATAAAAAATGATGTAAAGTTTCTTGGCCTATTCCTAGACAAGAGACTCGACTTCAGTACCCACATACAGCACATAACTAAGAAAGTCTCTAAAACAGTTGGTATACTCTCCAAAATCAGATATTATGTACCTAACTCTGCTCTCATCTCTCTATATTATGCACTAATCTATCCCTATCTTAAACTATGGTATCTGTGCATGGGGTTCAACCACAGAAAACCACCTCAAGTCCATCATCAACCAGCAAAAATCTGCTATCAGAATAATATATCAAATTCTGCTTTCAGACAACACTCAGCCCCTTGTTTACTCCCTAAACATGCTAAACTAATCTCACTCCACAAATTCTCTTGTGTCATCTACATTTACAAAACCCTGTTCTTAAATGCAAATCCTGCTCTGAAACAATTCCTGGACAGATGTAATAGGACCATTATCACCACACCAGAAATAAATATCTCTTGATATCCCAGAGTTAAACTTAATCTGTGTAAACACTCTATGCAAATAAAGGGACCCAGTATGGAACTCACTCCTATTGAAATGAAAAGCTGTCCAACTTTTACATCATTCAAAAACAATACTAAAAAGTACCTAATTTCATCTTCATAGTTTTTACCTTTTGCCTTAAAATTGCACTGTATATTGCTACCCAATCTCCCAACCTTTATGTACCCAATTGAACATCTTACCATTGTGATCATTGCTGTCTTCTTTATATGTGCTGTCAATCTGCTGTATGGTGTCTATTAATCTTGTTTAAATTTCCAATCAATTGTTAATGTAATCAGTCAGAGCTTTAATATACCAATGTGCTTTAATATATTTCCTAAGCTCTCTCATCTCATTTTTTCTTGCAATGTATTTGTTATCAGTTATAATTCTGATAGAAATTACCTACTTAAAATTATCTGTTAGATTAAGGACCTGCCCGAAACGCTGCGCGTACTAGTGGCTTTACAAGATTGTTAATACTGTACTATTCAATGTATTCTCACAAACCCAATGTTCCTTCTTGTATATATATATAAATAAAAAATAAATAAATAAATATAT
>WNGS01034042.1:0-10851 GCA_020271785.1 Procambarus virginalis | reverse complement strand
AAAAAAACTGGGTATAAAGTAAGATTCATGGTGGATCCCTTCACATGTGGGAATCCTGTGAATGAGGTAGTTGATGACATAGCGAAAAGAATCCACTGAAAACCCTCTTGTTGTGTTATATGTCAGTTAACTTGAAACAAATAAAAACAAGAATCAAGATGATCCAAGGGGTGAAGAAATATAAAAAGAATGGCAATGGTGGACAGTAGTAACACACTTAAGCATTATTCAATAATAAATACAAATCGTCCTTCACCTATGGTAAAGAAAGTCTACTTGGAAGGATTCAATTTACATGAGATTAAAGATTAGGATACAAATATATCTGGCAATACGGGTTGATGTCAGTGAAGAAGATAAGGAGTGTAAATTATGTAGTATGCCGCACGCCCACACCTTAGAACATTATGTATTAGAGTGTCCAACTTATTGAAAACTATAGAAATAAGGAATTAAATAGCGTACCACATCAAATTGTTTGGATGTGTGATAATGGTATGATAGACAGTATACTTAGGAGCTACAAGAAGTTTGCCCCAAGAGTGTGACAATTATATACTGTACTTGCTATATTAACCTGCAATGTTAATGGGATTCTTGTAATATGCTGTACTTACTATATAACCTGCAATGTTAAATGGGATTCTTGTAATGTTATTTGTGTATTTGATCACTGATTTGTGCGCCCCTTGGGGACTTGAAGTAGGAGGGGTAGAAATAGCCTAAGCTACTCTATCCCTTTGAGATGTATTTCTTGCTTATTCAATAAACATACTTGAACTTGAACTTGATCAGAGAGCGTGTAGGGTTCGGTGTTCTATGAACGAAAAGGACATGGATAGTTTAAGTAGCGAACACATACAAACGAATAACGATAGTATCTATATAACAAAATTATTGTCCTGTGGAGTGATTTAACTTCCAGACACATTTTTTAAAATAAATATTAAATTTTGTGGCTATTTATGAAAGATATTCTTACAAATACCATTCTACTTGTAATATAATTAATTAAATTTGCGACAATTTGAGCAAAGAAGTGCGACGACTAGATCACTGTGTACAGGAGGCTGATATGACAGCAAACACTCTCCAGGCGACCATATATCTGGATAAGTCGCTCCATAATTTGTCGCTTGGACGTCGACTTCCTATGGCGTCACCTGCTTCATATTTACTTCGAATTTCGATATGAAATTACATTATTTCAGAGTGAAAATGGTTTGATCATGTTTACGTGCAGCACCAACATTACAGTAAGTAAATATATCATATTTCTTCATTACTTACGTAATGCTAGGAGGATTTGGGTACATTTGGGTAGATTTGGGTAATTCTACGGACCGGCTGTAGGCATGTATGTACTACCCCTATCCGGTCCGTAGAATTACCCAAATCTACCCAAATCTACCCAAATCCTCCTAGCATTACGTAAGTAATGAAGAAATATGATATATTTACTTACTGTAATGTTGGTGCTGCTGCAGTAGAACACGATCAAACCTATTTTCACTCGAAATAATGTAATTTCATATCGACATTCGAAGTAATTATGTAGCAGGTGACGCCATAGGAAGTCGACGGTCCAAGCGACCAAAATTGTGGAGCGACTTATCCAAGATATATGGTCGCCTGGACAGTGTTTGCTGCCATGTCAGCCTCATGTGCACAGTGATCCAATCGTCGCACTTCTTTGCTCAAATTGTCGCAAATTTAATTAATGATATTAACAAGTAGAATGGGTATTGTAATAATATCTTTCATAAATACCCACAAAACATTTAATATTTATTTTAAAAAATGTGTTTGGAAGTTAAATCAACTCCACAGGACAATGATTTTGCTATATAGATACTATCGTTATCGTTTGTATGCGTTCGCTACTTAAACTACTCATGTCCTTTTCGTTCATAGAACACCGAAACTAACACGCTCTCTGATATATTGCTTAGTTAATAGAGATTCGCAAATAAAACTTATATTTGTATATGTAGTAGAAAGGCAGAGATAAAATAGTTTTTGTGAATCCATCACAGAGATTATATCTTATTAGACAGGAAAGTATTCATATTTTAAACAAGGTTTCTTGGCCGACGCTCTCCCTATCGATGGGATCTATGATTCGAAGATCAATGTTAATTTAATCTAAATATTGTAATAAACGAAGTTTTCTGTCATAATAAAGACAGAAATATAAGCTGCATGTTATTACTTAGCATAAATATAAACTGAAGTGAAAGTGAGATATATGCTTTTTATAGTTAATGATGGCTATCTCAGGGAGTGTGAAGGCCTGCAAACAAGTGAATTAATTTGTAATTCATTTGCATATGTGCAAAATAACACCAAAGGTCTATATGTCAGCATATAACACAGATAGACGATAATGTGACTACATTTCAAATAAATATATATTTAAATGAAAGCCAAGATATGGTTTAAATAAATAGCCAATACCACACCATCGCCGGTGTCCGGACACATGAAAACTTTCAATGCATCAGTGTCCTGCCAGGCGGGCAATACAGGCTTCACAATTCAGAAAAAATGTAATTCAGAGAAATTGCGTGATAAACGCAAAATGTTTTATATTTTAAATACAGAATAAACTTGTTTTCAAACGTTTATTGTAACAATATCTCGAGTATAAGAATCAAGATATATTTTGGACTTAACATATTTCTTCAATAAAGTTGCAATGCTACCTTAATTGTATATGATCATCATCAATACAGACAGAAATTACCCTTACAAAATGTTGAGGTTGGCGCTGGTGGGAGGTGGAGTTGCCCCACACTCTTCGTTTTTGCACGTGGTGATACAGGATATTGTGAATTTGTTCTCGATTGTTGACTGTCGAAGAAATGGCTGAGGCGGTATGCCTAAGTGGTAGTGAGGAGGACAGACAAGATGATAACAGACCGTTTGAAGTAGTAGTGAACAGAAAGAAGCGGAGAAATAATAACAGACAGCGAGACAGTGAGAGTGACGAGGAAATTACTAAGAGACAGAAGAATGAGACCCTACTCAGCAGGACTCAAGACAAGCCATTTAATAGCAGGAAGAGGCTGTTGTTCCCTACAACATGCCAATTGAATTTCCACCAAAAGCTGGCGTGGACGGTAAGTCTGGCTAAGGAATTTTGGATTACGAACCACTCTTCAAGGAGGGTCTTCACCGGCCCTACATAACAGTTGGGACTGAACAGGCCGTGGAACGCCTCACGACGGTTGGTTTTAAAGATGTAGTGATGGTTCCTCCAGAAGAAGGTATGTTGCACACAAAGATCATAGTTTTCAAGTTTCCAACTTATTTGGATCCTGACTGTCTTCTTCTTAACAATGATAATGTTGTCTGGGCAAAGAGAAACATTGTCCGTGGTGACAAACAAAGCCAGGTTGTTGCCTTGGTAAAGGGTGAGGCGCCAGAGAAAATTTTTGTGCAAGGACTAGGCTATAGGAACGTTGCAAAATACGTTGAGGAGCCCATACTGTGCATGAAGTGCTCACGTTGGGGACATATGGCATGGAAATGCCAGTTTGACCCCAGGTGTCGGTATTGTGGGAAAAAACACGACTCACGAGAGTGTAGAGTCAAGATTGAAAGAAGTGAAAAAGTCGTACCATTTTGTTGTAACTGTCGAGGCAGCCACAATGCTGGTTCCTCTCTATGCCCCATGAAGCCTCATCTGAAAGAGACTAGGACGGGTCCTACAAGCAGGATAGATGTGTCCTCGCAGCAAGGAAAGATCGTTCAAGAGGAACATGGAGGAAACAGCTGGAAGCCAACGACAGCCCCTATGTTCAATGTGTGGGAGAAAGGGGCGGAGAAAATAAAGGCGAGCCTAGGGAAAGTAAATCAGGCAGTGGAAAAACTGAAACCTTGTGAGGACAAGGTTCAGGACAATATGGTCACCTCTGAGGTAGGTAATCAAATTTTGGAGTATCTAAAAAAACTAGATAAGAGGATTGAGGCATTGGAAAAATTGGCTATGGAAGGTAGACGGGGTGAAGATGGTGGTGAAACAGGACGTGTAATTGAAAGTAAAACAGGACGTGAAATGGAAAGTGAAAAGTGCGTAGAAGAAAGTAATGATGTGCATGAGGTAACGATGATAGAGGATAGTCAGGAGAATACACTTTCTAGTAGTGTTAGCAGTGTTCAACCTCCTGTTGTGACAAATGATGAAAGAAAAGTTAAAGTAAAACGGTATACAGAAATAACAAAGAAAATAGATATGAATAATATTACCTTCGATGTTAGTAGTAGTTGTGCTAGTGAGGAGAAAGAAAAAATGTTACGGTGTTGGAAGGAAGTTACTAAGGTAATCTCGTATCTAATGGAATGTGATGGGCAGGGCAAAGGTAGTTTTATTATTAATCATGGATGAAAGTAAATTGAGCATATTATCTTGGAACGTTAATGGATTAAAAACTAGAGCGGTGGATGTACACTATTATACTCTTAGAGAGGATATTGACATAGTAGCACTCCAGGAAACTGGGGATAGGGATGGTAGCATTCTGAGGCTAAATGGCTATAGAGGTTTTCACTTATATGCTGATGGAGGAACTAGGGGGGTCTCATGTTATGTCAAAAGTACCATACCTGTCGAGATAACTGGAATCCCTCAGAGATATAGAGGTATTGAAAGTATTTGCTTGCGGATACAATTAAAGGACCGAGAGTTAAATTTCATTAATCTATACATCTCTGATAGCTCCCTTGATTTAAGATACTTGCCAGATTCCTTCTTTTCTGAAGATACACTTGTGGTAGGGGATTTTAATGCCAGACATCCAGCTTTAGGATCAAGGGGTAAAGCAAATAGGAATGGTTGCAGATGGTACCAGTTTTTGCAGGAACATGAAGATGTTCAGCTGCTGGGCGAGCCCTATCCTACTCATTTGAGGGGAGGGAGATTAGATTATGCTTGTTTGATAAATGCTGAGGGCATAGAGGGGAATTGTCTTACTGTGGATGAAATGCTAAGTGATCATTTTGCATTACAAATACAGCTTAAACTAGATAAAAAGCATGCCTGCCTTCAGAGGAAAAGGTTAAAGTTTAATGAGGGAGAATTAAGGGGTCTTGTTGGCCATATTAAGTCTTGGTATGATACTTATAAGCCAGTTTCAGCAGAAGCATTTTATGAAGATTTAATTAAGGAGGTAGATGTATTTAATGCAACATTGAACCGGAAAACATCTAGTATAAAAAAGCATCCCCCCAGAAAGGAAATTATACACATGACGAGATGCTTAAGGGGTGGACATTAACAATGAGGAGAGCTCACAGGAATTGGAATAGGAATGGTAGGACTGAGGAAGGGAAGAATGCTTTACTAGCAGTTGCTAGGCTGTGTGGGGAGAAGAGAAAGGAAATTAGGAGCAAGTATTGGCAGGAGTTTGCAGAGAAAGTTGGGAGTAACAGAAACTTGAAAGAAATCTGGCAAGACGTAAATAAAATAAGGGGTAAAAAGCATAATTTTGTTGCACATCCTGACCCGCAAAGAATTGCAAATGGTCTCGTAAATAAATGGGCGGAAGCTGCCAAACTTAGTTCATTACCCGCTGTAACGAGAGAGTCATTAGATTCTTGGAAAGATCTAAGAATGAATTTTATACTTACAGCAGGTAACAGTGGTGATGTCACTTGCACAGGTATTACCAGAGAAGAACTAATAACGGCGATTAAAGTTGGGAAATCTACCGCCCCTGGGGAGGATGGAGTAACTTATGAAATACTTAATGAACTTGCCATTATGACGAAAAGCCCACTCTTAGACCTCTTTAATATTAGTTATAAAGAGGGCAGTATTCCAAGTAAATGGAAAAAAGCTATGATCATCCCTATCCCTAAAGCCAATGGAGAGTACAGACCTGTGTCTTTAACCTCGTGTTTTTGTAAAATGATGGAGAGGATCATTTTAAATAGACTTTTATATATAATAGGTGATCAGCTGTCTAGTAATTTGTTCGGGTTCCTCAAAGGAAAAAGTACCTCTGATTGTATTATTAAATGTCTAGCTAATGAAAATGATTATTATAGAATTTTTATTGATTTACAAGGAGCTTTTGATAAAGCCAACAAAGAGGTTATTTTATATGAATTAGCTGGTCTTGGTGTTAAAGGGAGATTATTGCGCTGGATAGGGGATTATCTTTATGAAAGGAAGGCTCAGGTGTGGTATCAAGGTTGTATGTCAGGTGTGAGGTCTTTTGAACTCGGCACACCTCAGGGAGGCGTGTTGAGTCCCACCCTGTTTAATGTACTAATGAATAAGATAGCATCTGAGAGATACTCAAATGGGGTAACTCCAATCATATATGCCGATGATATTTTGTTTCAGGGCAAAGATATTTCAAAGGTTCAAACAGTGTTGGACAATTTCGGATACCTGTGTCATCATATGGGACTGGTGGTTAATGAAAACAAAACTAAGTTTGAATGTAGAAGTCGGAGGCCCATTATATTGAAAATAAATGGTAAAAATATAGAGAGAGTTAATATATATAAATATTTAGGCATATATGTTGGATATACCCATGAGAGTTTGGAAGCTGAGATGAACAGACTGTTGGGTCAATGTCGGAAGAGATTACAACCTCTGAAGGCCTTGGCATGCTGTGGAAAGGGAGTGGGAGTCCCTGTGCTACGAATGATATACTTGAGTACTGTAAGATCTCTTATTGATTATGCTGCACCTGTCATTTCTTGTTTTGGTAAAGGTAGGATGGGCAAGTTGGAGAAGGTACAAAATGAAGCCATGAGAATTATCTTAGGATGCCCAAGAAATGCTATGATTGAGATAATGAGGATGGAGCTTAATCTGCAGAGTATTGGGGATAGAATTTCAGAGATAAATGTAGCCTCTGCCATTAGATTAATGAGAGGTGGGGGAGCTAATGAATTAATCCTCTCGGTACAAAAGGTGGGAAGTAGTGAACAGTGTATGATGAAGAAGAGAGTATATATGAATAACTTATGTTCTAATGTTATAAAGTATGATGTTATTACAGAGTGTATTGCGGTGCCCAAAAGAAAATTCACACCACCATGGGAGGATTGTAATGTAGATGTAGTAATTACTCCCTTGCAAAAGAAAAAAAGTATGTATGAAATAGGAGAGCTGAGGGCGACATATGATTGTATAATTAGAAAACTGCCCACAGAAAACACTCTACATGTATATTGTGATGGGTCAGTAGCTAGGGATGGGAAGGCAGGATGTGGAGTCTTGATCAGGGAGTACACTGACATCGGCACTGTAGATACTGTTATTGGACGCCGCTTAACTGACAATGTCTCTTCAACGCAGGCTGAACTCCAAGGAGTTTTAGCAGGATTACAGGAAGTAGTCAAATGTGGTAAAAATGCGTGCTTCTTTATTGACAGCAGAGGAGCGTTAGAGTCTTTAAATAGCAGACGCCCAGTATATCAGAATATTGTGATAGAGTGTAGAGAGAATGTTAAGAAATTAGAAAAAACTGGGTATAAAGTAAGATTCATGTGGATCCCTTCACATGTGGGAATCCTGTTGAATGAGGTAGTTGATGACATAGCGAAAAGAGCCACTGAAAAACCTCTTGTTGATGTTATATGTCAGTTAACCTTGAAACAAATAAAAACAAGAATCAAGATGATCCAAGAGGGTGAAGAAATGATAAAGAGAATGGCAATGGTGGACAGTAGTAACACACTTAAGCATTATTCAATAATAAATACAAATTCGTCCTTCACCTATGGTAAAGGAAAGTCTACTTGGAAGGATTCAATTTACATGAGATTAAGATTAGGATACAAATATATCTGGCAATACGGTGTTGATGTCAGTGAAGAAGATAAGGAGTGTAAATTATGTGGTATGCCGCACGCCCACACCTTAGAACATTATGTATTAGAGTGTCAACTTATTGAAAACTATAGAAATAAGGAATTAAATAGTGTACCACATCAAATTGTTTGGATGTGTGATAATGGTATGATAGACAGTATACTTAGGAGCTACAAGAAGTTTGCCCCAAGAGTGTGACGATTATATACTGTACTTGCTATATTAACCTGCAATGTTAAATGGGATTCTTGTAATATGCTGTACTTACTATATTAACCTGCAATGTTAAATGGGATTCTTGTAATGTTATTTGTGTATTTGACTCACTGAATTTGTGCGCCCCTTGAGGGACTTGAAGTAGAGGGGGGTAGAAATAGCCTAAGCTACTCTATCCCTTTGAGATGTATTTCTTGCTTATCTCAATAAACATACTTGAACATGAACTTGAACTTGACGCATAATCACTCTTAAGAACTTAATTATAAACCATAATATTATAATTATAAAAATTCATTTTTTGGAGGACAGGAAGCCACAGTATATTCATACACGATAGGCTTTTATCAAGGACATCCTTAAGGTCGAATTACTGACCCCGCCTAGGATGCAACCCCACAACAAGCTGACTAATTCCATGAGTACCTACTTACTGCTAGGTGAACAGTTGCATTACGTGAACCCATACTCATCCTGTTACCAGTTGTTTGTGCACCCCATACCCATCCTGTGACCTGTAAATTATTGTGCAACCCATACTTATCCTGTGGCCTGTAGTTTATTGTGCACCTCATACTATTCCTGTGAGTCATAGAACATTGTGCAACCCTTTCTCATCGTGTGAATCTTTGTTTACTTTGCTCTCCATACTCATCCTCTGCGCGATAGTTTCTTGTGCAACCCATGCTCATCATGTCACTTGAAACGGGAGACCTTCCGGAAAGCTGGAAGACAGTTATTAATGTAGTCCCAATTTACAAAAAGGGTGACAGGCAAGAGGCACTAAACTACAGGCCAGTTTCCCTAACTTGTATACCATGAAAGGGCTCGTAGAGCATGTGGAGGGAAACAGCTTTGTAACACACCACCAGCATGGGTTCAGAGATGGTACAAGATACCATACCTGAAAACAAGATACCATCTGGGAGGTGAAATCCTGCAAGAGTCAAATAGAGAGAAAGATCTGGGGGTCGATATCACACCGAACCTGTCCCCAGAGGCCCACATCAAAAGGATATCATCAGCGGCATATGCTAGACTGGCCAATATAAGAACTGCCTTTAGAAACTTGTGTAAGGAATCGTTCAGGACCCTGTACACCACTTATGTAAGACCAATCCTGGAGTATGCAGCTCCAGCCTCCAGTCCATACCTAGTTAAACACAAGACGAAGTTAGAGAAGATTCAGAGGTATGCCACCAGACTGGTCCCGGAACTGAGAGGAATGAGCTACGAGGAAAGGCTAAGGGAGCTGAACCTCACAACCCTGGAAAACAGAAGAGTAAAGGGAGACATGATAACCACCTACAAAATTCTCAGGGGAATTGACAGGGTGGACAAAGACAAACTCTTTAGCACGGGTGGAACTCGAACAAGGAGACACAGGTGGAAACTTAGTACCCAGATGAGCCACAGAGACGTTAGAAAGAATTTTTTCAGTGTCAGGGTAGTTAACAAATGGAATGCATTAAGTAGTGTTGTGGTGGAGGCTGACTCCATACACAGTTTCAAATGTAGATATGATAGAGCCCAATAGGCTCACGAATCTGTACACCAGTTGATTGACAGTTGAGAGACGGGACCAAAGAGCCAGAGCTCAACCCTCGCAAACACAACTAGCAGAGTACAACATGTGAGTGGTAGTTCATTGTGTACCCTATCCTCATCCTGTGAGTATAGGGTACACAACAAGTTCATTTGTACTCTATACTCATCATCAAGAAGCGTATTTTACCAGCATTGTAATATAAATCAAGAATAAAGGCTTAACTGGATATTAATAACTCGATATTATTTCCCTGTTTACAACAGAACTTGCTGCATACATTGTCATAATTGATGAATTTTTTCCAGGCAAGGCAGAACGGAGACAAACTTCCTTGAAATCGGGAGATACTAGGTTTAAATCCTTGTTATCATGCTGTGCTATATACCAGTCCCATTGGTCTACAGTCGCAATAGTTGTTCTTGCTCTAATTTCTCCTGATCTCGTCTCGTCCCCACACACAAGTGAGATGGCATTGAACAAACAATTGCCATCTCCTTTAACACTAACTGGCATACGGTAGTTGGTCGTTACTCCTCCACAAATTTTAAGGATTTCTGCAGCCGTCTTGTCCTCCGAAAATTCAACATTTGCAGCAACCTTAATGTAAACCTGACCAAAGGTAAACTGTCAACAAAATTATTTGCACACCCTCCGTCACTATGTGATAGAGTGCGAAATGATACGTAAATTCAGAGACAATTCTTTAACAAACGTTCAAGAAATTTCTAAATGATTTGTTCAAAATGGACACATGATTGCTAAATTGTCCTGGTTTCTAGGAACTGTGGGCAGGGGTCTCTGGAAACACTGCAACGTCTGTGCTTATATGAATATACGTCAAATACACATATTTTATACCACACATTTAATTTGTATCTTTAGTTCTTTATCTTACATACTCAAAGAACCAGCAACATCTACATTCGAGGAAGGATTCCAGAAGCAGTTAACCACTGCGATTTCTTGTTTCTGTAATCCTTCTTTATGCTGTAGGTAAAGCAGTTAATAGAGCTACTGTCCCTGCTCCTGGGGTTCGAGACTTCTAGTGCCCAGGTGAATGTGGAGAAGGTCAGTAGGTCGACCTTGGAGTTAGACCTCAATATACGCCTAACGAATAGACATGCACAAGCTGCCTGTCCTCAGTGTATATTTTTACATTCTCTCGCTCATTCATTCATTCTCTCTCTCATTCTCTCTCTCATTCTCTCTCTCATTCTCTCTCTCATTCTCTCTCTCATCTCTCTCTCTC
>WNGS01034040.1:0-12335 GCA_020271785.1 Procambarus virginalis | reverse complement strand
AAATTTTCAGTGAATTTTAATCATGTCACCACCATCGAGGAAGCACCCACATAGTCAGTGAAACAAAATGAGCCACGCTAGTTACGAGGAAATATTGATGCCTCGAAACCACCAAAAGAACTCCATCAACAACGTAAACAATGATCATAAATTCATGAAACTAATGCAAACTCGTTCGCTCCACCTTCCCCCTCGTATGGGCGGAGGAGAGAGACAGACCGCGTCAGCCAGGTACTCCACCCTCAGCTCCATGATAATGGAAAATCCACCACCCAACTCACTGGGAAAGTGTGTCTCAGGGAGGCACCGAGGCTCACCCAGAAATCGCATTTCATTACATTCAACACTGCTTTTCTAGGAGGGGGGGGGAAAGGTGTCCCTTGTAGCTCCTTAAATCTACTGAAGCTGTTTTGATTTGCCTAGCTTTCAGGGTGCTTCCTTGGTGGTGGCACACATGATAAACTTTAAATGTAAAGTTTTCATGGGCCATTGCTCCCCTCATCTCTCTAGTGGGGGCCAGGTTCTGGATCGTGGTCTCCAGTAGGCGACTAGAACTCTGCGAACGATGACTACTACAGTAGTAGTATGCCACTTAACCAGTGTGATATCATCAGGGAGCCTCTCGGACTTACCTGGGAAAGATGAATGTTGAATGGTGTTTCATTACATTCAACGCTGGTTTTATATACACAGAACAATGAATCCAAGGTCAGCCTAGCAGCTGACAGCCGAGTGTGGCCGGGGCTGCCCCAAATACATTTTTAAAATATTTCAATGCCTTTCAAGAGTTTCATATATAGTTTTTTTTGCAGTATTATTATTCAATAGTGTAATTTGAGGAATTTGTATAAATAAGTGTGTGGAACATCATTATACTAAAAAATATGTTGCTTATATCTTATAACACGCATTTATATTCTAAGATAAATCAAACAGTTTTTTGCTGTTATTACACTTTATACACATGTTGTATACATCCAGATTTTTATAAACAGCAATGAACCACTAAGTAATTCTGGTGTGTGTGGTAATGAAATCTTAGCACAGTATACACGCTACGACCAGCTGACTCCAGCAGCCAACATCACCTGATGCACCAAAATACTCAGAAATATACAATGTACATCACTATAATTATTGTATAAGCTCGCTAATCCGGACTATATGGGAAGGACCCCAAGACGGATTAGCACGTTTTCTGGATTAAAGTACTTTTTCACCGCGGAAGTCCAAAATTGACCATTTCCAACAATTTTTATACCACAAACAACAATTTGAATTGCCACATATAATTATAAAATATTCAACTAGAAACCTCAACTTACCTTGTTGTAGTTCATCTTCTTGATTGATGCTACACATCTTGAAGTTAAGAATTCTTGACAATTTATGTAACCTATTCTAACAAAACACTAAAATTAACACTTAAAATTACTGTACAGGTTCATGAGGCAAAGTTAGTTTTGACTGCCAGCTGCTGAAGCCTCACTGGTTGACGGCTCTTGGATTGCCTGTGACGCCTCACTGGCTGAAGGCTCTTGGATTGCCTGTGACGCCTCACTGGATGAAGGCTCTTGGATTGCCTGTGACGCCTCACTGGATGAAGGCTCTTGGATTGCCTGTGACGCCTCACTGGCTGAAGGCTCTTGGATTGCCTGTGACGCCTCACTGGATGAAGGCTCTTGGATTGCCTGTGACGCCTCACTGGATGAAGGCTCTTGGATTGCCTGTGAGGCCTCAATGGATGAAGGCTCTTGGATTGCCTGTGAGGCCTCAATGGATGAAGGCTCTTGGATTGCCTGTGACGCCTCACTGGATGAAGGCTCTTGGATTGCCTGTGACGCCTCACTGGATGAAGGCTCTTGGATTGCCTGTGAGGCCTCACTGGATGAAGGATCTTGGATTGCCTGTGACGCCTCACTGGATGAAGGCTCTTGGATTGCCTGTGACGCCTCACTGGATGAAGGCTCTTGGATTGCCTGTGACGCCTCACTGGATGAAGGCTCTTGGATTGCCTGTGACGCCTCACTGGATGAAGGCTCTTGGATTGCCTGTGAGGCCTCAATGGATGAAGGCTCTTGGATTGCCTGTGAGGCTTCAGTGGTTGAAGGACCTTTGGTTGGTTTTCTTACCAAATAAAAATCAAGTTTAGTTTGCCTTCTGTGTTCATTATCAGCTCTTTGGTTTGCCTCAGGTACTGATACACATTTCCAACTTCTGGATGAGCACAGTTGGATTAAAATTTAATTAACAGGTCAACAGAAGATATGAGTAAACTGTATTTTGTTGTCTGTGGTGTTGGTTCCTCACCGTCTTCTTCGTCGACCTCACCAGTAATAGACTGGAGAATCTCTTCTGCACTCATCGCACAATATCCTGGGTCATTAGCATCTCTTTCAAGCCAATTAACCACATCCTGTCTTTCTAAATTTTTGCCAGCATTTCTGGACATTCCATGGATTTCATCTTTAAATCCTTCAAAATTCATTTCTTCATCCTTGTCAATGCTGACCATAGATGTGAGGAGTTTTTTCCAGGAATTCTTCAAAGTCAATTCCTTTACTTCATTCCACACCTTGGCCCAGTTATAGATGGCTTCCTTGATGGAATAGTTTTTCAAATTCTCAAGGGTTCTTTTAGCCCTGTTATCCACGAAGAGTTCCATATACTTCAAGAGGCAAAACTATCAAAACTTCGTTGAGCACTGTTTTGGTGTACAACCTCATCGTGGCACAGATAACTCCCTGATCCATAGGCTGGATGAGAGAGGTTGTATTAGAAGGAAGTGCCATACACGTTATCTTGCCATCAAGTGAGGTTAACGTGTCAATTCTGGGGTGGGGAGGCGCATTATCAAGCAACAGCAAAGCCCGAACTTCGCTTGTCCTCACTTTGAGTTTCTTAACTTGATGGTCACGAACTTTCCTGCAGAACACGTCATGAAACCAAGAAAGAAAGATCTGTGTAAACCATGCATTCTTTGAGTTATATTATTTCACAGGCAGTCTGTCCAAGCAATGTTGCAAGGCTCTTGGTTTCTTTAATTTGCCAACAATTGCATACGTGATTTGTCTGTGCCGTCGGCACTGGCACACATCATGGCCGACACCCTGTTCTTGTTGACCTTACGGCCTGGTACACAACCCTCACTCCTCATAACCAGTGTTTTTTCTGGTATACTCTTCCAATACAGCCCAGTTTCATCAGCATTATAAATTTGATAAGAATATAAATTATTTGACAAAATGTATGCTCATAATTTATGTTTAAATGATTCTACACTGCTTGTATTTGTACTCAATTTTTCACCAACAATTTTCCTCTTCACAATATTGTGCCTCCCTTAGAACCCTGCAACCCACCCTTCACTAGCTCGGAAATCCTTTATTTCAAGGCTTGCTGCAAACCTGCTTGCAGCATTTATTATTTCTGGGCCACGAATTGTCACTCCAGCTGCATGGTGCTGAGGAAATCAATTGTGCACAGCCTCATCCAACTTTACATGCTTTAAAGTCTTCAAAGTTCTTCTACCACACCATCTGCTAGTGCTTGCACCTTTACTCTCACTGGCTGAAATGTATTTCAGGTATTGCTCTTTTTGTTTCCTTGTATCAGAAACAGTACTAGTGCCTATATTAACCCTCAACATGCTAGGGGTATAATATCCTTTGTTTCCCACAGGCGCATGTAATTTTGAAAAAAAAAAAAAAAAAATCTTCCTAATCTGTTAATTTGTGTTCACTGATCATGGGAAAAAATAATTAAAAAATCGTAAGTGACATATATTGCCCGCTATAGGGCGGGGAAGTCTGGCAAAAAACAGGCGCTGACTCAGCGTGCGTCCCAGGCGGTCTCTTGATTGCTAGCTGTCAGGCCGGAGTTGCCACAAAGAGATAATTACCTAATTATTTCAATGTCTCTGATTGATTTTTCGTAGTTTTTTGCTGTAATATTATTCAATAGTGTGTAGTGTGATATTTATATAATAAAATGAGTGAATCATCGCTGTACTAAAAAATATGGTGTGCATATTGTTGATTCAATTATGCTCATCAAACAGTGAACAAATACTTTGTCGGTTATTACACTATATACACAGGTTATATATAAGTATCTGCATGTTTTGTTCACCATAACGAACCACTAAGTTGCTATTATGAGTCAAAAAGTAACAAGGAGTGACCGCCGTGTACCAGCCAGCCACTCACGCCCCCCCTCAAGTCACCTGACTCACCCACATTATCCTCCCACAATACTGTTTTTGCTTTTATTCACTATATACAGACCCTATATATAAGTATCTACATTCGTGTTCACCATAACGAACCACTAAGTCGGTATGTTGAGTGGCAGTGGCAGTGGCAGCCAGTGGCTGCCACTCCCTCCCTCCCCTCCACCTGACTTGCCACCATTCTCCACCCACCATACTGTTTTTACTTTTATATACAGACGTAATATAACATGTATTTACATGTTTTTGTTCACCATAACTGTACATCTAAACTTGTATGGTGAGTAAAGGCACAAAGACGTAGGACCTCACAGTCAGCTGATGGCTGCCGCCCTCAAGGCCAGACGCACTAATATTTCTCCTACAACAATACTGTTTGTGGTGTTATTATGCTATATACACACATTATATATAAATATCTACCTGTTTTATTCACCATACTTGTACAAGTAAACTGGTATGGTGCCCAAAGACCATCGTGGTAACCAGTAAACATGATAAATCGTGCAAACGACGCCACCGCCCTCACCAAAATGGCGGCTCCCAACCTACTCCTCTTGCTGTTTATACCGTCTATACACATGTTATATATAAGTATCTACATTTGTGTTCACCATAGCAAACCACTAAGCTGGTATGGTGAGTGCAGTCAATAAAAGGTGCCCACACACAGTCAGAAGACATCGCCACCACCCTCCCTCCCAGAATTACTCCTCCCTTCATGGAGCACAGCACTAAATATTACCACAATCCTGCTATTATTAGAACCCTGGTCAGTTTTATCACAGTCAGGGGTCTTCTGTAATAATATCATCGCTACATAATAGCATGAACAAGTATATTATGGCATTTTTAGACGATGCTGTGGTCACAAGCTGAACAGCAGTGCTGTGAGCTCATGCAGCGTGCGTCAGGCTTGGTAGCTCACTCAATACTGAGGCCCCTAACACCCGGGAATTTGGCCCACGATTTTTTTTTTAAATAGTGTCTGTTTACAAGAGCCCTGATGAAGGTAATTACCTAAGTGTAGTTACAGGATGAGAGCTATGCTCGTGGTGTCCCGTCTTCCCAGCACTCTTTGTCATATAATGCTTTGAAACTACTGATGGTCCTATTAGCAACCCCAATGTCAGCAACCGGCACCCGTCTCACACCGCAGGCCCTCCGAATTGCCGTGGCTCTCCGTCTCGCTGCCCCAATCCACACCGAATACAGGTGTATTTGCGGCGAGGCAGAGGCCGACAGTTACGGACGGCATGGCCTTCTCTGCCAAAGGACAGGAGGATGGCATGCAAGACACGGCGAGGTCAATGACATTATTAAGAGAAGCCTTACCACAGCCGGTTGTCCAGCAGAGAGAGAGCCCCGTTACCTAATGTCCCGCAACTCTAATGAGCCTGTTGGTCGCCCAGACGGAATCACGGTGAACCCCTGGAAGAATGGTAGACAGTTGGTGTGGGACTACACTTGCGTTTCAACTCTAGCCAATACCTATGTTGACTTCAGTGCTACTCAAGCAGGAGGAGCTGCCAATCACCGGGAAGCGGCCAAGTCACGTAAATACAAAGACCTTGAGCACCACTACAATTTTGTCCTCATTGCCTCAGAGACACTTGGTGCCTGGGGTAAAAGTGCTGCTAGCTTTTTGAAGGAGTTGGGGTCTAAGCTAATCGAAACAACTAGAGACCCTAGGGCTGCCAGTTTTCTTTTTCAGCGCCTTAGTGTGGCAATCCAGAGAGGAAATGCTCACTGCATCCATGGTTCCTGCCCGCCATCTGAGGAGCTTGAGGAGCTATTCAACTTGTGACAAGCAGCCTTGTACCCTGCATGTAATCAATATTGTAACTTTTTTTGTGTAATGACATTTTCAAATAAAATTAGATAAATATACACACATATCAAAAGAATAGGGGTGGTAGGAGAAGAAAATATCAAAGTGTTCAGTGAGTGTAATGATCTAGGCGCCAGATCATTGGTTCTCCCTTCTCCATTCTCCCTTCTTTCTTCTCCCTCCTCTCTTTCTCCCTTTCTTCTCCCTTCCTCCCTTTCTCTCCTCCCCCGTGGGCCATCCCCATCTTTCGTCAAGGGTCATAAAGCTTGAAGCCACGGCTCCCCTCGGCCTCCCGTCATCGGCATGGTCAGTGACAAATTTTAGTACAAATACTCCAGGGCCAATAAACTTGTGTTTCTCAAATTTCAAGAGGGGCAGCGGGACCGTTGGGTTCCCTGTTGGTACCGTGGGAATGGCTCAGGAGCCTACGGGAGTAAAACTTCACTTTCAGAAACAAGGCCTATGCCCCAGGACCTAAGGGGCGGGGCTAGTCAAGAATTGTCTGGTCTGAGAGTGACACTCTGCGCTCATTGGTTGAGTAGAAAGGCAGTCTCAGGAGTGCCTGCCATGCCATTGGCTCAGTTCTAGTTCACCCAGTTATGTTTAAATCCATTGGCCCTAGGCTTGGGAGAGGCGGAGCTAATTTGGGCCTAGGAGTGTGGTAGCATTTTTTGTAAGAGAGAGGATTCAGTGTGTCTGGGGAGTTTCAACTGACCGGTGCAGGTCAACTGACCTGCGAACAGCCATTCAACATCTTTTGGCAAGTTGCAGTATTGAAAGGTAATTGTGCTCCACTGCTCTTGTATGTCAGGACTTCTATCCATTGCCTTATGTTTGGTAGGTGTTATTAGAGTAGGCTATAATTCAATTGTGATTAAAATATAAAGTTACAATAATAAAATAATGTTAACGTCATTGTGGTGAGTTATCTGTCCTCTTGTGTTTATTGATGGTGTTATCTAGTCATGTGATTTTCATGTGCTGTGTTAGAAATTCCCTGTGTTTCTCCATTCTTAGGAATAATAAAGTAAAGCGAGAGCCTCCCGTTCAGTTCAATAAGACTAAAGTAATCCATTCAATTTCAATCACTGGTCCGTTGAGTTCCCTGATTATCGAGTCCCTTCCTTCCTGGGGACCGATAATTATAGACACATTCATTCATTTGGAAGGTGGTGGCAGTGTATAAAGGTAAGAAGATTAATAATCCCTTTCCTTGTGATATTCCTCATTTAATATTCAGCTTATATTCGTGACAGTCCAGCGAGGGGTCATACTGGTCCGTTATTAGTGTTTGCTGGTTTTTAAGTTTGACAGGGTATTACAATAAAGATATTACGATATATTACAAGGGTGATATAACGGGTATTACAATGGTACACAGCAGCAGTAGATGTTATAGTAGAGATATCACAATAGTGTTTAGCAAACATTACACAAGGTCTTCTCTGAGTACTCTTTATTTTCTTCTCCGAGGCTATGGGTCCCTACACTTGCACCAGAGGTGGTACCCCTTCTAGATTATAAAAAAAAAAAATTATATATATATATATATATATATATATATATATATATATATATATATATATATATATATATATATATATATAAAGCAATGCCTAATAACAAATTTCAAACAAAAACATGAGTCATGGTATCAATGGCTGACACTGCCATGCAAATCCACAGATCCAAACATGGACTGTGATAACACAGATCAGTGGTGTCAACTGTTACGTTTACGTCTAAGGATCAGAGTTAAATATAACTTTAAAACAGGGAGTAAACTATACAGATGCACAAGTGCCCGATAGTTCACTTACCTGTAAGTGAGTAAGTAATTTGTGCCTGTAAGTGAACACAAAGAGACAAATCTTCATCATTAATTTATTTAATTTATTCACAGTTGCATCCTCTATCTGACCATCACACAAGCAATATTATAGCTCACCTGACAATATATAGTGAACCATCCTTCATTTGCATCAGTTCCGGTGATAATGCCATGACGCTTGTTCATCTGTGATGTTACAGAACCCTGGAACTCATCTGGTGCAGTAATTTCTACTGACATTATGGGTTCAAGGATAATCCATGCACCATCTTCAAATGCTGAAGAAAAATGATAAAGTACAAGACAATTAAATGAGTTGAATATGTCCCACTGAAACAGTCACGGAACACACAGTGATATGCGAGTAATATATTGTACACAAACACCTGACTGCATGATGGCAATGTGACTAATGGCAAGTAATGCCTGCAACATGAATCTTATTGGTGTTGACTGGAAAGTTGACAGCCAGAGAGATGACGTGTTGGGTCCAGTACTGATACTAGTTGGACATATCAGCTGTGCAGTAGTACACAACTGCACCATGTATGGAGTGAATTTGAGCTAACCCCTTCCACCTATTTAACTATCACCTATTCCAGGATCATAAACTACAAAGACACATCACATAAGTACACATTGCCCTAGAATGATAGAAATATGATGAGATGTTGAATACTTCAGCAAGATCAGTTAACTTTTCTATGTACTATTTATAGAGTGGAAATAAGCCGGTCCGGTCCAGCCCGGTCTGGTTGGTGCAGTCAGTCAGTCAAGGCAGGGCAGGGCAGGGCAGGGCAGGGCGGGTGGGTGGGTGGGCGGGCGGGCAGTCGGTCCGGTCAGGTCGGTCTGGTCCAATCAGGTCGGTCCGGTCAAGTCGGTCCGGTCCGGTCCGGTCCGGTCCGGTCCAATCAGGTCGGTCCGGTCAGGTCGGTCGGTCCGGTTAGGCCGGTCCGGTAGGTCGTCAGTCCGGTCGGTCAGGTCAGTCAGTCAGGAAGTCTGCCTCCAAGGCCATCATCTGGTAGGAAGGTAGCTTAGAATCTGAACCATGTTAATACCGAACTGACCGTCTACACATGTCTGGAAGGGTCCCGTGTGGTAATGGAGAGGAGGGTAGGGGATGGGATAACTGAGGGGATGTGGCGAGACCACAGCCAATCTGAGATAGTCCGGCCGCCTGCTAGCCAGCCCAACTGCATGTATGTATGTATGTATGTATGTATGTATGTATGTATGTATGTATGTATGTATGTATGTATGTATGTATGTATGTAAGTGTACTCACCTAGTACTCACCTAGTTGTGCTTGCGGGGGGTTGAGCTCTGGCTCTTTGGTCCCGCCTCTCAACCGTCAATCAACAGGTGTACAGTTTCCTGAGCCTATTGGGCTCTATCATATCTGCACTTGAAACTGTGTATGGAGTCAGCCTCCACCACAGAGTGAGTGAGTGAGTGAGTGAGTGAGAGTGTGAGAGTGAGTGAGTGAGAGTGTGAGAGTGAGTGAGTGAGTGAGTGAGTGAGAGTGTGAGAGTGAGTGAGTGAGTGAGTGAGTGAGTGAGTGAGTGAGTGAGTGAGTGAGTGAGTGAGTCTGGAAGGGTCCCGTGTGGTCCCGTGTGACTCACTTGCCACATCCCCTCAGTTATCCCATCCCCTACCCACCTCTCCATTACCACACGGGACCCTTCCAGACATGTGTAGACGGTCAGTTCGGTATTAACATGGTTCAGATTCTAAGCTACCTTCCTACCAGATGAGTGAGTGAGTGAGTGAGTGAGTGTGTGTGTGTGTGTGTGTGTAATTACCTAAGTGTAGTTACAGGATGAGAGCTACGCTCGTGGTGTCCCGTCTTCCCAGAACTCTTTGTCATATAACGCTTTGAAACTACTGACGGTCTTGGCCTCCACCACCTTCTCACTTAACTTGTTCCAACCGTCTACCACTCTGTTTACAAAACTGAATTTTCGTATATTTCTCCGGCAGCTTTGTTTCGTTAGTTTAAATCTATGACCTCTTGTTCTTGAAGTTCCGGGTCTCAGGAATTCTTCCCTATCAATTTTATCGATTCCTGTTACTATTTTGAATGTAGTGATCATATCACTTTTTCTTCTATCTTCTAGTTTTTGCATGTTTAATGCCTTTAATCTCTCCTCATAGCTCTTGTCCTTCAGTTCTGGGAGCCACTTAGTGGCATGTCGTTGCACCTTTTCCAGTTTGTTGATGTGCTTCTTAAGATGTGGTCACCATACAACCGCTGCATATTCTAGCTTTGGTCTAATAAAAGTCGTGAACAATTTCTTTAGTATTTCTCCATCCATGTATTTAAAAGCAATTCTGAAGTTAGAAAGTGTAGCATAGGCTCCTCGCACAATGTTCTTAATGTGGTCCTCAGGTGACAGTTTTCTATCTAAAACCACCCCTAGATCCTTTTCTTTATCAGAATTCTTTAAAGATTTCTCACATAATTTATAGGTTGTGTGGGGTCTATGTTCTCCAATTCCACATTCCATAACATGGCATTTATTCACATTAAATTCCATTTGCCAAGTGTTGCTCCAAATACTTATTTTGTCCAGGTCTTCTTGAAGGGCATGACAATCATCTAGGTTTCTTATCTTCCCTATTATCTTAGCATCATCAGCAAACATGTTCATGTAATTCTGTATTCCCACTGGTAGATTGTTTATGTAGACAATGAACATTACCGGTGCAAGAACTGAACCCTGAGGTACTCCACTCGTGACATTCCTCCAATCCGATACCTTGCCTCTGATTGTGGCCCTCATTTTTCTGTC
Source organism: Procambarus virginalis (assembly GCA_020271785.1). Lineage (NCBI taxonomy): Eukaryota > Metazoa > Arthropoda > Malacostraca > Decapoda > Cambaridae > Procambarus > Procambarus virginalis. The sequence goes on along the minus strand of WNGS01034040.1, from coordinate 1,650 downwards.
GGTTAGGAAATTTTTCATCCATGTTAGTAGCTTACCTGTCACTCCTCCAATATGTTCCAGTTTCCAGAACAACCTCTTATGGGGAACTCTGTCGAAAGCCTTTTTTAGGTCCAGATAGATGCAGTCTACCCAACCATCTCTTTCTTGTAAAATCTCTGTGGCTCGATCATAAAAACTGAGCAAGTTCGTTACACAGGATCTTCCAGATCGAAAACCATACTGTCTGTCTGATATTATATCGTTTTCCTCCAGGTGTTCTACCCATTTAGTTTTAATTATTTTTTCCAATATTTTGACTATTACACTTGTCAATGATACAGGTCTATAATTAAGGGGGTCTTCCCTGTTTCCACTTTTGTAGATTGGAACTATGTTAGCCTTTTTCCACACATCAGCTACAGCTCCTGTACACAGGGATGCCTGAAAAATCAGTTGAAGTGGAATGCTGAGCTCAGGTGCACATTCTCTCAGAACCCATGGTGAAACTCCATCCGGACCAACTGCTTTGTTCTTACCTAGCTCCTTTAGCATTTTTTCCACTTCGTCTCTAGACACCTCTATGTGCTCTATGTTGTTCTCTGGAATTCTTATTGTGTCTGGTTCCCTAAAGATTTCATTTTGTACAAAAACACTTTGGAACTTTTCGTTTAGTGTTTCACACATTTCCTTTTCATCTTCCGTGAATCTATTTCCCATTTTCAACCTCTGAATATTATCCTTTACCTGCAATTTGTTATTTATGAATTTATAGAATAGACCTGGTTCTGTTTTACATTTGTCTGCAATCCCTTTTTCAAAATTTCTTTCTGCCTCTCTCCTCACTGCCGTGTAGTTGTTTCTCGCATCTTTGTATCGCTGGTATGTTTGGGGGTTCGGCCTCTTCCTGTATTGGTTCCAATTTTGTGTCTTTTGGTCTCTAGCCCTCTCGCAATTTCTATTGAACCAATCCTGTTTTCTAGTTCTGCATCTCTGTTTTGGTATAAATTTTTTGTGCCTTTATCATATATTTCACAAAACTTGACATACATCTCATTCACTTCCTTGCCTAGCATCAAGTCTGTCCAATTATACTCACTAAAAAATTTCTAAGGTGGCATAATGTCCTCTCCTGAAGTCTGGTTTCTCAACTGCTTCAACCTCTTTATTTTCTTCCAGCTTATAACGCATTGCATACTTTATTCCCAAAAAGACATGGTCACTTTTACCCAAGGGAGGAAGGTACTGAATGTCAAATATCTCTTCCTCCTTCCTGGTAAATATCAAATCTAGCATGGAGGGAACGTCCCCTTCCCTCATCCTCGTAGCTTGTTTAACATGTTGATACAAGAAGTTTCCAGGATGAGGTCTACAAATCTACAGGTCCAAAATCTTCTGTTTTAGCTTCATATGCTTCCCAGTCTATGGATTTCAAGTTGAAGTCACCGACTATCAACAGTCGTGATCTATCGTTATCCGCTCTCTCTCGCTATAATCTCTCTCATTATTGTTATAAGACCTTCTCGGTTACTATCTAGCTCCTCCTTGACCATGTGCTGCTTGGCGGTGGGACTATATGCATTTATAAGATCATATTTATCATCCTCATGGCAGATCTCTATTGCTATTATGTCAACCTCTTGGGATTGGCAGTCATTATTTTCCTTCACCTTT
>WNGS01034035.1:0-17298 GCA_020271785.1 Procambarus virginalis | reverse complement strand
CCCTACAGTCTGGCACATCCTTCACAAAGAGTTCATTATTTCTGAAACGTGCTGGGCTTCCGTAACCAAACGGCATCACGTTATACTCGTAAGCTCCATCAGGAGTGATAAATGCTGTCACTTCCCTGGCAAAATCTGAAGAGGTATCTGATGATAACCCTTAGATAAGTCTAATTAGATAAAATTGGCATGACCTATAGTATCAACACTTCTTCTAATAAAGGTAACGGATAAACATCAACGATAGTAACCTGGTTGAGTTTTCTATAATCCACTACTAATCTCCACTTGTCTTCTGGCTTTGGTACTAATAGGCATGGCGAACTCCAGGAACTCTGACTGGGTCTAATGAACCCATGTCGAAGAAGGTATCAACCTCCTCCTGGATGATACGACGTTTCTCGGGTGTCACTCGATAAAGGTGCAACCGAATTGGAGTCACATTTGTCAGGGTGATATCATGAGTATGAGAGAAGTTTGAGAAGCTCCCCAAACAAGCTAGAAGACACCTCCAAAAGATCCTGGAACTCTGCTCTCTCTCCCCTGTAAATGACTCACAATCAATTCTTCCCGGACTACTGGAATTAGACAAACAATATTACTATCTTCCTCAGCAACACTTGACTCTTCAGGATTTCCTCCTCAGCAACACAACAAGCCACAATACTAGGCCCACAATAAGCCTTCAACCGGTTTACATGTACACTCATGGTCTGTCGTTTCTGCTTGGGATGCAGACCTTGTAAGTAACCTCCCCAAGACGTTTGACTACTTGATACGTCCTGCGAATTTGTTAGACATAGACGTACCCATACGAGGCTTCAAAACCAATACCAAATCTCCTGGCTCAAAAACTCTGAGTTTGGCCTTGAACCTCTGGTCATGTTTCTGCTTCATTACCTGTTGTTGTTCACCTAGATGTCGTAAGGCCACTCCCTCGTTCTGGACAGCTTGCTCTTGACATCCGTCAGGTAACGCTCACTGCCCTGGCTGTAACATCATCTAACATGTGCTCATATAACATCTTTAAATCTTTAAAGGTCCTCTCACCTGATGTCCGAATACAGTTCGAATGGAGAACCCTAGTGCACTGTGCAATCCATCTCTAGCCGCAAATAAAACAAATGGCAGATTCTCATCCCAATGTCTGGGTGAATCTTCCCCAGTCGCCTTCAACATTTTCTTGAGAGTTTGGTGGAACCGCTCGATTCCCCTTGACTCTGAGGATGGTAAGGACTTGAAAAATTGTGTTTTATACCAAAACTGCTACAGAAATTTTTAAAGATGGTGGAACAAAAATTACTCCCATTATCAGTTTGAATTACACGGGGCATCCCAAAAAGTGAAAAAAATCGTTCCAACTGCCTGATAATAGTAGAAGCTCTAATATTACGTAAAGCATACGCTTCAGGGAACCTGGTGGTCATACATAAGATAGTGAACATATACATATTTCCGGATTTTGTACGGGGTAAAGGTCCGACACAATCCAGTACCACCATGAGTAAATGGCTCCTCTGGCACTACAATAGGATATAATGGTGCTCGTGGCACAGTCTGATTAGGCTTACCAACAGTCTGACACACAACACAGTTGTGGCAATATCTGACCACATCTTTTTTAAGTTTCGGCCAATAAAAAAGTTTACAGATCTTATGATACATACTGGTAATACCTTGATGGCCTCCCATCAGGTCATCATGAGCAGCTTGCAATACCTGCTCCCGATACTCTGTTGGCACAACGAGCTGGGTGTTAAACTCACAATCCTCTGATGAGGGAGTTCCTGATGGTCTCCATCTTCTCATCAGACATTGATCCTTGAAATAACAACCCGTACTCTCCTCCAAAGTATCGATGGAGTCGGCTGCTTCTGCATAACACTCAGCTAGACTGGGATCAGTACTCTGTAACTTACGCAAGGTCTGGAACTCTACAACTGGAGCGAGTGGGCAAGGAAGTGGTACCTGGGCCACATCTTCCAGACCATCTGGGTCAGAATAAATTAGGGCTTTGGCACCGGCCTCACTCTCGACATCCACGTGAGCTATAATGTATCTTCAAGGTCCACCTCCACCTCCCTGTCTGAAGGGGTCCTGGCCTCGAGAACATCCACCTCGGTAGTAGCAGGACTTACCACATTCTGCTTACCCATGGATCTGGTCACAACACAGGCTGGATAAATGATACCATCAACCTTATCTGGTTGAGCCAGTACTGCATTAGGTTTAGTATACATAACAGGACAATCGGTCCCACTAAATTTACATTTATCGAAATCATTACCTACAATTATATCAATCCCAGGAATGGGCAACTGCTCACTGACTGCTACAGTGCACCAACCTGGTGTAATAGAAGAATTCAGGTTAACCTTAATTAATGGTACACGCTGGATGAGCCCTCCAAGTCCCTGCAATAACACTACCTCTCCAGTTCTTCTGTGCTAACATCAGTAAGAACACGGCGAGAAATTAAAGACTGGGAAGCACCAGTGTCCCTTAACAATTGGACTGGTTTCCAGGTTCCACTAGTACATAATAGGGTTCCCGAATGTAGGTATGGATCAAAATTAGTCATCCACTTGGGCATGACTGAAGCAACATTGGCATTAATGGTTTGCAAACCCCTACTCAATATTAGACCAGTTGGTCTCAACTCTGGGTGCAAAGCATAACATGAATTTACCACATGACCTCTTCTCCTGCAATGCGTGCAATACCTGCTAGTGGTCGGAATAGCCGAACCCACTGCAGGCTTATTCACTACATTACTTAAGGTTGACAACCCTGTCGGTTGTTTCTCAGATTTAGGCTTTACAGGAGAAGGGTTAAGGGGAGAAGGTGAAGTAGCTGGTCGAGTCTGGAAAACATGTTTATGAGCATAATGATTAGTTTTAACATTGAAATGATTAATGGGTGCTCTAAAAGGCCTAGCGAATAAGTGCAGAGAGCCAGAATTTGGCTCCAAAATATGGCTCAAGGGTCGAATTTTGGATGTTTGTGTTATATTTTCAAACTGCAGGGGAGTTTGAGCAAAATCTGACCCGTCGGCGCTCTCAGTAATTGGCTTATTTTCGGAATAAAAATTCGTAATTTCAGACTGCGAATACGTGCAGAGAGCCAAATTCTGGCTCTCTGTATGTATTCGCAGTTTGAAATTACGACCTTAATACCGAAAACATGCCAATTGCTGAAAGCAGCGAGGGATCGCATTTTACCCAAACCCCCACTGCAGTTTTCAAAATATTCCAAACATTCCAAATTCGACGCTTGATCCATATTTTGGAGCTAAACTCTGGCTCTCGGCACGTATTCGCAGTTTGAAATTACGACTTTTTATACCGAAAATATGCCAATTACTGAGAGCGGCGATGGGTCACATTTTGCCCAAACCCCCTTGCAGTTTTCAAAATATCCCAAACATCCCAATTCGACCTTGAACCATATTTTGGAGCCAAATTCTGCGTCTCTGCACGTATTCGCAGTTTGAAATTACGAATTTTTATACCGAAAATAAGCCAATTACTGAGAGCGCCGATGGGTCAGATTTTGCTCAAACTCCCCTGCAGTTTGAAAATATAACACAAACATCCAAAATTCGACCCTTGAGCCATATTTTGGAGCCAAATTCTGGCTCTCTGCACTTATTCGCAGTTTGAAATTACGACTTTTTATACCGAAAATATGCCAATTACTGAGAGCGGCGATGGGTCACATTTTGCCCAAACCCCCTTGCAGTTTTCAAAATATCCCAAACATCCCAAATTCGTAGCTTGAGCCATATTTGGGACCCAAATTCTGGCTCTCTGCACATATTCGCAGTTTGAAATTACGACTTTTTATACCGAAAATATGCCAATTACTGAAAGCGGCGATGGATCATATTTAGCCCAAACCCTCCCTGCAGATTTCAAAATATCCCAAACATCCCAAATGCGACGCTTGAACCATATTTTGGAGCCAAATTCTGGCTCTCTGCACGTATTTGCAGTTTGAAATTACGACTTTTTATAACGAAAATGTGCCAATTACTGAAAAAGGCGATGGATCACATTTTTCCCAAACCCTCTATGCAGTTTTCAAAATATCCCAAACATCCCAAATTCGACGCATCAGCAATATTTTGGAGCCATATTCTGGCTCTCTGCACGTATTCGCATTTTGAAATAACGAATTTTAAACCGAAAATAGACCAATTACTGAGCGCGGCGATGGGTCACATTTTGCCCAAACCCACCCTGAAGTTTTCAAAATATCCCAAACATCCAAAATTCGAAGATTGAGCCATGTTTGAGAGCCAAATTATGGTTCTCTGCACATATTCGCAGTTTGAAATTACGAATTTTTATACCGAAAATATGCCAATTACTGAGAGCAACGATGGGTCACATTTTGACCAAACCCCCCTGCAGTTTTAAATACATAACAAACTTCCCAAATTCGACCCTTGAGCCATGTTTTGGAGCCAAATTCTGGCTCTCTGCACGTATTCGCAGTTTGAAATTACGACTTTTTACAGAAAATATCACAATTACTGAAAGCGGCGATGGATCGTATTTAGCCCAAACCCTCCCGCAGTTTTCAAAATATCCAAAACATCCCAAATTCGACGCTTAAGCCGTATTTTGGAGCCAAATTCTGGCTTTGCACGTATTCGCAGTTTGAAATTACGAATTTTATACCGAAAATTTGCCAATTACTGAGAGCGGCGATGGGTCACATTTTGCCCAAACCCCCCTGAAGTTTTCAAAATATCCGAAACATACCAAATTCGACCCTTGAGCCATATTTTTGAGCCAAATTCTGGCTCTCTGCACGTATTCGTAGTTTAAAATTACGATTTTTATACCGAAAATATGCCGATTACTGAAATCAGCGATGGATCGCATTTTGCCCAAACCCTCCCTGCAGTTTTCAAAATATCCCAAACAACCCAAATTCGAAGCATGAGACATATTTGGGAGCCAAATTCTGGCTCTCTGCACATATTTGCAGTTTGAAATTACGAATTTTTATACCGAAAATATGCCAATTACTGAGAACGGTGATGGGTTACATTTTGCCCAAACCCCCCCGCAGTTTTAAAATATATCACAACACATCCAAATTCGACCATTGAGCCATATTTTGGAGCCAAATTCTGGCTCTCTGTACGTATTCGCAGTTTTAAATTAAGATTTTTATACCGAAAATATGCCAATTACTGAAAGCAGCGATGGGTCACATTTAGCCCAAACCTTCCCTGCAGTTTCCAAAATCACCCAAACATCCCAAATGCGACGCTGGAGCCATATTTTGGAGCCAAATTCTGGCTCTCTGCACGTATTCGCAGTTAGAAATTACGAATTTTATTCCGAAAATATGCCAATTACTGAGAGCGGCGATGGGTCATATTTTGCCCAAACCCCCATTGCAGTTTTCAAAATATCCCAAACATTCATAATTCAACGATTGAGCTATATTTTGGAACCAAATTCTGGCTCTCTGCACTTATTCGCAGTTAAAATTACGAATTTTATACCGTAAATATGCCAATTACTGAGAGCAGCGAAGGGTAACCTTTTGCACAAACCCCCCTGCAGTTTTAAAAATATCCCAAACATCCCAAATTCGACCCTTGAGCCATATTTTGGAGCCAAATTCTGGCTCTCTGCACGTATTCGCAGTTTTAAATTACGAATTTTTATACCGAAAATAAGCCAATTACTGAGAGCGCCGATGGGTCAGATTTTGCTCAAACTCCCCTGCAGTTTGAAAATATAACACAAACATCCTAAATTCGACCCTTGAGCCATATTTTGGAGCCAAATTCTGGCTCTCTGCACGTATTCGCAGTTTGAAATTACGAATTTTATACCGAAAATATACAAATTACTGAGAGAGGCGATGGGTCACATTTTGCCCAAACCCCCACTGCAGTTTTCAAAATATCCCAAACATCCCAAATTCGAAGATTGAGCCATATTTTTTAACCAAATTCTGGCTCTCTGCACGTATTCGCAGTTTGAAATTACGACTTTTTATACCGAAAGTATGCCAATTACTGTGATTTGCGATGGGTCACATTTTGCCCAAACCCCCTTGCAGTTTTAACATATATCACAAACATACAAACTTCGACCCTTGAACCATATTTAGAAGCCACATTCTGGCTCTCTGCACGTATTCGCAGTTTGAAATTACGAATGTTATACCGAAAATGTGCAAATTACTGAGAGCGGCGATGTGTCACGTTTTGCCCAAACCTCCCTGAAGTTTTCAAAATATCCGAAACATCCCAAATTCGACCCTTGAGCCATATTTTGGAGCCAAATTCTGGCTCTCTGCACGTATTCGCAGTTTGAAATTACGAATTTTTATACCGAAAATATGCCAATTACTGAAAGCGTCGATGGGTCATGGTCTGCCCAAACCCTCACAGCAGTTTTCAAAATATCCGAAACATTCCAATTCGACGATTGAGCCATATTTTGGAGCCAAATTCTGGCTCTCTGCACTTATTCGCAGTTTGAAATTACGACTTTTTATACCGAAAATATGCCAATTGCTGAGAGCAGCGATTGGTCACATTTTGCCCAAACCCCCCTGCAGTTTAAAAAAATATCACAAACATCACAAATTTGACCCTTGAGCGATATTTTGGAGCCAAATTCTGGCTCTCTATACGTATTCGCAGTTTGAAATTACGACTTTTTATACCGAGAATATGACAATTACTGAGAGCGGCGATGGGACACATTTTACCCAAACCCCCCTGCAGTTTTCAAAATATCCGAAACATCCCAAATTCGACCCTTGATCCATATTTTGGAGCCAAATTCTGGCTCTCTGCACGTATTCGCAGTATGAAATTACGAATTTTTATACCGAAAATATTCCAATTACTGAGAGCGGCGATGAGTCACATTTTGCCCAATCCTACCATCGTAGTTTTCAAATAGACCAACATCCCAAATTTGACGCTTGAGACATATTTTGGAGCCAAATTCTGGCTCTCTGCACGTATTCGCAGTTTGAAATTACGAATTTTTATACCGAAAATAAGCCAATTACTGAGAGCGCCGATGGGTCACATTTTGCTCAAACTCCCCTTCAGTTTTAAAATATTACTCAAACATCCAAAATTCGACCCATGAGCCATATTTTGGACCAAATTGGCTCTCTGCACTGATTCGCAGTTTGAAATTACGAATTTTTATATCGAAAATATGCCATTACTGAAGCGGCGATGGTCCATTTGCACAAACGCCCTTGCAGTTTTTATAATACCGATACATCCCAAATTCGACCTTTAGCCATTTTTTGGAGCCAATTCTGGCTCTCGCACGTATTTGCAGTTTGAAATTAATGACTTTCTATACCGAAAATATGCCATTACTGAAAGCAGCGAGGGATCGCATTTTGCCCAAACCTTGCTTCCAGTTTTCGAAATATCCCAACATCCGAAATTCGACGATTGAGCCATATTTTNAGAGCTGATGCGGAGGAGGCAAGGGCAACTTGTCTGATTAGAGCTAAAACCGGCGCTCTCATCCGACTGAAACGTCAAAATATGCAATAAACAGGGTTTCTCTCCTCATCAGTATCTTACTCGTTAATTTAACGAGTTACGAATGGTTGATTGAAAATAATGTATTTAATGTGAATTTGCAATTATTTACGGGTATACATCAGATTTGTCGCATATGTAATGAATTTATAACCATAAACTAACAATCCGTATCCAAGGAGAGAACCCTGATTTTATTGCATATTTCGACGTTTCAGTCGCATTAGAGCTGTTTTTGCAGTACATCTTTTTTTTCTGTAACATACACGGAAAATCTGGAACATTTTAGTTAATTTTAATTGAAAACACATTGATTTGTGTGATTTGGACGAATAATGACCTATCTCGTCGTATTTACCAAGTTTTTAAGGATTGTCAGTTTATTGTTATTAATTCATTACCTAGGCGACACATCTGATGTTTACGCGTAATTCATTGCAAAGTCACATAATACATTATTTTCCAATCAACCATTTGTATCTCTGTAAAGTAGCGAGTAGGACACTGATTAGGAGAGAAAAAGTTGTTTTTTTATTGCATATTTCGACGTTTCAGCCGCATTAGAGCGTTTTTAGCTCTAATCAGACAAGTTGCCGTTGCCTCCTCCGCATCAGCTCTAATGCGGCTGAAACGTCGAAATATGCAATAAAACAGGGTTTCTCTCTAATACATATCTTAGTTCGCTATTGTAACGAGGTTACGAATGGTTTGATTTGAAAAAATGTATTTAATGTGAATTTGCAATTATTACGCGTATACATCAGATTTGTCGCATAGTAATGAATTAATAACAATAAACTGGCAATCCTTAAAAACATGGGAAATACAACGAGAAAGTCAATTATTCGTTCAAATCACACAAATCAATGTGTTTTCATTAGAATTAACTAAAATGTTCCAGATTTTCCGTGTATGTTACAGAAAGAATATTATGTATGTTACAGAAAGCTGCAAAAACAGCTCTAATGCGGCTCAAACGTCGAAATATGCAATAAAATCAGGGTTTCTCTCCTTGGATACGAATTGTCAGTTTATTGTTATTAATTCATTACATATGCGACAAATCTGATGTATACGCGTAATTAATTGCAAATTCACATTCAATACATTATTTAAATCAACCATTCGTACCTCGTTACAATAGCGAGTAAGATATTGATTAGGAGAGAAATCCTGTTTTTATTGCATATTTCAACGTTTCAGCCGAATTAGAGCTGATGCGGACGAGGCAACGGTAACTTGTCTGATTAGAGCTAAAACAGCTCTAATGCGGCTGAAACGTCGAAATATGCAATACAAACAGTGTTTCTCTCCTAATCAATAGCTTACTCGCTAATTTAACGAGGTACGAATGGTTGATTGAATTAATGTATTTAATGTGAATTTGCAATCAATTACGCGTATACATCTGATTTGTCGCATGTGTGATGAATTAATAACAATAAACTGACAATCCGTATCCAAGGAGAGAAACCCTGATTTTATTGCATATTTCGACGTTTCAGCCGCTAGGCTGGACGGTAGAGCGACGGTCTCGCGTCATGCAGGTCGGCGTTCAATCCCCGACCATCCAAGTGGTTGGGGCACCATTCCTTCCTCTCGTCCCATCCCAAATCCTTATCCTGACCACTTCCCAGTGCTATATAGTCGTAATGACTTGGTGCTTTCCCCCTGATAGTTCCCTTCCCTTCAGCCGCGTTAGAGCTGTTTTTGCAGTACATCTTCTTTCTGTAACATACACGGAAAATCTGGAACATTTTAGTTAATTCTAATGAAAACACATTGATTTGTGTGATTTGGACGAATAATGGACTATCTCGTCGTATTTCCCACGTTTTTAAGGATTGCCAGTTTATTGTTATTAATTCATTACATAGGAGAGAAATCTTGTTTTTATTGCATATTTCGCCGTTTTAGCCAGATTAGAGCGGTTTTAGCTCTAATCAGACAAGTTGCCGTTGCCTCCTCCGCATCAGCTCTAATGCGGCTGAAACGTCGAGATATGCAATAAAAACAGGGTTTCTCTCATGATCATTATATTACTCGCTATTTTAACGAGGTACGTTTGTTTGATTGAATATATGTAGTGAATTCGTTCACTATATGCGAGAGCGGGGGCTTATGTTACCACCCTCGAGACTAAATAAGGTTCTTCTCCCAGCAGTGTACATAAAATATTTCATATAGGCCTTTATAAACACGTCTAGGGGGTATAAGATAAAGCACTGCCTAAAATGGGGAACAATATATTTATGCTAAGGGGGACAAACATAACAATTAAATGGTACGTAGATATAGCCAGAAATATTTATCAGCATGCAAATTAAAATAAAATCCTTCTCGAGCAATGAGCAATATTAATAGCACTTAAAGAATTTAATTACGAGAATACAATATCATCTGACCAGGAAATAAAAACTTTGAATGACTAAATATACAAATCAAGGACTTAACTTAATACATGTCTACACTCGACCACAGCCACCACGCTACTAACCCACGCGTCTGTCCACAGGCCAAGCGTCTACTAACAAAACAACTAACTATCCACATAACATTGTGGAATTACTAATAATAAATGGTAATACTAAATAACAAGATATTATTAATCTCAAGAGTACACCATTACATTAGTTTATACAATAGCATTTACAGACAAATAAATAGGAGTTATAAATCAAGGTTAAATCATAAACACTCGCTTGACAATACTTTCCCACGCTACTCACATATCCAACCTGATCAACCCCCACAGAGAAACACATGAGAATTGTAACACGAAAGCCTCATACAAATAATATGCAACTCAAGCACACTAATACATGCTATAATATATATCATATAACATACAAAATCTCACATTATACAACTGGATGCTATAATGATTAGAGAATAAGACAATACAGTAATACAATAATTAAGAGTAATGAGAGGATCTTAACAAGATTCGTAACATCCCTCCCGTCCCCTAAGAAAAAATGAAATTAACTGAAGGTTGATTTCATTTTTTGACTGCATGAATTAACACATGAAAAATTTTCACCACATGAAAATACTTAAACTAAATCAAGTACAAAGCAATGAAATTTCACACAGTAAAAAAATTATACAAAATTACATACATCTTATGAATAAAGAACACTACAGATTATGGCACTGCAACAGGAAAACCTCTGGATAAGGCGTCAGCAATTACATTTTGCCTCCCAGGAATATGCCTAATTACAATATTGAATTCTTGCAAAATTAACGACCATCTTAGTATTCTCTGGTTTTTACACTTCATAGAGTTGATGAATGTCAATGGATTATGATCTGTATATACTACTACTTCATTTCCTGACAAATATGTCTCAAATTTCTTCACTGCTAGTATTAAACAAAGTGCTTCTTTCTCAACTACAGAGTAATTAATTTGTGTTCTGTCAAACTTACGTGAAAAATAATAAACAGGATGTTCCAACTCATCTGGTCCTACTTGGAACAAAACAGCACCTGCTCCTACATCTGAAGCGTCTATGTGAAGAATAAAAGGTTTATTATACTGTGGACTAGCTAACACAGGTGAAGTAGAGAGAATTCCTTTCAACTTCTGAAAAGAGTTCTGACACTCCTGCGTCCACTTAAATTTTACCTGTTTCCTTAAAAGATTTGTTATGGGTGCAGCAACAATAGAAAAGTTTTTACAATACCTCCTATAATACGCACACATTCCAATAAATCTTTGCACAGACTTCTTATTAGTTAGGACTGGGTACTCCACAATTGCCTGAATCTTATCGTGCAATGGGACTATCCTTCCTTGTCCGACCTCATGTCCTAAATACACTATGGTTCCTTTAGCCCAACTACATTTCTTCATATTGACAGTCAAATTAGCATGTTGCAATATATGAAACAATTTCTTTAAACTAGACATATGATCTACCCAATTCTTACTGAAAATCACAATGTCATCCAGATATGCCCTACAGTCTGGCACATCCTTCAACAAAGAGTTCATTAATTTCTGAAACGTGGCTGGGGCATTCCGTAACCCAAACGGCATCACGTTATACTCGTAAGCTCCATCAGGAGTGATAAATGCTGTCACTTCCCTGGCAAAATCTGTAAGAGGTATCTGATGATAACCCTTAGATAAGTCTAATTTAGATACAAAATTGGCATGACCTATAGTATCAACACATTCTTCTAATAAAGGTAACGGATAAACATCAACGATAGTAACCTGGTTGAGTTTTCTATAATCCACTACTAATCTCCACTTGTCTTCTGGCTTTGGTACTAATAGGCATGGCGAACTCCAGGAACTCTGACTGGGTCTAATGAACCCATGTCGAAGAAGGTAATCAACCTCCTCCTGGATGATACGACGTTTCTCGGGTGTCACTCGATAAAGGTGCAACCGAATTGGAGTCACATTTGTCAGGGTGATATCATGAGTAATGAGAGAAGTTTGAGAAGCTCCCCAAACAAGCTAGAAGACACCTCCAAAAGATCCTGGAACTCTGCTCTCTCCTCCTCCTGCAAATGACTCAACAATTCTTCCCCGGAACTACTGGAATTAGACAAACAAATATTACTATCTTCCTCAGCAACACTTGACTCTTCAGGAATTTCCTCCTCAGCAACACAACAAGCCACAATACTAGGCCCACAATAAGCCTTCAACCGGTTTACATGTACACTCATGGTCTGTCGTTTCTGCTTGGGATGGCAGACCTTGTAAGTAACCTCCCCAAGACGTTTGACTACTTGATACGGTCCTGCGAATTTGTTAGACATAGACGTACCCATACGAGGCTTCAAAACCAATACCAAATCTCCTGGCTCAAAAACTCTGAGTTTGGCCTTGAACCTCTGGTCATGTTTCTGCTTCATTACCTGTTGTTGTTCACCTAGATGTCGTAAGGCCAACTCCCTCGTTCTGGACAGCTTGCTCTTGACATCCGTCAGGTAACGCTCACTCTGCCTGGCTGTAACATCATCTAACATGTGCTCATATAACATCTTTAAAGGTCCTCTCACCTGATGTCCGAATACAAGTTCGAATGGAGAACAACCTAGTGCACTGTGCAATCCATCTCTAGCCGCAAATAAAACAAATGGCAGATTCTCATCCCAATGTCTGGGTGAATCTTCCCCAGTCGCCTTCAACATTTTCTTGAGAGTTTGGTGGAACCGCTCGATTCCCCCTTGACTCTGAGGATGGTAAGGACTTGAAAAATTGTGTTTTATACCAAAACTGCTACAGAAATTTTTAAAGATGGTGGAACAAAAATTACTCCCATTATCAGTTTGAATTACACGGGGCATCCCAAAAAGTGAAAAAAATCGTTCCAACTGCCTGATAATAGTAGAAGCTCTAATATTACGTAAAGCATACGCTTCAGGGAACCTGGTGGTCATACATAAGATAGTGAACATATACATATTTCCGGATTTTGTACGGGGTAAAGGTCCGACACAATCCAGTACCACATGAGTAAATGGCTCCTCTGGCACTACAATAGGATATAATGGTGCTCGTGGCACAGTCTGATTAGGCTTACCAACAGTCTGACACACAACACAGTTGTGGCAATATCTGACCACATCTTTTTTAAGTTTCGGCCAATAAAAAAGTTTACAGATCTTATGATACATACTGGTAATACCTTGATGGCCTCCCATCAGGTCATCATGAGCAGCTTGCAATACCTGCTCCCGATACTCTGTTGGCACAACGAGCTGGGTGTTAAACTCACAATCCTCTGATGAGGGAGTTCCTGATGGTCTCCATCTTCTCATCAGACATTGATCCTTGAAATAACAACCCGTACTCTCCTCCAAAGTATCGATGGAGTCGGCTGCTTCTGCATAACACTCAGCTAGACTGGGATCAGTACTCTGTAACTTACGCAAGGTCTGGAACTCTACAACTGGAGCGAGCGGGCAAGGAAGTGGTACCTGGGCCACATCTTCCAGACCATCTGGGTCAGAATAAATTAGGGCTTTGGCACCGGCCTCACTCTCGACATCCACGTGAGCTATAAATGTATCTTCAAGGTCCACCTCCACCTCCCTGTCTGAAGGGGTCCTGGCCTCGAGAACATCCACCTTGGTAGTAGCAGGACTTACCACATTCTGCTTACCCATGGATCTGGTCACAACACAGGCTGGATAAATGACACCATCATCCTTATCTGGTTGAGCCAGTACTGCATTAGGTTTAGTATACATAACAGGACAATCGGTCCCACTAAATTTACATTTATCGAAATCATTACCTACAATTATATCAATCCCAGGAATGGGCAACTGCTCACTGACTGCTACAGTGCACCAACCTGGTGTAATAGAAGAATTCAGGTTAACCTTAATTAATGGTACACGCTGGATGAGCCCTCCAAGTCCCTGCAATAACACTACCTCTCCAGTGTCTTCTGTGCTAACATCAGTAAGAACACGGCGAGAAATTAAAGACTGGGAAGCACCAGTGTCCCTTAACAATTGGACTGGTTTCCAGGTTCCACTAGTACATAATAGGGTTCCCGAATGTAGGTATGGATCAAAATTAGTCATCCACTTGGGCATGACTGAAGCAACATTGGCATTAATGGTTTGCAAACCCCTACTCAATATTAGACCAGTTGGTCTCAACTCTGGGTGCAAAGCATAACATGAATTTACCACATGACCTCTTCTCCTGCAATGCGTGCAATACCTGCTAGTGGTCGGAATAGCCGAACCCACTGCAGGCTTATTCACTACATTACTTAAGGTTGACAACCCTGTCGGTTGTTTCTCAGATTTAGGCTTTACAGGAGAAGGGTTAAGGGGAGAAGGTGAAGTAGCTGGTCGAGTCTGGAAAACATGTTTATGAGCATAATGATTAGTTTTAACATTGAAATGATTAATGGGTGCTCTAAAAGGCCTAGCGAATAAGTGCAGAGAGCCAGAATTTGGCTCCAAAATATGGCTCAAGGGTCGAATTTTGGATGTTTGTGTTATATTTTCAAACTGCAGGGGAGTTTGAGCAAAATCTGACCCGTCGGCGCTCTCAGTAATTGGCTTATTTTCGGAATAAAAATTCGTAATTTCAGACTGCGAATACGTGCAGAGAGCCAAATTCTGGCTCTCTGTATGTATTCGCAGTTTGAAATTACGACCTTAATACCGAAAACATGCCAATTGCTGAAAGCAGCGAGGGATCGCATTTTACCCAAACCCCCACTGCAGTTTTCAAAATATTCCAAACATTCCAAATTCGACGCTTGATCCATATTTTGGAGCTAAACTCTGGCTCTCGGCACGTATTCGCAGTTTGAAATTACGACTTTTTATACCGAAAATATGCCAATTACTGAGAGCGGCGATGGGTCACATTTTGCCCAAACCCCCTTGCAGTTTTCAAAATATCCCAAACATCCCAAATTCGACCTTGAACCATATTTTGGAGCCAAATTCTGCGTCTCTGCACGTATTCGCAGTTTGAAATTACGAATTTTTATTCCGAAAATAAGCCAATTACTGAGAGCGCCGATGGGTCAGATTTTGCTCAAACTCCCCTGCAGTTTGAAAATATAACACAAACATCCAAAATTCGACCCTTGAGCCATATTTTGGAGCCAAATTCTGGCTCTCTGCACTTATTCGCAGTTTGAAATTACGACTTTTTATACCGAAAATATGCCAATTACTGAGAGCGGCGATGGGTCACATTTTGCCCAAACCCCCTTGCAGTTTTCAAATATCCCAGACATCCCAAATTCGTAGCTTGAGCCATATTTGGGACCCAAATTCTGGCTCTCTGCACATATTCGCAGTTTGAAATTACGACTTTTTATACCGAAAATATGCCAATTACTGAAAGCGGCGATGGATCATATTTAGCACAAACCCTCCCTGCAGTTTTCAAAATATCCCAAACATCCCAAATGCGACGCTTGAACCATATTTTGGAGCCAAATTCTGGCTCTCTGCACGTATTTGCAGTTTGAAATTACGACTTTTTATAACGAAAATGTGCCAATTACTGAAAAAGGCGATGGATCACATTTTTCCCAAACCCTCTATGCAGTTTTCAAAATATCCCAAACATCCCAAATTCGACGCATCAGCAATATTTTGGAGCCATATTCTGGCTCTCTGCACGTATTCGCATTTTGAAATAACGAATTTTAAACCGAAAATGTGCCAATTACTGAGAGCGGCGATGGGTCACATTTTGCCCAAACCCCCTGCAGTTTTAAAATATCCCAAACTTCCCAAATTCGACCCTTGAGCCATGTTTGAGAGCCAAATTCTGGCTCTCTGCACGTATTCGCAGTTTGAAATTACGACTTTTTATACAGAAAATATGCCAATTACTGAGAGCGGCGATGGATCGTATTTAGCCCAAACCCCCCTGCAGTTTTAAATACATAACAAACTCCCAAATTCGACCTTGAGCCATGTTTTGGAGCCAAATTCTGGCTCTCTGCACGTATTCGCAGTTTGAAATTACGACTTTTTATACAGAAAATATCACAATTACTGAAAGCGGCGATGGATCGTATTTAGCCCAAACCCTCCCTGCAGTTTTCAAAATATCCAAAACATCCCAAATTCGACGCTTAAGCCGTATTTTGGAGCCAAATTCTGGCTTTGCACGTATTCGCAGTTTGAAATTACGAATTTTATACCGAAAATTTGCCAATTACTGAGAGCGGCGATGGGTCACATTTTGCCCAAACCCCCCTGAAGTTTTCAAAATATCCGAAACATACCAAATTCGACCCTTGAGCCATATTTTGGAGCCAAATTCTGGCTCTCTGCACGTATTCGCAGTTTAAAATTACGATTTTTATACCGAAAATATGCCGATTACTGAAATCAGCGATGGATCGCATTTTGCCCAAACCCTCCCTGCAGTTTTCAAAATATCCCAAACAACCCAAATTCGAAGCATGAGACATATTTGGGAGCCAAATTCTGGCTCTCTGCACATATTCGCAGTTTGAAATTACGAATTTTTATACCGAAAATATGCCAATTACTGAGAACGGTGATGGGTTACATTTTGCCCAAACCCCCCCGCAGTTTTAAAATATATCACAAACATCCCAAATTCGACCATTGAGCCATATTTTGGAGCCAAATTCTGGCTCTCTGTACGTATTCGCAGTTTTAAATTAAGATTTTTATACCGAAAATATGCCAATTACTGAAAGCGGCGATGGGTCACATTTAGCCCAAACCTTCCCTGCAGTTTCCAAAATCACCCAAACATCCCAAATGCGACGCTGGAGCCATATTTTGGAGCCAAATTCTGGCTCTCTGCACGTATTCGCAGTTAGAAATTACGAATTTTATACCGAAAATATGCCAATTACTGAGAGCGGCGATGGGTCATATTTTGCCCAAACCCCCATTGCAGTTTTCAAAATATCCCAAACATTCATAATTCAACGATTGAGCTATATTTTGGAACCAAATTCTGGCTCTCTGCACTTATTCGCAGTTAAAATTACGAATTTTATACCGTAAATATGCCAATTACTGAGAGCAGCGAAGGGTAACCTTTTGCCCAAACCCCCCTGCAGTTTTAAAAATATCCCAAACATCCCAAATTCGACCCTTGAGCCATATTTTGGAGCCAAATTCTGGCTCTCTGCACGTATTCGCAGTTTTAAATTACGAATTTTTATACCGAAAATATGCCAATTACTGAGAGCGCCGATGGGTCAGATTTTGCCTCAAACTCCCCTGCAGTTTGAAAAATA